>BSBK01010801.1:0-159832 GCA_027943335.1 Chamaecyparis obtusa | reverse complement strand
TTTCTAATGAAAGTAAAGAAAACTTTCAGATGAAACATAATAAAATCATTCCACATAATTACCCAAATAGAAAATTTATTGTCTAAATCTCAGGAGGAAGACATTTGGCACTCACATAGAATACTCAAGCACGAAGAAGACACACTTTTCCAAAATGAAAATTGTATAGGTTTAAAACCCTGCCTCAAAATGAAGAATTGAGTTTGAAAAGACAAGAAACCAAATCCTTCCCATTCCAAAACTAGAGCCTAAACCATAGTAATATAGCTTATTGTTTCAAAAGGATCATTATGTTATTGTTTCAATGTAAATAAAAATATTATTAATTATTTTCTAATTTCATAATCAATCCTATATTTTCAAATATGATTACAACACTCACACAATACAATATGTACCACTCAAATAAGATCCAATCAATAACATACAAGTCTAGCCCTCAACAAACAATGATATGCGTTAGTAGGTCCATAGCAATAGGGTCACTCTAAGAACATATAATGTTTAAAGAGATATGAGTCATCAATAAGGAGATCCTCAAACTAGGACACTCAACACCAAGAAGGATAATATAAATTCTAAACAACATCACTCATCAATTATCATGCTAAGTCAAATGAGGCAACCCAACCATGATCTCTAATCATTTACACACACCAACCACACACGGGCTACAAGAAGCAAGCTAACTATTCACTTACATTTAAAAACTCACATAGATGATTACCAATTTCATGAGTAACAATGTAGCTAGAGATCCTAGTGTTTTAACACGGGTCTTAACAACAAATTGAGCCTCAGTAGGTATTTCACCTATGACAATCAATAGAAAAAGTGATATCTCAAGGATGCTTAAGATGAATCAAAGACATAAATGTTTAGTTGCAATATAATGGTTCTCAATCACAAAAGCACTATGTGTCTATGTTTTTGTTTCAAGTTAAACAACTAGACACCTAATGGGCTTTCAAAAATCCTTCCCATTCCAAAACTAGAGCCAAAACCTGTAATGTCCAAAACATCTCCCAAAAAATTACCAAAAAGGACTCTAATATAGAAAACCAAACAGATCAAACTCAAACATGCAACTCACAACCAAGAATTAGAACTCAACTCCTAACTTTGTTTTCAACAACACCTTTTTGCATGATTTAATTTTAATTTAATAATAATTACATGCACTTTTTCAACTAATATCTTTTAACTTAAATTTATATTTTAATTTTACTAATATTGAATGTACAACTTTAACTGCATATTAATATTTAATTAACAATTAATATTTTTAACATATTAATAATATATGCAAATTGATAATTAATTATCAATTCATTAATTATTCCTTTAGCTTAAATTTTTGGATTTAATAATTAATTAAATCCTCTATTTCTATAATTAGACTTTTTAATTAAGTCTTTTGAAATAAAAATAAGTATTTAATTAATTATTAATTAAATACCTTATATTTAATGTTTCACTATATAATAAGATTTGATTATTCAATCATTTAATTTTTCTTAATTAAATCTTTAAAGTGTTTTTAACACAAAGTCACATCAAACCACCTGATGTGAAACATGAAGGACAAATTGACCCCCAAAAAATACCATCATCAAGCACAAAAGGAAGGATGAATTCACGCCACCTTGACAAATTCAAAGGTAGCAATAAGATAATTTTTTTTAGTAAAACTTAAATATTTATATATTATATACTTTTAAATTTTACATATATATATTTAGGTTCAAAGACCAGTCTAATGGAGGAAAGAACTTGTAAAGAAAACCTCCACTTCGTCCATAAAGAAAAAACAAAAAAACCTAGCTAAAACTAAAAGAAACCCCCACCCCCCAAAATACTAGGGCTATCAAAAAGCCATTGCATATGAGAAACCCAAATCCCATTACATTGAAGAGATGTATGAGAGAAGAACAACCCCTTAACAAAATCCCCCTCATGACAAAAGAGATCAAACCCTTGCAGGTATACAAATATGAAATTTAGAGAGATCAACCAAGCCACTGAATCATGAAGAGAAGCTAAGCCTAAGAAGTAGTAGAGCATATAAGCAAGGCCAAACCATCATAGGACCAAATGGTGAACAAGAACCACAAAAATACCAAGCTCAATGATCCCTCAAAAGTGTACCATTAAATCCGAGTAGCAACAAAAGTAGGCCCACAAAGTGACCAAATGATAGGTAGAAAATTATGACATAAGCATCTCAATTTAGAATGCCACTAAAAAGATGTTGTATCGAATTGCCATTAGAAGCGTGAATATCTTGCAAGCAATGTTAATACTAAAAAATCTACAACAAAAGAATATAATAATTAAGGACTATCTTGTAGACCACCATCCCCAAACTAAGGAGGAGGGGAAAGAAATAAGGAACTCCATAGTCTATTTATCTCATTTTGAATGAATGAATTAGGATTAACATCATCCAAATTTTGAATAGGTGTAGAAGAAGATTCACCCTTAGTAGGAACTGAGGATCACACAGAGTCATCTTGCAAGTCACAGGTATGGCAGAAAGCATTATCACCTACAGAGGAAGCTGTCGTACAAGGTAATGTGTTGGAAATAAGATACTTGTCCATTATTTTAGGACAATAAATGGCTTAGGTGGGGGTTTAGACCTAGATGCTATCTCCCCTCTCTTACCATTGAGAAAATGTGATAGGACACGCTCATCCTGACAATTCAGGGAAGTCAATGCCTAATACCTAAAATCCTTCATAAAGGATGAGCGTGCATGCGCGCGCACACACACACACACACTGAGATAATGGCATGGATTGACCAATCGTGTGGATCTTGCAAGCAAGTAACTATGACTTCATCCCTCAACTACTTTAGGCAGATCAAACAAAAATATAAAATATACATGCCAACCATACACATGCAAGTATGGGGTTAGTAAAAAATATAACATAAGTAACATCATCATATATAAATAACCATCATCATCTAACTAACATAATATAAATCAAATGATTAAAGTATCATAGCATTGGATCATTAAATGTAACCAAAGATCTAATATTGATAAAAAGTGGTCTTGAAAGGGTTGACATTATTAAAAAAAATAGTAATAAAGAGGCTGGGTATTACATCCCCTCCCGCTTAAATTAGGCTTACTCTTGGAAGCCAACAATAACAACTAAGATAGATTGGAAGCCAAAATATACTACCCACAGACATCACACAAATAATAAAATGAACATAACCATCACTTAATCACACTTCACACTAGAGCTAATACAAAACATTCCATAATTATCCATTTACACAAGGACATGCATATGCCATCACTAAGAGCAATATAATTCTGGTTTAAGCGTAAACTGAAAATCACATTGGTCAATCATTCACCATTTATCAATTTCTTAAATATATCTAGATCATTATTCATTCATAATTATATAAAACATATATTAATCAATCATATAAATCACACATTTTTATCTACATTGAATAATAATTTGAGAAGCTCATACAAATATAGTTAATGTAACACTCACACAAGACTATATGGTACACAATGCTTTTCATTTTTACAAACAAATATAATACAATTTTTGTGATATCCTCCCTTACACATACTATAAGAAGTCCATAATGGACATGATATAAACAATACTTATCACAACATAGGGCCAACAATACTAAACATTCAGAGTAGCCACCACAAAAAACTCAAAAAGGTAAAACCCAAGTGGGGGAAATACCAAGTTAAATATTAAATCATAAAAATAGTCTAGGAATAAGAAAGTTAAAAAATTCAACGTCACAAAAAAAGTAGCTAAAAGAGCATTAGGTGACTAGTCTAGGCATAAGAAAGTTCAAAACTTTAATGTTATCCCACACATAATACAAATTATTTATCAATAGCTAAAATAAATTTATCAATCATAACACATTTCACATAACAAGGTGACTAGTGTTAGTCACACTCTAGGAAGTAATCACTTCATGACATCTAGGGATCCAATATATGGCCACATTAGAGAATGTAACCAAACACAATAGACAGTTGAAATATTTATGCTTTGTTACAATCATCTTTTATGTAATCATATGCAAATGTATCTACTCAATTCTTCCAAAGTACTATAATTAATTTATAAGTTACAATGGTTCTTATATGAATGCAATAACCAATTCAATTGGGGACTTAGGTCCTTGACCCCATTGGCCTACTATGATGAAAACCACATCTAATCCTATAAATGAACATCTCCTAATAAATGATACATTATTTCTAATTCATTAACAATGCATTTCAATATAAATAAAATTATTAATAATTATTTTCTAATTTCATAATCAATCCTATATTTTTCAAATATGATTACAACAATCACACAATACAATATGCACCACTCAAATAAGATCCAATAAATAACATAAAAGTCTAGCCCTCAATAAGAAATGATATCATGTCAGTAGGTCCATAGCAATAGGGTCACTCTAAGAACATATAATGTTTAAAGAGATATGAGTCATCAATAAGGAGATCCTCAAACTAGGACACTCAACACCAAGAAGGATAATATAAATTCTAAACAACATCACTCATCAATTATCATGCTAAGTCAAATGAGGCAACCCAAACCATGATCTCCAATCATTTACACGCACCAACCATACAAGCACTACATGAAGCAAGCTAACTACTCACTTACATTAAAAACTCACATAGATGATTACCAATTTCATGAGCAACAATGTAGCTAGAGATCCCAGTGTTTTAACATGGGTCTTAACAAAAAATCGAGCCTCAGTAGGTATTTTACCTATGAAAATCAATCGAAAAAGTGATATCTCAAGGACGCTTAAGAGAAATCAAAGACATAAATGTTTAGTTGCAATATAATGGTTCTCAATCACAAAAGAGTTATGTGTCTATGTTTTTGTTTCAAGTTAAACAACTAGACACCTAATGGGCTTTGAAAAATCCTTCCCATTCCAAAACTAGAGCCAAAACCTGTAATGTCCAAAATGTCTCCCAAAAAATGACCGAAAAGGACTCTAATATAGAAAACTCAACAGACCAAACTCAAACATGCAACTCACAATCAAGAATTAGAAATCAACTCCTAACTTTGTTTTCATTAACACCTTTTTGCATGATTTAATTTTAATTTAATAATAATTACATGCACTTTTTCAACTAATATCTTTTAACTTAAATTTATATTTTAATTTTACTAATATTGAATGTACAACTTTAACTGCATATTAATATTTAATTGACAATTAATATTTTTAACATATTAATAATATGCAAATTGATAATTAATTATCAATTCATTAATTATTCCTTTAAATTAAATTTTTGTATTTAATAATTAATTAAATCCTCTATTTCTATAATTAGACTCTTTAATTAATTCTTTTGAAATAAAAATAAGTATTTAACTAGTTTTGATTAATTAAATACCTTATATTTAATGTTTCACTATATAATAAGATTTAATTATTCAATCATTTAATTTTTCTTAATTAAATCTTTAAAGTATTTTTAACACAAAATCACATGAAACCTCCTGACATGAAACATGAAGGCAAAATTGACCAACCCAAAAAAATACCATCATCAAGCACAAAAGGAAGGTTCACAAATTCACGTCACCTTGACAAATTCAGAGGTAGCAATAAGATACCTTTTTTATAGAAAAAGTTAAATATTTATATATTATATACTTTTAAATTTTACATATTTTTTTTTCAGGTTCAAAGACCAGTCTTATGGAGGAAATAACCTGTAAAGAAAACCTCCACTTTGTCCATAAAGGAAAAAACAAACAAACCTAGCTAACACTAAAAGAAACCCCCACCCCCCAAAATACTAGGGCTATCAAAAAGCCATTACATATGAGAAACCCAAACCCCATTACATTGATGAGATGCATAAGAGAATAACAACCCCTTAGAAAAATCCCCCTCATTACAAAAGAGATCAAACCCTTGCAGGTATACAAATATGAAATTTAGAGAGATTGGCCAAGCCACTGAATCATGAAGAGAAGTCGAGCCTGAGAAGTAGTAGAGTATAAAAGAAAGGCTAGATCATCATAGGACCAAATGGTGAACAAGAAGCACAAAAATACTGAGCGCAATGATCCCTCAAAATTGTACCATTAAATCCGAGTAGCAACAAAAGAAGGCCCACAAAGCGACCAAATGATAGGTAGAAAATTATGACATAAGCATCTCAATTTAGAATGCCACCAAAAAAGATGTCATATCGAACTACCATTAGAAGAGAGAATATCCTGCAAGCAATGTTAATACCAAAAAATTTGCAGCAAAAGAATATAATAATTAAGGACTATCTTGCAGACCACCATCCCCCAACTAAGGAGGAGGGGCAAGAAATAAGGAACTCCATAGTCTATTTGCCTCATTCTGAATGAATGAATTAGGATTAACATCATCCAAATTTTGAACAGGTGTAGAAGAATATTCACCCTTAGTAGGAACCAAGGATCGCACAAAGTCATCTTGCAAGTCATGTGTATGGCAGAAAGCATTATCACCTACAGAGGAAGCTGCCGTACAAGGTAATGTCTTGGAAATATGATACTTGTCCATTATTTTAGGACAATAAATGGCTTAGGTGGGGGTTTAGACCTAGATACTATCTCCCCTCTCTCACCATTGAGATAATGTGATAGGACACACTCATCCTAACAATCGAGGGAAGTCTCAAATGATTAAAGTATCATAACATCGAATCATTTAATGTAACTGAAGATCTAATATTCATAAAAAGTGGTCTTGAAAGGGTTGACATTATAAACATAAATGGCAATAAAGGCTCTGTATTACATCTCCTCCCCCTTAAATAGGCTTACTCTTGGAAACCAACAATAATGACTAAGATAGACTGGAAGCTAAAATATACTACCTACATATGTCACACAAATAATAAAATGAACATAACCATCACTCAATCACACTTCACACTAGAACTAATACAAAACATTTCATAATTATCCATTCACACAAGGACATGCATATGCCATCACTAAGAGCAATATAATTCTGGTTTAAGTGTAAATTGAAAATCAATTCATTAATTATGACTTTAAATTAAATTTTTTGATTTAATAATTAATTAAATCCTCTATTTCTGTAATTAGACTTTTTAATTAAGTCCATTCAAATAAACATAAGTATTTGATTAATTTTTATTAATTAAATATCTTATATTTAATATTTCACTATATAATGAGATTTAATTATTTAATCATTTAATTTTTCTTAATTAAATCTTGAAAGTATTTTTAACATGAAATCACATCAAACCACCTAACATGAAAGATAAAAGAAAAATTGACCAACCCCCAAAATACCATAACCAAGCACAAAAGGAGGGTTCACAGATTCATGTCACCTTGACAAATTTAGAGGTAGCAATAAGATAATTGTCCACTATTTTAGGACAATAAATGGCTTAGGTGGGGGTTTTAGAGATGTATGCTATCTCCCCTCTCTTACCATTGAGATAATAAAATAGGGCATGCTCATCCAGTTGGCAATTCAGGGAAGTCAATGCTCGGTACTTGAAATCCTACATAAAAGATGAGCATGTACATACATGTATTTATATATAAAAAACAATGGTGGGGATCATCTGATCGAGTGGATCTCACAAGAAAGTAACTACGAATCCATCCCTGAACCACATCAAACATAAATATGAAACATACACACCAACCATACACATGCAAGTATGGGGTTAGTAAAAACCATAACATAAGTAACATCATCATATATAAATAAATATCATCATCTAAATAACATGATATAAATTAAATGATTAAAGTATCATAGTACTAAATCATTAAATGTAACCAAAGACCTAATATTCATAAAAAGTGTGTTAGATAACTAAGAGTGGGTGGGGGGGGGGGGGGGGGGGGGGGAGGGTGAATCAGTTAAGTCCAGTTATCCTACAGTCCCAAATACTCCAAAATGTATATGAAAAAACTTTCAAATCAATTAATCAACTTGGTAATATATCAACTGTGTCTTTCTGTTCATCTATTGATTATCAGTAAATTAAATACCATGTTTACCGATCAATCTAGTTCTAGTAATGTGTAAAGTAAAATAAAAATTCAACACATCCATACACATATAACACTTTTCTTTTTAATGTGGAAACTCTATTAGGGGAAAAACCACATGGGATCAGTAACCCAAAATAATTCACTCTTCTGAAGTGAGATCGGTTAGGAGCTAATCTTGTTAAAGGTTACAAAACACATTGTGAGGTGTGACCTGGTTAGAGGATTTATCACTAACATTTCTCCCTTGATAAAAAATTCACTATGGGGTAAACAAGAAAATAATCAACATTCATTGAATGTCAAATTGAAATATAAAGACTGTTAAGTCCCACTCGGTTAAGAGATTTATCTGTAGCAATGGTTAAATTAATACAACAATGATTTGATTCAAATACAACTTTATTTGTAGACTTTCAAATCTATGCTAAGCTCAAAAATACCTTTGATCAATAATCAATTCAATTTCTCTATTTCCTCCAACTCTGTTCTTCTTGGTAATTGCTTTCTCTATCACTCGGTGTTGTCTGCAGAATTGCTTGATTTTGTCTTCAACTAGTTTGATCAGCTTTGCACGATTTCAATCCTTTTATGTGAAACCTCCTGCAATAGACTCAATAATAAATCTCTTGTATCTTTATGTAGACATCATAAACCATTTTATTCCCATCCATAGATTTTACCTCTTAATCTTCACCATTGATTTTTCCGATTTAACCTTCCTCAACAGTTGTGTCAATAACACATTTCATTCTCCTTCATTCGATCATCTTTGAATTTTTTCATTCTTTTGATCATCATAGTAAACATTATCTTTTAGTTTGGAATCATCAACAATTGTCCATCTCATCATCTTTAGTCAGAAGTCATAAGTTCCATCTATTTCTTTCACTTAGTCAATAGCATAATGTGTCAGTGATAACTAGCTCGGTTAACACTGTACTCGGTATACACTACACTTGCTCGGGGTATATTGAATTCTTCATTTATCGACCACATAAACTAGTTCATTTTTTTTTATCTTCAATTCATAATAGATTCATGTACTATAATCAAATCACTAACATAATGCCATAGACTCATCAATAAGTTATCCAATGAATACCATATCCATAACTTTATCATCCATCTCATCTTTATGTAGATATCTCATTCCTTCATCATTATTTCCTTGTTAATATGTTTGTAACCATCATGATAAGTATAGTCAAAACTAGTTGACATCAATGACAATACATTAACTAATTTAATGTCTCACATACACATTAGTAGCTCAGTGATAATCAATCATTGTCTTTCAAATATCCAATCAGTTGTCAAACTCTCCCTCAAGATATTTAATCAGTTGTAGTCTATCAAAGTGGTCTTGAAAGGGTTGGCATTATAAATATAAATGGAAGTAAGAGGTGGGGATTACACTTATTGCCTCTTAGAGTGTGCATCATGATTGATACTAGAAAAAGTATCCCTAGTAGTCTATTATTTACATTTAAGTGTGGGAAGTGGAAGTATCATATTATTTTTGAAATTCATTATAATTTTTGTTGTTGGTGTCATAAACATGGACATAATATGGATAAATATGAACAATTAGATCCCAAGTAGTATAATACATTGGAAGGCCACTGTATGCACCCTAAAATGGTCGCCTAGACTTTGGGCCCCCATTCAGCAATTTATCAATTTCCTGAATCAACATCTTCAGCTCAATATCAATTTTCCTTGATCAAATCCTATTTCTATCATTTATTTGATTATTTTCTATGGCCTAACCATTTTATCCTAAGTATATATTTGATTAAAAGGAATTTCCTCCCCTTTTATTAATTAAAAAGCCCCCACCTTTCCTCTTATCCTAAGTTGCACAAATAAAGCATTATTCTTATTTTATAAAAAGAAGAAAATGCCTTTTTGTCTCATATGGGTCACAAAAGTCAACTCTTATTTTCTCATTGGAGGAGATTTGTGCACATGGATTGCTCCTCTTTGATGCTCCACCCTTGATTAAATCTTTTGCCTCTAAATCTCCATGGTCCATTCCTTTTCAATTCCTTTAAAAGGAGAGCTCTTTTCTCATTCTAGAATCCCAACTTTGAATACTAATCTTATGCTGCAGGATTTCTTGGAGACTTTGGAGCTTTGGAGATCTTCATGCATTTAGCTTCCATTCTTGCATTCTTAGCTTAAGCTTTCATGGCATCTAGTTTAGTTTCCTTTATGCTCTAGATTAGCTCACATAGCTTAATCAGTAAGGCTTGTAATACTTTCATTTCCATAGCTTACTTGCATCTTCATGCTTAGCATAGTTGCATTGCATTTCCATTGTTGATTCTTGAGGATATTGGCATTCTTTCCCTTGTCTCTTTGAATCTCCCATTGTGTGGTTTACTAGCAAGGTTGCATGCTTCAAAAGTTCTAGCTAAGAGCACTATCAAACACCCTTGTGACTCCATGCCTAGGGAGCTCTAGGTAACTTTCTCAAGGTTTCCCATTCATGGATTCTATTGGAAGTAATGACTTAGAGAAGTGTATGATTTAGTGTGTACATTTTTGGTGCCCACTGTGGGGCAAAACACTCTTGTTTTGTCCTTCTTTTTATGCATTTCTGTCAATTTTTCATCATCATTTTAGCTTGCTATTTTGGCTCTCTATTTTTCTGACAAAATTATCATGTGATAGTCTTCCAATGTCGTATGATAGTTTCTTGTATACCAGCATGATATTTTACTAGTTAAAGTATCACATGCCCTTGCAGATTCTGTCGCACTATCATATTATTCTCTGTCGCATGCAGGTATCATGAACTATCACACAGAGATAAAGTATTGCAACAGTATACTGAGAAGTATTGTACAATTCTTTCTCTGATAGAACTATCACCCAGGCCTAGCAGTGAGTAATTTCAGACATTTCTTTTCAGGATTTGATTACTTTGCTTCAGGTTTCTGATTTTCTATGGTAGAACAGAGTTTGATTTGCAGATTTCACTTGATTTTGATGTGCTAATCTTTGTAGGGCTAACAAGTTGTGATTTTAGGTGCTCTCATTGCTTGAAATATTTTCTTAAAAGAACGCATGTCAAAGCTCCAAATGCACAAGGGCTACTACCATTTTTGCAGGGCTGCCCAAAGCATAAAAACCAATCAAGTGCTTGTTTAATTACTTTCATTTTAAGTGTGACATATACTAGTTGTTTCTTTTCATAGGCACTTAATATCTTGTTGTAGGAATCTTTTGGTGGTAGGAGAATATGCTCTTCACCCTTGTGGTGAAACAAAAATATTGACCCATCTTTGGATTTTGAAAGCAAGAGGGTAATTGAACCTTTGCTTGGTGTGTTTGGGAGAAATTTTTGAGCTAGGAGAGTATGCTCTTCACCCTTGTGGTGAACCATAAATCTTGACACTCAAAGGTTGATCCACTCTTTGTTTAGTTTTAGAATCCTTTAGTAGGCCTGCTCTTGAGAAATCAAGAGGAATGACCCAAGTGGGGACAAGCTTTTTGCCGGCTATTCCAACCCACTATAAACTCAAGGCTATCAAGGACACAAAACCTTGGTAGACATAGTACTTGTCTTTGCTTGATGTGATTACTTGTGGGATTGTGACCATGAGGAAAATGTTGAGCAAGAATGCTTAAGGTACTATTGTGGCCGTGAGTTTTGTTACTTTCCGCAAGGTAAGGAGTCCTGTTAGGGAGCAAGAGGGGTATTACGAATAGAAGCCCTTACTAAGAACCATAGATAGAAGCCACCCTATTTTTTCACTTAGCTTCTTGGTGCAAGGATTGATCCTAGTGGACTAACCCAGATCACCCCAAGATTACTCACCATCTGTGTTCCTTTGGTTGTGTCACTAGCACTTCCATGACAAAGCCAACATCTATTATGGGTAACCACTTTATGTGAGGTGATGGAGCATCAAGTGTGGGCCAAGTTGTTAAGTATTGAGCCATTGTCTTTTTAGGCTAGTAAGTGCTTGAAGTGTTCTCGCTGTGATCTACCCATGTGAACGTTGTCAAACATCAAACATCATGGTATCATTCATAGGATTTTATTGCTTTGATATCACAATTGCTTGTCTTGACAAGGTTTCTTTCACCCTTGTGCAAGTGTTTTATGACATATTTGATCACCTACTATTTGTAAACTTGTCTGATTACTACTAATACTATGCTTGAAACTGATAAATCCAACCATCAAATTGAAACCTTGACCAAATTGCCTTTAAAACTAAAATTTTTTACACTCACTGGTCAAGAGTCGTATGATCCTAAAATATCATCGCACACTATTCTGAGATTTATCATGTGATAGTTCACTCCTGCAAAACTGTCACACCGCTTGCCTAGATTCTATCACATAGGCTGCCTGGAAACTGTCGCATTACTTCATGTGAAATATCATCCTAAGAGATTGTATCATTCTGTTAACCTGGAAACAGATGCCTTGGTAGCTAAAAATACAAAAAAATCAAAAAATTCAAAAAAATTCAAAAAAAAAGAAAAAGTGCCTTGGTGAAAACTTGGAAACAGGTGCCTTGGTAGCAAAAAAACAAAAAAATTGAAAAATAAAAAAATCTCCAAGTGGTGAAAAGTTGGAAAAAGGCGCTACTTGAGGCCTTTTCACCCTTGTTTCCTAACATGCATCCTCGACACTTAGCCTTTCTCCATCATGCCTTGACCTTGTTTCCTTGGTTTGGAATTGGTCTTTGTCTTTGTCTAGGGGGCATAACTATGTTAGCTTTGGTCTCTAGGATGCGTTGGTATTTAGGACATCTTGAAAATGGTGTTTTTAAACACCACCCAACTGTGTTTTTCAACACTACCCTAGTGTCGAGTGTTTCTCAACACTTATCAGATGACTTACCCATAGTATAGCATGATATGATATCTTCTCACTAGCAAATGTGATACTCAAAGTTTGACTCTATGACCTACACACATGCACTTAAACACTCGACTCGCTGAGACTTGTTTAAATTTATTTCTATGTGTGCTATCTATGATGATTTCTTTGATGAGTGTTCTCTCCCTATAGTTTCGATGATGCTGAGCTAGAAGACTGGGGGCATGAGGACATGTTTTATTTCTTTTTATACTTGTGGGTATATATTGTTGGTCCTAACTATCATTTAGCATTTATGCTTGTTCCACTTGACACTGGGATCTACAAGGTATTATCCTTGACTATTTTTGCAAGTGCATACTTATAGTCATCTTGACTTTTCTTGTGTCTCGATGCGAGTATAATCTTTCTATATTAAACTTAGGGAACCTCACTGCACTAGTCATCTTGACCTACATGTCTTTGGTGCCTAGGTGGGATTCCCACATTCTATCTGATATAGATCATATTCATATACCCATAGTCCTACTAGTGTGTATTGTATGATCTTGTGGTGCTACCAATAACGCTTGATGATGAATATTAAAGTCTAATAAGCTTTGTGACCTTGCAAGTAAACCACTTTTTCATAGTAGCTTGCATTCTTAGGTTCATGTTAATTTAGTCTTGCATCTTTCATATGGAGAGAGCTCTCCCTCCATCTTTCATGGACTTGTCGGTCAACTGTGCTCACCTTTCACTCTTCTTGATCATGTCTTTTGCTCCTTGTCTTTCACATCACATCCTTTTATTGTCATCACAAGGGGTTAATCTTATCATCATATCTATATCACAAAGAGATCATTTTCAGAAACATGAGTCTACATCATAAACATGAGAACTAAACATACATCTATGAGAGAGATTAGACATGAGCATTTATAGACATACATCATAAATTTTGAGCAATATCACAAGACAATATAAAAATGAAACATCCATCACAAGTGGGACAAAGTACACAAGATATATCATAAAACTAGTAAATCTCATATATATAAATGTCATGATACAAAATACAATGTGGGATCCAAAATCTGGATAATGTCCCAGGATATGTCTCTATACATCTACACCCTAGACCTAAGTCTGACTCCCTCCATCATGTGGTGGTGGTGGAGGTGGTGCTACTTCTTTGTCAGGTACCATATTAGATCTCCCAGCCCTCTTAGAGTAGAGTGGTGCTTTCTATGCTATAGGTATAGCTTGTATATAGAGACATGATAATATGCAGCTCATGCTGCCTCTCTCCAAATCTTTGTAGCATTAGCCTGTGCTGTCCTCTCCCACTGATCTATCTTAGTTTGTGCATTCACTAGCTACTGATCTCATACATCAATGGTAATCCTGAGCTGCTGCATCTCAATCTCCAAAACTTGGATCCTAGCTTTGAGATCCTCTCCTCCCCTTGCAGGCTGATCCTACCCAGCATCCATTTGTCGATGAACTAATCTTGCCGCATCATCTCCCTCATCATCAGAACCCTATCTTTGTGACCATTTTTGGCCATTGGATTGAGATCCATGTCTTGTATCCCTCACCTTCCCTCCATCTCCCCATCTTCCCCATCTCTGTCATCCCCATCACCACCCTGTGCTACTAGCTGTGCATTAGGAACTATGAACTATGGAAATGGATATCTCCACCACTCTACCCTGTACATTGCATCTACACCTGCATCCAACATATCTAGGAGATAGTCCCATGGCTCCCTACGTATCCCTATGGTGTCTTGTACTACCTATTGGTAGTCCAGCATTAGCAACCATCCCTGTCCCTCCTCATCCCTGACTTGGGCATATGTAGTGGTCTTTGTGGGCACCCTCTGCTACTGCCCAAACTATCTCTAGACCTGAGTGATCATGAAGCACTCAACTATCTTAGAGTGCCACCCTACTAGTGGCCAACTGCATAGCATGTATCCCAGCTCTTGCTCTCGATCACTCTGTAGCTCATAGGCCCTGTATGGTCTCCACTAAAATGATGTGAGCTCATCCAGTAGTCTTCGGTAGTATGTCACATCTCCACTATGGGGCTATGAAATGAATCCTATGTACCTATAGATATAGGGGCATCTTCGCTCCCTAGGCTACACATGTTGGTGCACAATGACGATGTGCTCCCATACCCATACCTATGCTAAGATCATGCCGCTTGCCCATGTCCTGCTCTCCTTATAAATGATCTCATGGATCTCATGGTACATGTCTACTAGGATGGATGGGCCCCATGCCATCCGTCAAGGGTGTGCTATCAAGTCCAAAACCAATCTGCCCCAGCCTAATGGAAACCCTCTCTAGCTCCTATCTGTAATCATCGCCTATGCTACTATAGAGCACACTATGCATGGAACTAGAAAATATCACCCAAAATCCTCCATCAGCCAGTCCCAACTGAGGTGTCTATCAATAAACATGACATCCTAGGAACATGTCTTGGATGGCCTGTCGCCCCTCGGTCAGATCCTGATCATAGTATACCTATGCCAATAGAAAATCATGTCAGTTTCTATCATATGGAAACATCACATTTATGAACATTTTGAAACATGATTATACTCACTAGATCCCCATGGCTAGATACTCGGAGGATCCAATAGATGTCCTCTAAGGTGATAGTTGCCTCTCCACTAGGCAGATGAAAGGTGTTGTGCTCACTATGCCACCTCTTAGCTAATGCTATCAGTAGCCCATGATCTACCTAAATATGGGGCATATCCAGCAAGAACTTGAATCCCATAGCAATCAAGTCATCTCATCTAGGAGTATCAAGATCTCTAACACACCGCAGCCTGGTGACTCTTGGCACTCTAATGAGGAGCACTGTAAAGGTCTCTTGCAAGCCATAAACCCAAACTAGATGTCATAACATATCATAATGGATGTCTAAAATCAATATCAAAATCTTAAACACAAAAATTGTCTAGACCCATGTCATATTGCTCAAAATTTAAAACATGTCATATTTCTTATACTTCTACGATACTATTTTTTGATAAAGTATCATGCGATACTTTCTTTAATAGCAGTGCAATACTATTTTACTATATGATAGTTCACATAGGATCACATGATGTTTCATCCGGTATCATGTGATACTGGATTAAACATCTTTGCGATACCTTGTGGGCTTATGAACTATCACACGATAAATAGTCTCAAAGGGGTGTGATACTTTATAAGTATTGTATGAACCTTTGCAAGAATGAAATTTGAAATTTTTAAAAATAATTAAAAGTGTGTTTTAAAATGCAATAAATGCTCATAAATGACTCAAAGGGTGAGTTTTTCTAAAAACTTATCGGGGCACCATACTGAGGAGGCTAGTTGTGCAACTGGATGCACTTGAATCGATGTTTATGTACCAAAATCACTTCTTTTTGGGCCATTTTCTCTCTCTAAGCTCTCAAAATTCTCAAATCACAATAAGACAAATGATTTTGAAAATGACCTTTTTACCTCCTTTTATAGCATTTTGACTTTTTGATCAATTTTCAAAACATCTCAAAATTTTGTAAAAATTGCACCCTTGGCTAATTTCAATGTCTTGGATCCATTTTCAGGATTGAAATTAAAATCTAAGTTCATCTTGATAGTCAAAATCACATTTCAAAACTTTCCCCTTCTTCTACGCAGTTGGCTGACCATTTGAGGCCTGATCCTTCGATCTTTGCTGGGGCACCTTCAGTTCTTCATCCACATCTCTCTCAACCTTCTAGTCTTTCATTCACTTCATCTCTCTAAGGTTTGAATTCATCTTTATCCTATATCTTTCCCAGTCAAACCTAGTCAAACTGGGGCATGCTTTCATTGCTTGATGGTTATCCTATCGTCCTTCACCTTTGATTATGATTTCTTGTGATTTGATCAAATTTATTAATTTTCTATTTCTCCTCTACCTGATTTCAATTTCAATTTCGAGGGGGCAGTACCTATCAAACTTCAAATTTGATTTAGATTTATCAATCAAACCTTGCTTGAGATTCTTATCTCTTATTTGAGACTTGACGATTTTCTATTTATAGGTGTGTTGGTCTTGTCTTTCAGCTTATCTTTGTCAGCTTATGCTTATCTTTGTCTTGATGTGTTCCCATCTGTCAAACACACATCTAGGTTGTCTTTTGATCCCAAATCAATCTCACATTTCGAACGGTGGGAGCCAAAAATGTACACACTAGATTGTGCACTTCTCTAAGTCATTACTTCCAAGGGAATCCATGAATGGGAAACCTTGAGAAAGTGACCTAGAGCTCCCTAGGTGTGGAGTCACAAGGGTGTTTGATAGTGCTCTCAACTAGATCTATTGAAGCATGCAACCTTGCTAGTAAACCACACAATGGGAGATTCAAAGAGACAAGGGCAAGAATGCCAATATCCTCAAGAATCAACAATGGAAATGAAATACAACTATGCTAAGCATGAAGATGCAAGTAAGCTATGGAAATGAAAGTATTACAAGCCTTACTAATTAAGCTATGTGACCTAAGCTAGAACTTGAAAGGAAATCTAAGCTAAGAAAGCATAAACATGAAGCTATGATGCAGGAATGAAAGCTGGAATGCAAGAATGATCTCCAAAGCTCCAAAGTCTCCAATAAATCTTGTAGCATAAGATTAGTATTGAAATTTGGGATCCTAGAGTGAGAAAATAGATCTCCTTTTAAAGGAATTGAAAAGGAATGGACCATGGAGATTAAGAGGAAAAAGATTTAATCAAGGGTGGAGCTTGAAAGAGGATAAATCCATGTGCACAAATCTCCTCCAATGAGAAAATAAGAGTTGACTTTTGTGCCCCATATGAGACAAAAAGGCCTTTTCTTCCTTTTATAAAATAGGAATAATGCTTTATTTGTGCAACTTAGGATAAGAGGAAAGGTGGGGGATTTTTATTTAATAAAAGGGGAGGAAATTCCTTTTAATTAAATAAAGACTTAGGATAAAATGGTTAGCCCATAGAAAATAATCTAATAAATGATAGAACTAGGATTTGATCAAGAAAATTGATATTGAGCTGAAGATGCTGATTCAGGAAATTGATAAATTGTTGAATGGGGGCCCAAAGTCTAGGCGACCATTTTAGGGTGCACACAACCACAATACTCTAGGTGAGAAAATTGTCCCCCATTAGCAAAAACATGGTCAACAAGATTTTATTATCACCCATTCAAAGAATAGTTGGAGCCCCCCTAGGCTATCTCAATCAGTTGGTGGGTCTGATGGTGGAAATGAGGGTACTTCTCCTCTCAGTCCAATGCTACAAGACATGCATACTATGATGGGCTGTAATTTGGTGGAAAAATTTATATCTACCTTGGTGGATCCCTTATACCATTTGTGACCATTGGTAGAAACTAGTTTAATCAAGTGCTCTAGAATATGACTCATTCTTCAACTTGGTCGGGATAGAGTCTTCACTATCCAACATTCATCCTATGGCCCAAAAATGTTTGAGAAGTTTTGTGAAGCCTTTGTAAATAAGACTATGGTCAAGGCACAAGAAGTAGCAACATCTTCAACTTATCCCCCAATTCTCCCTCATAATTTAGAAACTATGAAGAAGGATATACTTATTACTGTAGTTATGGAATTGATTGGTAAGATTGCTCATGAGGTAATTAAAGAGGATGACAATGATGTACCCTATCAGCTTGTGGTGTCTTCTTTGATTAACATATCCTAGTTGGAGGAGGATGAAGGTATTAAGGACAATGAAGTACAAGTTATCCCCTCATTTTCTATGTTATCTTTTGATTTATTTTAGGGTCAAGATTCATTCAGCTTAACCCCTTCAAAGAAAAAATGTAAGGTTGTAGAAGCTAACCCCACCATGGAAAAAGATGTCAACATTAATCAGGGCACTAGGATGATTGAAGAGGATCAAGTAAATTCAAAGGGAGAAAAGTTGAATTCCAATTTTGACTACTCTTAGTGCCTTTCATTATATCTGACCCCTTATACCCACACTGTTGTAAACAAAGTGTTAGGATTAGGTAATACTGAGAGGGGGGGTGAATCAATATTACTAAAATTTGATTTAAACTTTAACCAATTATAAATAAACCATAATAATTCTGAAATAAAATGAACATTAAAGCAAAACACATAACTCATGACACCATGATTTGGTCTTGAGAAAACCTTGGCCAAGGGAAAACTCCGGTGGGGATGGTGCCCACAACTATGCACTAAAATATTATATCCATGTTAGAAGATATAGCCCTGTTAGGAGTTAATTGTTACATAGTACATTTCCTTGTTAGAGGAATACAAAAACCATGTTAGGGGTATACAAAACACCTGGTTAAAGGTGGTGAGCAAACTACTCTTACAATAATAAACTATTACAAAGAGTTCTTAAAAATATGAACAATACAAGAACTTATCTTTCTTAGATAGTTCCAGTTATGGCTCTATCTATTACTGAACTCACAACTATTCTCTACTCTCATATTCACAATCTTGCATCATCATCACAATCACAATACATCTTCTCTTTCACAAAATCATTCTATACTTATATAAAATCTGCCATTCAGTCAACTTCACAAATACCGTACAAAACATAATAATTAATTATGTAAAAGATAAGTATGGAGTCAACAATCTTATATTACCCAAGTTTTGGCAATATAATCCATTCACCTAACTTAGCACATTACCATATCCACTAACCTTGCCTTAGTCTTCGTAACTGCTCATATGTCCTATTATATTGATTCTATGTCTTTGCATACCTTCAGATCACCGAATCTCATTGATTTGATCACCAAAAATCATGTGCTCTTAGATGAAGCATATGCATATCTCAAAATACCTTCTACTAACTTTGCAAGCCATAATACCTCATACATTTCCATTGCTGACCAAAACTATAACATTGTACCCTATTACCCTAATTCTGGACTTAGTCATTTTCATGACTGTGACTCCATTAGCAAAACTATCAGCATGCGATCACTCCAGCATAAATTTTTCCATGAATGAAAACCCTCAAGTGATCCCTAGTGCTCCAAAACACCACTTTCTAACAATCTCTCCCTTTGGCATTGATGGAAACACTTAGAAAAATGACTAAGTGTCAAAAGCACTTCCTTTTACTTATTCTTTTCTTTTCTCTTTTCTTCTTTTATATTTTTTTTATTAACATCTTTTTCTTCTTCTTCTTACTATTTCATTCTCTTATCTTCCTCTCTTTAATATGCTCTCATAATTTTTCTCTTTCTCTTCCTCTCCCTTTTACATCAATGATAAAGGTGTATTCAAAATTTCAAAAACTACTAAGTGCAAAAGGACTTAGTTCTTACTCACTAGTTTTAAGATATCTTGGAAAGAGTTTTCCAAGGTCTTTACTTCCTCAACCCATGATTTGATCAATAGCTCACTGACATGGATCAATCCATTAAGTGCATATAATGTTGTCTCTGCTACCTTGAGCTCAGTAGGTGTAGACATAGTCATTGAACCTTCAACCTTTTCCATCTTTGATAGATGACTCTCAAGCATCAAAAGCTTAGGGCTTATAAGGCTCTTTAATAAGAAAAATCTATCTACAACTCTCCCTTTTTCTATTTCCAAAACACTAATTTTATCCAATAGCCTGGATGCCTCTTTGTCCATTTCACCCACAGTTAGTGAAGATGCTTCACAACTATTCATCAACTTGTCAAGAGTAGCCCTACCCTTGGCTATAATATCATCAATATTCTTAATATGACTACAAGGACTTATGCAGTAGCTGTAAATATTTTTGGCTTGTACTATGCAACTCTTGGCCTTAAGAGTAGTAGCCTTGAGAATGTCTAAGTCCCATAAGATGGATTGATAGAATTCTCTCAACTTCTTCTCCAAAAAGTTATTCTATGCCTTATCTTTTGCAGTCTTTAGTAGTGAGACAAAGTGGCTGTCAAAACTATCCAGTGCCATACGTAGATTCTCAGCTTCATCCTTTTCTTATAAGATAATAGGTGTGGGAAGTAGTTTATTTACTATCTCTACAGCCCTAGCCATTCATTTTACTCTTTCATCCCCTTTTTGTATTGACCTTTCTTTAGCCTTAGCAAAGGCCATGAAGGATAGCCTCATAAGCTTATCCTCATCCATGATGTCTACATCAGCACTCACCGATTTGTCAATGCTTGCCAAAAATAAATTAGAAGAGGTGTCAGGCTCTGGTGTTTTCTCTATTTTGACCTCAGCTACCTTCTCTATTTTAGTATCTTCTTCCTTCCCTATGATTTATCTTCTTGTTTCTCCTCTATTTTCTCTTCCTCTACCTGTCCTTGGTCTTCAACTTCCATCAAATTGTCCAAATTATCCAAAAATGGATCATTTACATCATGCAAAGTGTCAAGGGTCATAGGCACACCAGAGACAAAAAAGTCTAGTTTCATGATAGTTTTCTCACTTCCTTCTACTGCCTTAGAACTTTCTCCTAGTCCTAGAGATGTGGGCTTGGTGACCTTAGGAGGTGATGTCTTCTTTGGCATATCACTCATTAAGATCTAATCTAATGCCTTTTGAGTGTCCTCAATTACCTCATCATATTTTCTAGCCATTATTTTCACTAGTCTAGCCTTTGTCCTCAGCAAGGGTTTCAATGCATTTATTATCCTCTCCCTTTCTTGTATAGAGACCATAAGTAGCATGTCTTCTATAGATTTTTTTCTTATATTCTCATCTTCTGACTGTGCCAACTGCTTTGATCTCTAACTTGCTGTATAGCTCCTTCAGAATGCTTCCTTTGATCTTTAACATATTTTTCTTAAAGATTAAAATATATTCAATGATAGTATCTTCTATGAGTGATGAATTCTTAGAATCATACCTCTCATAATACCTATCCAATGTCTTCAAGTTTCCATCTTTAATCACTCTTTTTGGTAATGATTTGAGGTCTAGTTTCCACAAGGTTTGTGGATCCTTTGGTGCTACTATTTATTCTTCTTTCTCGGTTACCTTTTCTTCCTTTTTCTTCTTTTCCACTAAGTTATCACTTTTTCTTTTCGACTTCCCTACTTGGTTGATCTTGTAGATCTTCTAGGAATGCTTGTAGGTATAATTTCTTGTATTGTTTCATCTTGTGTAACTGACAAGTCAACAATATCAATAGTAGGACTTACTGTCTTTTCTACCTTTGAAGGAATAGAAGCATCAATGGCCATGCTTGAAGATGTTTCCATCTTATTTCTTATGTTCATCAACTTCTCCTTAATGATTCCTACCTTCGCAGGGATATCTTCCAAACCCTTTTATCCTTCACAAGTTGAGTGAGTGCATTAAACACAAGTAGCTCAACTTTGTAACCCGTCTAGTCAACATAAAACTTGCGAACATGGAAAATGAATTTCCAAGTGCTGCACTCTCATCCACAAACTCCAAAGTGTCTGAACACATCATACCTAAGCTCGCATGACCTTACTCCACATATATAGGGGTTGGATATATTCTGTTCTCTATATCCAATGCTCCCCTTAAGGCCATGCGGCCTTCTACGTCGATGTATCAAAGAAATCATCATGAAAAGACACAATATCATCTATCATCTCTCCCTCAACTGATGCCTTATTAAAAAATTTTACTTGCCATACCTTCTCATCCTTTGATTTCTTGAAATGATTCTCAAACTCATTCATGTAATCATTAAGACTCTTACCACTATCACCAACATTCTTCCTTATAACCATAGGAGGTGGTCCTCTTAGTTCACTTGATCTTCTTGGTCCTCTTCCATTGTCCTCTCCATTGTATCTGCAAAACTTTGTAATGTGTCCAAGGTTGTTGCATTTGTAACATGTAGGAGGTCTCCTTCTATCCCGATTTACTTGTAGTTTACAATACCTCGCAATGTGTTCAAATTTGTTGCATTTTTTACATGTGATCTTGGCTATTGATTCTTCTCTGACATAATCTTTCTTATACCTAGATTGATCTGGTTTTCTACAATTTTCTTTCTTGTGTCCATAGTCATAACAATTAAAATAGTAGTGGTTAAAGGGTTTAGAGGTACCTTTACTTTTGCAATCTTTTTTCATATATCTAAATTTGTTGCATCCAAAACATCTACCTCTGAAAGGTTTGATATGTTCTTTAGGTTCTTCATGAGCAGGTCTTTATTCACGTGTTTCTTCTTGAGTGCTAGAACATTCTGCTTCATTGAATCCAACTCCAGTCATGTCTCCTTTAGGTTTTTGTCTTTCTCTTTGCTCATCAATTTTGTCACTGCTCATGTGCAACTTCTCAATGTGTAATTTGGCTTGAGTGAGTTCACCTTTAATGATCTGATTATATTTCTCTAATTCCTGATATTTATCTTTGTAATGGTCAAGTTCAATCTTCATTTGTCCTATCTGCTCATTTGCTTCTTTCAGTGACTCTTCAAATTTTCTCCTTGCATCCTTTTCATGTTGAATCTATTTTATCATCAAAAGATTGATTTTCTCTTTTTCTTTCTCTAGCCTCTTCACTTGATCTAATGCATCATTGACTGATTCTTAACTAATTTTGTCCATAAGGTCTTGTTTCTAACATCTTGAAGTTTCAAGATACTCTTTTAGTTTCCTGATGAAACCTTTTTCTCTTCTCAATTTAAATTTCAATATACCATTCTCAACCTTCTCTTTGTCCAGATCTTCAAGTTCTGCATCAAAGTTCTCTTGCAAAATTTTTGAATCCACTCTGATCTCCCTTAAGATGTTAGGCTTTCTCTCCAAGGGCCAATAGCTTTGATACCAATTGTTAGGATTATGTAGTATTGAGGGGGGGGGGGGGGGTGAATTAATATTACTGAACTTTGCTTTAAACTTCAACCAATTATAAATAAACCATAATAATACTGAAATGAAAAGTACATTAAAGCATAATACATAACTCATGACACCATGATTTGTTCTCGAGGAAACCTTGGCCAAGGGAAAAGCCCAGCGGGGATGGTACCCACAACTATGCACTAAAATATTATATCCCTATTAGGAGATCTAGCCCTGTTAGGATCTAATTTTTACATAGTACATTTCCTTGCTAGAGGAATACAAAAACCTTGTTAGGGGTATACAAAACACCTGGTTAAAGGTCATGAGAAATCTTCTCTTACAATAAAAAAAACTGTTATGAAGAGTTCTTCAAATGTGAACAATACAAGCACTTATCTTGCTTAGATAGTTCTAGTTATGGCTCTATCTATTATTGATCTCATATCTGTTCTCTTCTCTCAGATTCACAACCTTTCTTCATCATTACAATCACAATACATCTTCTCTTTCACAAAATCATTTTATACTTATAAAAAATTTGCCATTCAATCAAATTCACAAATACCATACAAAACATAATCATTAATTATGTAAAAGATAAGTATGGAGTCAACAATCTTATACTACCCAAGTGTCAAAAATATAATCCATTCACCTAACTTAGCATGTTACCATATCCACTAACCTTGCCTTAATCTTCACAATTGCTCATATGCCTTGTTATACTGATTCTCTATCTTCACATACCTTCAGATCACTGAATATCACTGATCTTATCACTAAAAATCATGCGATCTTAGCTGAAGCATATAAATATCTCAAAATACCTTCTACTAACTTCGTAGGCCATAATACCTCATACATTTCCACAGCTGACCAAAATTGTAACACTGCACCCTCATTCTGGACTTAGTCATTTTCATGATTATGACTCCAGTAGAAAAACTGTCTGCATGCGATCACTATAGCATAAGTGTTTCCATGAATGAAAACCCTCAAGGGATCTCCAGTGCTCCAAAACACCACTTGCCACCAGAAAGTTCCTAAAACAAGGGGAAGAAAACCAAAGTCAACTAAGATTAAGAAAGAAGTAGAAGAAGGTGTTCAAACAACTCTTGATGGTAATTTATCAATCAAAAAAAGAACGAGGAGGTTTTTATGTTATCCTCAAGGAAAATGAAAATATTTTCATGGAATGTCAGAGGCTTAAATGCCACTAACAAGCGTGCCTAGATTAAGTAGAAAATAGATGCTTGTGGGGATGATATAATACTTTTGCAAGAATTAAAGTTATCACATAAGAGTTATGATACCAAAGTTTCCAAATAGAGTAAATGTTTCAAGTCATCCCATGTTCTAGCTCGTGGAACCTCATGTGGACTAATAAATTTATGGAATCTAAAAGTAACCAATATGAAAGTTATCATAAGTGAGGCCAATTGGAAAAAAAAACTCAAAGTGCAGTTCTTTGACCTATAGTTCATTCTCTTTAATATTTATGGTCCTACCCCTACTAGGGAGAAAGATCATCTTTGGTAAGTTCTTACAAATGCATTGGAGGTATTGTAGTTAGACAAGGTATTGTTGGCTAGAGATTTCAATTCCATTATACCTGATAAAGAGAAAAGGTATCTTCCCACCTACAAAAACAATTGAGGACTTCCATGCTTTTATCTCAGAAATGAATTATAAGACATTATCCCTTCTAATGAGACCTTCACATGGAACAAATGTAGAAAGGAATTCTTAAAAATTGTAGAACACCTTGATATATTCTTGTTATCTTATGTTGGTTTAGTTTAGCATTTTAAATTCCCTCAGAGATCCTACCACTCATTTCCTCGGATCACTATGTAATATCTCATAAAATTCCTCATTTGAATCAAAAGGATAACAAGAAGTCTATTTTCAAGTTTGAGAAGATGTGGTTTTGTCATCCAAACTTCCTCCCTCTTCTTAGGAAATGGTGGATAAGTTCTATGTTCACAAGAGGCACTTGAATGTACCAATTCCTTAAAAAGCTCATATATATCAAGGCTCAAATAGCTATTTGGAATGTTCAGGTGCTCAAGAATAATTTTATTCAAACAAAG
This sequence comes from Chamaecyparis obtusa, assembly GCA_027943335.1. Classification (NCBI taxonomy): domain Eukaryota; kingdom Viridiplantae; phylum Streptophyta; class Pinopsida; order Cupressales; family Cupressaceae; genus Chamaecyparis; species Chamaecyparis obtusa. Next base: position 134,024 of record BSBK01010801.1, on the reverse strand, counting down.
GAGGTGGAAGCTAAACTTAATGAGATCCATGAGCACATTATCCAACATGGATTAGATGTTTCCTTATTTACAAAGTAGAAGGAATTGCAAAATACTTGGGAGGAACTATGTAAAAGGGAGGAGGTTTATTAGAAACACAAATCTAGAGAGATTTGGCTACATGAAGGTGACAGGAATTCAAATAATTTCATGTTTCATCTCAAATTAAGAGATAAACATAGTCTATTTTCACAATTGAAGACTCAACTTCAGATAAGAAGCTGAACAATGCCCAAGAAATATAGTAGGGGCTTAATTTTTTTTTACAAATTTGCTTGCACTAGGTTAAAATGTTGGCCCTCTCAATGCCCAAGATGAACAATATCTCCTTCATCATATCCCAACTTTAGTTACTAGAGAGGAAAATAACTTTCTAACGAGGCCTTTGACTTTACATGAAGTCAAAATTATGGTCTTCTCTCTTCCATTAGACAAAGCCCTAGGACCTTATGACTTCACAATGCTATTATTTCACAAAATATGGGATGTCATAGGTTTTGACTTACTATTAGATTTGGAGGAGTCATGTAAAAAAGGAGTTAGGTTGAGTTATTTTAATTCAACAAATTTTGCATTCATTCCCAAAATGAAGAAACAAACATATTTTGTTTAATATAGGCCTATATCTTTGTGCAATATAGTCTAAAAAATTTTCTCCAAAGCTATCTACCTGAGACTACAAAACATGATCTCCAAGCTAGTTTCAGTAGAGCAAGGGGGGTTTGTGTTAGGGAGGGAAATATAAGAAGGGGCCTTAGTGGCCCATGAAGTTTTACATTTCATCAAAGAACACCACCTCCCCTATCGTGTTGTTAAACTTGACATGATGAAGGCCTATGATAAATTAAATTGGGACTTTTTGTGGAAAGTGTTGCAAAAATTTGGCTTCTCTAATAGATAGTGCAAATGGATTTTAGCATGTGTAAATGGGGCCAAATTTTCAGTTATTATGAATGGTTTACCAATAAGTATTTTTAATGCAACACAAGGGGTAGGCAAGGAGATCCTTTGTCTCCATTTCTCTTCATCATCATGGAAGAGGCATTAAGTAGAAAAATTAATGTTAAACAAGCACTAGGGGCTTGGAAGGGAGTCCATATACCTCAAAAAAACATTTCTATTACACACTCACTATTTTCTAATGGAACACTCTTATTTGGGAAAACTATAATAGCAGAAGTAAGGCACATTAAAAAATTTCTAGATCATTTCTCTCAGGTTTCCAAATAATAGATAAACCCACTAAAATCTAGGGTGTTCATCTTCCATTAAAAGACATATGTTAAAAGGAAGATCATACATATTCTTGGATTTCAAGAAGTTGAGCTACCTAGTTCCTATCTAGGCATCCCTTTCTTCTTGGGAAATAATAAGTTATCACATTGGGATAGTGTAATTGAAAAATTGAAGACCCGAATCTCATCCTAGAAGGCTAGATGGCTCTCACTTTTCAGCCACAATCTCCTAATTAAAATGGGATTATAAACAATCCCAAACTATTTCCTAGAAGTTTAAAAAGCTCCAATGTCCATTGTGAAGAAGATAGAAAAAATTATTTAAAACTTTCCTTGGAAAGGGAATATGGATGAGTCAAAGAAACTACCTCTGATTTCATTAGAAAATTTAAAGGTAGATAAGAAGATGGGATGCGAAGGAATACAAGATATTCCTAATATGAACTTGGCTTTTGGTGGAAAATAGTGTGACACATGTTTTCCAATCCAACAACTAACTAGAGAAAGTTGATGCAAGCCAAATATTTAGACATATAAGACCCTTATAGAATAATCACAATTGTAAACCCACATAAGGGGTCAACTATGTGGCATTTTCTTGCAGCATCAAGGGATATATTAAATTCCTAGATATTACATGGGAAGTTCAAAATGGTGAAAGAGTCAATTTTTGGTTCGACTCTTGGAATGGATACAAACCTCTTTATTTAATGAATGAGTTTCATTTGGTGGCACTCACAATATCACAACTTTGGGAGGTAAACCTAGTTGACTATGTTATGCAGTGGAATTAACAACTAAAAAGGTAATATGGAAGGATGTCTCTGAGCTACCTATCAATTTGAATCAAAAGGACTTGTGTCAATCCTTGAAGGAGAGAGTGGCATTCTTTAATCAAACTAGTGATAACGTTGTTTGGCCCCCATCCAAATCAGGTAAGTATAATCAGTAAAACTAGGATATGAAGCTATTAAAAAAAAAATCTCAAAAATCTCACAAAGAGCCTATCTTTTTTCCTGGAGTAGCGTGGTCCCCCCAAAGGCCGAGATCTTCACTTGGGCAGTTCTCAAAAATAGAGTTTTAACTAGTGATAGACTATCCGAGTTACATATTGCTGATCATTTCAACTATGTTTTATGTGGAGCTTCCATTGAGGACAAAAATCATATTTTCCTCCAATGTTTATTTTCTCAACAATGTTGGTACTTCATCTTGTCAAAATAAGAATTTTATATGCCATTACCAAACACAATATGAGATCTCTATCAAGGCTGGCCACTTCTATATAAAGATTCTTTTTTTGTAGGGATATGGGTGATTGCTCCAATGGTGATAATATGGTCTTTATGGTGGGAAATAAATAAACACATTTTTAGGAAGGAGACCACACCCATTAAGAATGCTATAAAAAAGATCGAGCTCTCAATCCCTAAGGTAGTTATGAGTCATACTCATAAAAGTAAATCTTGCATGCCCATCTTCTCTTCTTCGGATAATAAGGTATTGAACAACTGGCTCCACATTTCATTTCCATTTAATGGGTCCTTAATGAGAATTCCTAGGGATAAGGTTAATAGAAATAAGATTATATGGAAAGCTCCTTCAATTCCATTTTGAAATTAAACTTTGATGGTGCATCATGAGGTAACCTAGGTATATCAGGGTTGGGGGTTTGCATAAGGGACTTTGTGGGTAAACTAATTTCTTCTAAAGCAATCCCTTTACATAAAGGAACAAATAATATGGTCGCGGCTCAGAATTTTCTATACGAGTCAAGGTTCTTGAAAATAACTTATGTATTTCACATCTACATATGGAAGAGGAATATTTGATAGTAATTGAAGCCACCAAAAATAGACTGTGCCAAAAAAAGAGAATTAATTGTATCATGTAATAGGATTGGATTTTTCTAAATAAGTTTGCAACATTCTCAATTTCTCACACATATAGAGAGGGAAATTTTTTGTCTGATTCATTAGCTAATTTGGCATGTGATAATGGTGAGGTTCAATTTTATCATGCCATGTAACATCTAGATGCCTATCCAACAATTGCATTAGATCTATAAAAGGATATTTCGGGGATAAGTATGAGGATTTAGAATGATGATTGCAAGTACACTTTAATTAATTTGGGCAAAATATTTGTAACTTATGTGCAACTGAATTTAGAAAGATACTGCAACTTGGTGTACTCGGTGCCTCTTTGAAGTTTTCATTCAGACCCTCACACGCTCCTCACCTAGGATAACATTAATGGCTTCGACATCACCAGGAGCCATTAATGCTTCCTCTTCAGCCAAGGGTTTTATTCCTACAAAGCAAGGTAGTTTTCTCATTTCAAATGATGCCCTTGTTGTGAACCCTAAGGTTACCCCTCAACCTTCTCCAATGGATTCTCTCAATGCTGTAGGAGGGAAGACACATCAGAATGGAGAAGAAACACCGAGTGTTTCCAAGCCGAAGTCATTCAAGCAGGGCATCCAGAATGAATGAGTCCTCCCGGAAGGAGTAGCCTTCCTTGCAAATGCCTCCCAAGGGATTCTAGCCGCTGAAGGAAATGGAGGTAAGGAACTTGTTCTGCCCAACTTAGTTGTTAAGCCAAACTCATAGATGAATGTTGTTATTGAACAAGAGAAAGATAGGCTTAAAGATTGTGCTATTTTTTTGCTGTAGTTGATAGTTCTAGGATCCCTTCTAGGAATTTTCTCAATGACTAGTTTCATAAAACATGGGGCCATAAGTTAGGTTTTCATTTTACTTACTGTTGCATGCTCTATAAGGGTTTATTTATTTTGTTTTTTTGTGACTCTAAAGTCCAGAAATCTATTGTGGAAAAGAGGTTTTGGAGAGTTGGCCCATGTGAATTTGGGGCAATTCCCTAGTCTCTCGAAGCCTCCCAAGATGAAGTATTAGCGATATCTAGCCCTAGGTGGATTATTATTGGCAACCTCCCTCCATTTTTGTTGACGCTCATTCCACTTGTACTTGAGTCGATAGGTAAGGTTCTTAGAATTGATCAGTCAAACACTCTCATCCTGAACACAGATGTTCATGTCCTTCTCTCTGTCAAACCTAGATTTGATCTCCTTGAAACCCTACAATTTGATATTGACCCCGCACCTATCTGTTGCCCGATAATTTTTTTGGGTGGGTTAGGTGGTTGCTTTGTTTATAGAAAAGAAGGCCATAGAAAGAATGGATGCCCTATCATTCTTAAGAGAAATGCACTAAAAAAAAAGTTAACCCTCCTCCCAATCCTAATAACAAGACAAGCCCAAAATTTCCTTCGACTTCCTCCAAGTCCATCTCCACTCCTGAGCATCCCGCTATTGTACAGATATCCCCCCACCTGTTTGGAACCAAGACTCAGTCGCCCTTTCTACTACCTTGGACAACCTCAAGGGTAAATTTGACTCTATCCATGGCAACCCTAATATTAGCCTAACTTTTTCTAAACCCCTTGAAGTTGTCACTATTGAAGAAACACTTGACTTTGGTCTTAAGGGAACTAAAATGAAGAAAAATCATAAAACTAATAATGCACAACAATTGGCTGTTGATAAGATCAGGGTTAGAGCCATGAAAAATAAAAATGTACCTCAGCCCAAGTGGAAAACTTATGATCTTCCTCATGCTTAGAGGCCTCTAAAAAATTCCTCTCCCCCCTTTGCTCCCCCTTTAGGTAGGATGGATAGTTCGGATGTTTCTCCCATTCACTCCTCCTCTATAGAAGTGTCCATTGCCCCTCCCCTAGGTGGTAAAGTGGGAGGGAATTCTCCCCCTTCTGCCCAAGAAGATAGATTGAATTCTTTCTCAGTTACTATTATTCCAGCCCCCCCTCCCCTTCCACCACCATCGGATATATGGAAGTATGTGTCTATTGAGAGGAGGAGTGAAGGGGAGCCCACCCTCCCTAAAGGGGGAACAAAGATGGGAGATGTGGTGAGGCATGAAGGTGAGCTTGAAGAAGGAGAGATTTCCATCTCAGAATACGCTACTAGTGTGAAAAGATCTCTAGTTGAATCATTTGTTTTTGTTGCTGATCTTTCCAAAATTAATAAAGGAGAGGAGTAGTGTATGAAGACAGGAGCTTCTTCTTTGGGCTTAGTCAAGAAGAAGAAAAGAGGAAGACCACCATTAATCAGTGGTAACCCTAAGCCCTCTAAGACCCCCAAAATTGACATGCCTAAATGCTTTGAAGGATTTAGGAAACCCATGGATACTGACTAATGAGCATTTGCTATGATACTAAACTGTGCTTCATGGAATGTTAGAGTGCTGGAAGCCTCTGACAAAAAATATGTTGTCAAGAGACTCCTTAACTCTCATAGAGAGTTAGACTTTTTATTACTTCAAGAGGTTAAAGCAGTAGGATTTGAGCTAGATATTGCTCTTAAATTCATTTGGAGAGATGCAACTACATTCTCAACTAAACACCCAAGATGGAAGGGGGGAACTTCTATCTTGATTAGCCCTTCTTGGAGGAATGTAGTTCTTTTGTAGGGCATTTCTCCCTTTAACAAAGCAGTTTGGGTTAAGATGAAAGTCAAGAATTTTGAATTTGGTATATGCTCAATTTATGCCCCAAATGATCACAGTGGAAGAATTGAGTTGTGGAAGTGGCTTGCTAACCTAGATCCTATCCCTTGGATTGTAGCAGGAGACTTCAACATGGTGGAGAGGGCCCAAGATAAATTGGAAGGTCTCAGATTTGAGTGGAAAGGCAATGAGCCCCTCTTCTGGTGCAGAATGGTCAACAAACTTAACCTATTTGACCCCCTAGAAGGGAAAAAGAATGAATCAAAAGACATCTGGTACACATGGTCTAACTTTCAAAGAGGAGAAAGGAGAATTTACTCTAGATTGGATAGATTCTACCTTAATAAACTGTGTTTCAGCTCTCAACCCTACACTGACAACAATTGTGTGAAAGTTATACCCTTCACCCTATTAGACCACCATCCCATTTTTTCTTCCATCCAACTCATTGGGGAACAAGCCTATGATAACCCCCCTAAGCAAGGCTTTGCCCTAAACACTTCCCTTCTTAGGGATGATGATGTCCAAGAAGCAGTCAAGATCATTGCCTAGTATAATGAGAATATTGCACATCATGATTCTGATATTGACAAATGGAATCAAACCACTAAATCTTGGCAGGGTTTGCTCAAAGCTGTTGGTATTAAAAAGGCTAAAGATTCTAGAATGATGGAATACAAACTAGTGGAGTCTCTGCAAGAAGAAGAATCTCAGATCCAAGACAATTTGGAATCTGAAATGCTCCTAGAAAATGTTATATCTTGCAAAGATTCTCTCAGAAGACTTCAATTGGTTAAGTCTAGAGGAGCTAGAATCAAAGCCAGGATCAATTGGATTAATTTGGGAGATAGAGCCTCTAAGTTCTTTTTTCAAAATCTTAAGAAGAAAGAAGCAAGAGATAGAATTTCTAGTATTAGAGTCCTAGACTCTATGGTATCTTCTCAGTAGGAGATCCTTAGTGCCTTCTCCTCTTTCTACCAGGAACTCTTTACCTATGCAGACTCTGACCCCTCCATGGAGGAAGCCAGAGACAAGGTTAGAACCATCATCCCTAAGAAGGTTAGTGTTGAGGAAGCTAAGATTTTGGATATGGATTTATTTGAAGAGGAAATCAAAATAGCCATCAATAGAATGGCTAATGATAAAGCTCTGGGACCAGATGGGCTACCAATTGAATTTTACAAATCCAACATAAATTGGATTGGAACTATGCTTCTACATGTCTATGAGGAAGCTATTGAGGCAGGGACACAGGGACCTAAGTTAAATGTTGGACTCATCAAACTCATTCCTAAGGAGGGTGATAGACTTCTAATAAAAATCTGGAGACCCATTACTCTACTAAATGTTGTCTACAAGATCTTAGTCAAGGTTCTTGCAGTAAGGATTGAGAAGCTTCTCCCCTTAGTGATTAATAGCACCCAAACTGGTTTTGTCAAGGGGAGATATATCCTAGAGAGTCTTATCACCTATTGGGAGGCCATGAAATGGGAAAAAGTTATAGGTTAGAACTGTGCCATGCTTCTTATAGATTATGAGAAGGCATATGATAGGATTGAATGGAGGTTCATGATGATGATGTTGGAAGCTCTTGGTTTTCCCTCCTGCTTCTACAAAATGGTATCAACACTACTTTATGGTGCAATGACTATAGTTGAAATCAATGGTGTCAGGTCAGAATTCTTTAGTCTCTCCAGGTCTATCAGACAGGGCTGCCCTCTGTCCCTCTCCTTGTTTGTTATCGCAGCAGACTCTTTGCACTACCTCCTTAGAGATGATTCCCTCTCCCCTAAAGTGAAAGGTGTCCTTCTCCCCAATAATTAGGAGGTCTCCAATGTCCAATTTTTTGATGACACCTCCATCCTCCTTCTCCTTGAAGAGCTGAATATGAGACTCCTGATGAACAAACTTGATATTTTTTGCCAAGCCTCTGGCAGTAAGGTCTCTTTAGCCAAGTTTGTTATGTTGGGTTGGGATCTGAATCTGCCTAATTGGTGGGGTAACTTTGAGTTTTCTTGGGGTGGGCTAGACCACTTAGTCAGATACTTGGGCATCCCTTTCTCTATTTCTCCTAATCTCAATCTGATGTGGGAATGAGTCTTTGAGAGGATTAACAGAAAGCTTTCTAAATGGGATAGTAACCTTCTATCCTTCCCCAGTATATTTCAGGTTTGCTAGAAGATTCTATCTTCCTATCCTATCTACTTCTCTTCCATGTGACTCTTCAACCAACTACAGTTCAACTCTATCTAAAAGCTTATCAGAGACTTTTTATGGTCGGATGGTAGAGGGAATAAAATATTTCATGCGGTTTCCTGGGAGTGGTGCTCAAGAGGCAGATCTTGGGGAGGTCTAGGCCTAAAGGACCTCAAATCTCAATGCATTACCTTGGCTGTTAAGTGGATAGCTAAGGCAGGGGAAGGGGAAGAGTCTTTGAAAGTTCCGATTAGAAATAATCTATAGATGGCATACTGTAGCAGGCCGAGAGGATGGTAGAACCTCTGTTTTACTGATTCTCTCGCTGTAGATGCCAATATAGTTGTTCAAGGATCCATTATTTTCAAGAGCATTTAGAAGGCTTGGAATTATGTTAAGGGGTACTTGATCAACAAGAAGCCAATTGAGAGCACTAGGAATATATGTAGGCTCAAATCTATTTGGTGGAACTTGAGTCATGGAGATAAAAAGCTTGCTCTTCTATAGGGCTGTTCAACAAAGAAATGAGCAGGGTTGGTATTGCAACATTTGGTGATATCCTCCAGTAGGGTAAAATTCTTTCTTGGGAGTGATTGGAATCCCAGTTCAACTTACCTCGGTCCCATTGGAGAACATACTTTGTCCTTAGAGAAGCCCTTAACTCCCTAGGTCCCATTAAAAGTTGCTGCACTGAGTCCTACTGTAAATTCCAATTGTGTTGGCCTGACAGTACCCCTCTCCACCTTGGCAAGTCCAAATATTTTTACCAGTTGCTGACCAATAATAATGACATCTTTACTCATGTTAACTGCAATTGGGGACTGGAAATTCAGGACTCAGAATGGATGAAATACTTTAATATGCTGTGGGCTAGACGTGTTGAGCCAAAGATCTCTTGCTTTCTGTGGAAACTTTTCCTACACACGTTGCCATTTAAGAAACCAGGGGGAGAACCTAATATCTATTTTGTGTGTAGACAACCTGAGTCTATCACCCATGTTTTCTTTGAGTGCTTATTTGCTTCTGAAATCTAGAATATATTTGGACTATCATACAAGACCCATTTTAATGCACTGAATGTCATCTCTGGTACTATCAACTGCAAAAAATTCTATAACTCTTTTTGGTCTTTTCTTTCCTCTGTTGTTTTATGGTTCATCTAGAAGGCTCGGAATAATGATGTACTTGCAGGTAAGAATAGGAACCTTATTGAGTCTTGCAAGAGACTCATCTATTCTGATATTTCCATGCAGGTCACAGTGATCTTAAAGGTGAAGGAGAGCAAGTTCTTGTAGGTGTTGAGAGATGGGAAGGCTACCATGGAGAAATCAGAGGTAGCATATGGATATACTACCATGAAAGAGAAGGATGAATTTGAGTACACCCTTAAGGAGTTTATCCAGCAGTTGAAGCATGAAAATCTTCATAGAGAAATGAGGAACACAGGTGATAGAGACTACAGAGTGCTAGGATACAATTCTGTCTCTCCAGACACAAATGATGAAGAGGAAGATGGGGAGGACAGTCCCTCTTGATCTAGTAGTTGTTTCTCTTTTGCAATTCTGCTTTATTGACTCTCATATGTAATCGAATGTTTTACTTAGTAGTACTAAGAAATTTTGTAATATGTTAAGTACTTTGATTTGCTACTTTTTGTACTAAACAGTTTAAATTATATGCAATAGAATTTTTTTTTTTAGAAAGATAGCTTGTCTATGGACAATCTAAGTTTTCAGTGCAATATGTGGTGAAATGATCATGGTTCAAGGGTGAGCTATGATGATGTAACTTATTATTCATGCTAAATGAGCGAAGGAGGTTCACATGTGCATGCCAAGGATATGTGAAGGAATTGAGTCCTAATTTGAGCTATTGTATGGGTGCGTGGCAAAAGGTGGGAGGTATTGCATCACTCCAAAGGACACTGCTTTTATTAACATGTGTGTATTGATGTAGGTTTCCATAATGCATTTGGCTCTTCAAAGAGTGGGAACATAATTGTAGTTAAATTTATTTCAAATTCCTTAACCCCCCTTATAGATTATATCAACAACTCATTATAGATTTAAACACAAATCAAAGTTCCAAGAGTTCATAAATCTGTTGCCATGTTTCACGGGGATTCAACCATGGAGGAAGGAGATATTTGAAAGTTTTCTGAATGCCTTTGGTTTCACATGGGTTACATGTCGAGGAATTATAGGATCAAACTTGTCGGTGAAGATTGGGAGCACTCGTTAACTAGACATGTCTTGAACAAAATTCTTGGCCAGTTCTTTCATGTTCAACATATGCAACTACGCGGAGCTGTTCATAGGATCATTGGCGAGGAGATCTTAATGCCAACATCCAAGAGGATTGTGTTCCCGTCTCAATTGGTCTCTATTTGGTTGTCCAATTCAATGGACTTGTTGCAATCCCACTCATTATTGAAGATAGTTGTAGATAAAATGGTGATGCTGCACATGATGCCAAATGATAAGCTTCTTCATGCTCTTCAGAGCTATGAATTTGGGATGGAAATGCACTTGTAGGTGGCTTGTTCCTGTAGAGATATCTATTAAATGGATATGCGTTCATCACAGTTTATGAAGAAATTAAAAAATCCTTGGAGCGATAGAGTTACAGACATGTTAAGAATGCTATTAAAAATAATAGTAGGGTGTTGGGGGATGAATTGGTCCTGCAAATAAGTTCTTTCTTGCTAATGCTTGTGCACGAAGCTTGTAATGAGGAAAAAGATGCATGGGTGCTGCCACAACCTCAATTTACAGACCTAAATGTTGTTGTAGGACATCTTGTGGGTGTTGAAGGGACCATAGAAGTGGACATTTCTACTCAATCAGAGGCTCATGGTCCAACTCTAGTGTGTGTTGAGCAACTGGTGATCGAAGGAGGGCACAAATCGGGTGCATTGCCTAAAGCTTTGGAGGAGTAGATGGTCCAACTAGTAGGGCATTAATTTAATGGGGTTTTTCTAATGTTACATGTAGTTAATAATTATTTTGTATGGGGGTACATATGATAATGGGAAAAGTGTATTTACAATTTTTGAAAACTCATAGCTAGATCCATGTATGCCATTCTCTTATGCTTTTTGGATTGTTTATATGTTCAAGGATAGTATAGAATTTGGGTAAGTATTGATGGATCATGGCTGTTAGGTGCCATTTTGTTATATATATATATATATATATATATATATATATATATATATGCATTCTAGAAAAGGCATAGATCATTTTTTTAATGAATTAACATGCAAAGTGTGTATTTCTAAATATATAGATAGTCTTTAAAAGGGAAAAAAATACTCCAAATTCCTCCTTCAGTGCTGTCTCTCCTCTCCTCCTCTTTGTGCACATCTATTCTTTTCACTTGCATGTCATTCGATTTTAAAATATTTGTGAAATTGCTAAGCTTTGCAAGATAGATAATTTGGAGTGCAACTGATCCTAAATTTTGTATTATGAACAACCTATTTATCTACTCCTAAATTCTGTAGTAGATTGCAAATTGTCTAAACACAAATTACAACATATTTTTTTTACTTGTTATTTCATTAGACCAAGAGCTATCTATTTTAAGACAATGTCACCTACATAGTGAAAAATCAAATTCAAACAAAAATAAATACCTAAATTGCTGAAGTATTTACTCTCCCTTATTTCCCTCTATGATTAGCTATATTTAGCCTTTATTATAATGCATTGAAAGTAACCCACACCACATTAAAATGTGTTTGGTCAAAACCATAAAAAATTGTCTTAAAAAATGTAGAGTAGTTACAAATGAAGAAGTTAAAAAAACATCAAATAAAAACTCAAAAATTGACCAAAATGTAAAATGGCTCTCAAACATCTTAAAAACTTAATTCAAAAAATGAAAATTTGGCCTCATATCTTTATTTACAAAGAAGGCATCAAACAACTTGTGAAATGCATGCCCTATTGTTAAACATTTACGGATTTGATAAGGCGCATGTACATAATTCATCTATAAAAGAAAAATCTTTTGTAGAGTCTGTGAGATTCATACATTGGCTTGACTGCAAGCCTATAAATATTTGTTCTGATATATTTTTTATAAAAATCAATTTAATAACAATAAACATTTAATGAAATCAATTTGGTATCTTACCTATTTTGTACCAGGCTAGTTGCAGCTACAACATCTGAAAAAAATAATCCATTGTTATGCTGTGATGAATGTTTCTGCACACCAACAAGTCTGCACTACTACTAAGGCTGAAATTAGATTGAATGATAAAGGAAGGCTGTCATTTCTTGTGGAATTTGTCGCATCGCCTTTTCCCATTCTCAAACTTTGAAATAACTATAATTAGCATGATATGTGGAGTCTAGATTTACACCCACCAATTTCATTTTCCAATTGCATGCATTTGACTGGCTTCAATAGTGATCTAATTGTAACAATAAAACAAAACTAAAGAAATTGGATCAAATATTTTACCCCACATATAACGAATTCCTAGTGCACAAAGAATCAAAAGAGAAATACGAAAACATAAAACAAAAATACAAAAATACATTGAAGATGTCAAATATATAAGAGAAATTTCTATCGAGAAGAAATGTATTTAAAAGAAATAATACCGGAAATGAGTGAAAAGAAATAATATCAGAAATAAGTGAAAATAAATAAATGTATTATCAAATGTGTGTTTACAACTGAATGTGGACTTCTAATTCAGCCATAGACTTCAACATGGTCATTGCTCATTAGCTAATTACGAAAATGAATATGAATTATTCACTTCGCACACTCATATGAATCAACCTGTTGCCTCCTATTTAGGTGGGGTTTTGAATCACTCTCAGAATTGAGAGCTCAACAACCATAGACCAAGCTCTAAAATGGAGGATTTCAATGCTAGAAAATGAAAGAATGCAATTGAAATTAAGCTAAGATGATAGTGAAAATTAAGCTAAGATCTTGTAAGAAAAAGAGAATTGATCTAATAACATGGCAAGAAAACTAAATTAAAGTATGAGAATGCATCATTATGCTAATAAAATGAAATTACTCTAATTATGCAATGTAAAAGTAGCTTTGAATGTAAGAGTGAGACAATAATTTGGCAGAAATTCGATGCTCAAAAATTTCCTCCTCAAATGAGGAACAAGAGGGTTCTAATATAGAAGAGCCCGGGTGGAGATTGAAGAGTTTCTTACAAAGAAATGGTCGACTCTTCATCTCTTAGGGGGGAGGTGAAACAAATCGGAGAGAATATCTAATTAAATAAATGAAAAATGGCCACATGGGTGACTTTTCCACTTATTTTTGAATAATTAAATTTAAGTGGGGACATTTCATTTAAATAACCAAATATTATTTAATTCCCTTGATGTATTTTAGCTAAAAGGGGTGTAATTAATTTAATTAAAGCACTTAGGACTTTGTAATTAAATTAATTGATCATAGGGTTTATTTAGCTAATAAATGTCGATATTTAGGAATTAAATAGTATATGATTAATGCAAATTTGAGGTTTTTTGCATTTGACACCAAGTCAAGTAAAGTCAATTAGGAGACAGAATTGCCTAGTACAATAGGACTTTGATGATGTAGAAATTTGAAGAAATATGACTAAATGCGCCAAAATTGGTTAGGATTGCAATATTCCAATTTTGGGGTATTACAATGTGGTGAGAAAAGAAAATTGAGTAGTACAAAAATGTGCATTTCCATGACACAGAAGCCGCTACAATTACCACAGAATTATCATTTCTTTTAAAGACCATTCAAGAAAATGCTTCATTAAAAATAGATAATAGAAAACTGTTCATATTCTCTCCCACCTCTATAAGTTTGTAATTGTTCATTAAATTGTCACAATCACCAACATTATATTGTTGGGCATTTCTAATTTGGCCATCTAAATTTTTTTTATATTTATTTATTTAAATTTAATATGCCACAATAATTCCTTCTTAGTATAATTGACTGCTAGTTCATAAGACTTTTAAGCAACTATCAATTTTTAAAAAAATGTCTAAATATTTACAATCAAAATTGATGCCATTGTAAGAAGCCTCTCATCTTAATAAAAATATATAGTTAAAAAGAATAATAAAATATAATAATAAAAATAGTTCAATAGCAGTTTATATAGAGACATTGATAATGATCAAATGTGTAGAATGCTTAGCAAAAAAATTACTTTTAATTAAGCTTCTCTCATTTATTTTATTCTTGATCATTGCAATCCTCTAATGACATTCATACATGGGATGGATCTAACTCCTTTCAAAAGAAGAAATTTACACTTCCCACAAGATCTTAGAGATACAAATATGACAATATGTTTCAAAGTCTCCATGACCATTCGTAAATATGTATCTCAACTCCTTTCAAAGAATAAATCTAAACTTCTTACAAGATCTTAGATGCCAATATTACAATAGTTGTTACTATCAAAACCTCATGACCATTCACAAAGAAGTTTCTCTTGATAATCATCGTGGATAAAATTACATCTAATAACATGAATATCCGAAGAATGAACAAAATAAAATCAATAGAGAACTTGAAATAATTATTCCATTAATGTCTTCAAAAATTGAGCCACTAATAAATACTTTTGAATCACAACTAGACATTTTATTTTTTTGTTTCATGTGATTTTACTCTTAACTAATTGTTGAGTGTCCTCTAATGTTCAATTACTTTTTAGACAATAAAGTTTTTTTAGGACGTTTTGAGTGGAGGGGGATCACAAAGATTTGCCCCATGTGTAATGTTATTTCTTACATTGAAAACAACAATGGAAATAGTATCTTAATAAAGAAAACATAACTAAAATTTCATATCATACCAAACACAAATAAGTCAAGTGGATGACAAAAGAAACTATGTGACATTGATTCCTAGTTATGAATATTTGTTGAAATATAATAGCAAAAAAATACAATATGTAGATACCCGTTCACAACTCAAATATTTTTCAAAAGTTGCATAACTTGGTCATCTCACTTCAAATTTTTTTTTTAAACTTCCTTAATTGAGAGCACCATTGGGCTTCTCATAGTATGGATGGTAGAGCGAACCATTTGAAGCCTTTGAAGTTGATTCTTATGAAGATTTCATCTTTTTGAAATACATATATTTTATGCTTATTTCTCCTTGATCTCAATTTCCAAATAGTTTGTATCCTACTAAAATGCATTGCATGTATGCTTACTTATGTTTTATTCCCAAATTCAATAGTTTGCAATGCTTAAAGTCTAAACACATCTATGATTCTTTCCATGACATTTTTATTTTATTTTAATCTTTGATAGAGAGGGAATTTACCCTAAGTGGCTACAAGGGAGGGTGTGGTGTCAACTGCAATGGAGAGAGAAATTTAGATGACATAGAAGAAAATGGGATTGTGGTGATCTCCTCCTCTACATCTTCATTTAGGTTTCTAAAATAGTTTGATACCAGTGATAGTGAAGACAATAATCTTAATTAAACAAGAACAAATTTTGCACAATAATTATGAAATACATATGGATTTATATTTGTGTGGAAAGCTCAATTTTCACAACCCAGGAGGATGCACCATACAAATACCAACAATGCCAAATAAATTTTGATAATAATTACTAGTGTGAAACCTATTTTTTTTATGGGGGTTCCCCACCTAAGAATAACTTAGCAACTAAATATATCATGACATTACATGTTCAATAGTGTTTATCTCTTCTTTTGACACATCGTCCATATATGAGCCATTTTCCATCCAAGCAAGTAGATGAGCACCTAAAAGAATGTCTAGCAAATATTTATCTTCCTCTTCATCTAAGTCATCGTCATCATTGTTTGAGATCTCTCCTAATGCAAAAGTATAAAACTAGTCTTGGTAACTAGGATTTGTGCTTCCCTAACCGTCGTCTTCTCTTGCGCTCATCCTCTTATTAGCATTGTGACTAATTTGAAAGTAATGTGATGTTGTCAAAATTTTTCTTGATTTGGTAAAGGAATGGGGCTAGGAGACACAATAGACTAGAGATTCTGGGGATTATCCTCCCTCATCCCCCTGTTGGAATGTGAAGTTGATGCTTTCCAATGGTGTTATCATTAATGGTCATCATTGATGTCAACATACTCATACTCATCTTCTGTTGTATTAGTTACTATGTTTTCAACACAGTCTTTCATTAGTTATTGTGTACCGATAGATTGGCATATCGGTTGGAGTGTTTGGCATATCAGTTGGGGCATTTGGCATGTTTACCGATAGCTTGTGGTTCCTAGAATCTACATGGTGGTAGATTGTATGTTTTTGGTTCGATCCTATATGTATGTGTTTTGGTCCCAGCTTTGATTTTGTAACATGTTGTTTATACCCGTTGGAACCATGTACCTTGGAGATGGTGTTGTGAAGCATGGACTATCATACTAGTCAAGGTGGTCATCATTTCATTCCTTCCCACTACAGGAATGTTTTGGTGTGACCTATTTCAAATTGTGTAGTTGACATTGTGGATCTCATAGTGTTGTATAAAAAGGCACAAACATAAGCAAGACTATGTGAATATACAAGTGTATGCATGTGTGGATTATGTATGGAATATATACGAAGTGATTACGAATTCATGCGAAGGAGATCCATGTTCGTGCAGAGCAATCTATAATCTTAGAAGTGGATTCTATTCCTTTTCATATCATTTGGTAGTGAGCCATTGTGTATCGGCAATGAGCCCTTGTGTGTAAGACCCCACCTCATTAAGGATTAATGTGGCCTTGAATTTTAAATACATCTAGACTATAGATGTTTAAAGAACTAGTTATTCAACATGATTATTTCATTGGTTAAATTCTTGGGTGTGTTCTCTCTCTTCCTTGAAATGACTTGAATAAAATCAAATTTATTATAGATGATAATTGCACAAACCTTATGATCAATTAGTATAAAAGGATTGGTAGCTCTTGCATAAATTGAAATATCATTGAATTTTAAAATGTATGCAATAATTATTTGATGTGATCATGATTACAAGATGAAATTAGGGTGTCAAAATAATGATTCAAAATAAATCTTAGAATTTGGATAACAATTAGAATTATTGTTAATGTGACCTAATTATGCCATTGGTTGAATTATAGAGGAAAAAAGCTATGTAGAAGGAAATATTGGGAGACATCAAGACTAGAAAGTAACAAGGTCTATCTGAAAAAGGGAAAACATCCATTCCAATTCGATTTCCTCCTTGAGAAGTTTGAAAATTAACTATTAAATGAGGTTTAATAATTCAATAGAAATTTGTTTATGTGGTTTATTTTCATAGGGTCTTTAATGAGAGTCGTTGGGTCAAATCCCATGTTTAAATGACAAAAATAGACCCCTAGGGTCTATACCCTTGAGGTAGGACCCAAATGAACACATAATGAAAGCCTCATGATTTAAATTACCCCTCCAAAAGTCCTCATTAAAATGAGTGACGAGTTTGGAGGATTGGTGGGGTTAGATTGGTTGAAGGTGCTAATCCCATACCTCATAAATATTGGGGAAGACTTGGGGAATGGGTTGTCCTAGTCTCTGTCCCCTATTAAATAAAGAAAAGACCTCATGGGGGAGTAGATGGTAAAGTGACAAGTTTCACCTTCCCATCCAAGTCTTCAAAATTGAAACTTCATTATAATGGGTTTGTAAAAGGAGAGTGGTGATTATTCACTTCTCCTTTTGGAGAACTCCTCAAGGATTTAGAGAGAAGATTGGATTCCTAGTGCAAGTTGATATGGTAGCCAATAAAGCATCCAATTGGAGAGATAAGTCTTCCCTAATCCTCCTACACTTCCTGATTATGTATTTTAACTTTTAGATAGGTTTGTAATTTTCCATCTTTAATTTTTATAGGAGCAATTGATCTAGTATGAGAGGTTGTGTGAGTGATATTCTAGATGATTGTGAATCTCGTGGTGGCCTTATAAAAGTTTCGTTATCATGATATTATGGTCATTTTGAGGTATATGAGAAGGATCCATGAGCTTGACATGGTTCAATAATAACATACTTTCTTAGGGCTATGGGTAGAGTCCTAGAGGCTTCATGATGCCATTATGGAAGGGCGGAGATCAAGACTTTCTATTGTATTTTTTTTTATAAATACATAACTCTATGAGGATCACTTAAATAAAGTTTATTTCATAATGTCATAGTGGTTATTTTAATTGTGTAACGAAGTATCAAATAATGATCATATGGTTATTCAAAATTTAATAATTTGATAGATAATTTATGTTGTATTAAGTGCATAAGATGCAAAATCTCTTCCTCACAAAAATGATGATCTAGTGGAGTATAAATTAAACATTGTCCTGGATTTAGAAGAAATGGAATATATAGATTAAAGTTATTATTCAAAGAATAAATAATCTTTCACAATTTTACATATTTAAAAGGAATGAAGATTATTTTAGAATATAAAATATGAAAAGAATGTATTATTTGATGTTTATATTTTGTAGCCTTATGTATAAAAGGAATGAGAGATCACCGCGATATACTTTCCAGCTTTGTATAACGCAATCCATAACAAAAAAAAATTAATGTTATAGGCCAGACTGATTCATGGATATGCAACTCAGAGTAACTATCTTTATAAAATTGCAGAGTAACTTATCTTGGTAAGATCATAAGAATATATGTGTGTCTATATATAAATAGGGAAAGAAAATATGAGCATCATGTATTCATAGATCCATATCTTTCGTAATTGAATAATTTGTCTCAATGTAAAGAGGTCATCTTAGAAGGAAATAAAACGCAATATTTCTATATCCTCCTAAGTTAAAATACTATTCTATATAACCGAAGTAAAATATGCAGTTTGTTGCTCTAACAAACAAATCTTCCGCGTTAAGCAGCTATTTATTGTAATCAACAATATGTAAAAATGCTTATGATAAATCAATTCATGGTATTAAATAAATTACCAACCTTATTTAACAAGAGGAGTGGATAGCTTATATTGTCCTTAGTGCAGATCTGTAACTACAATAGAATTATATCCTACTAAATACAATAGAATAGCTATTTTATAAATAACAAAATCATGATCTAGAGGGTTGTACAGTTTCCATAGAAAGGGGTTTGATAGCGTTTGGATGTGTCGCTGGCTCAATAGTACAGGAAAATCCACATTACATCGCTTAAACTACTTTACTTTCAAGCTGGTTGATTTTATATATAAATTAAAAGAGTATAGCCACTACAGGCTTGGAAGGTTCACTTCTGTATGTTTGACATTTAAATCTAATTTCCCTCATAACAAAGGAATGCTTACAAACGTGTCTTCATGATATTCAATTCGTAATCACCATTTCAGCTTTTAATTAATGTGACGTTTGTATTACTACTTCAGTTGGGTTTAGAATGTAAAGAAACCCAGAAGAATATTCTTAGAAAAAAAATGCTACCTTGAGAGTTACGTAATATGGCTCTAATTTATAGTTTGAAACTGCAATTTCACTCTCCTTACTTGCTGCTCATGCTTATAAATAAAATTATATTAGTTTAAGCACATAAGAATGCCCATTTTCCCTAAAAAATGATTGGGAAGTGGGAACCATCTTAGTATTTTGGGAATTCTTGTTGATATTTATGTTGGACTTTACTACTAAATAAAAATGGAGGGTAGAGCTGAATAAAGAAATATACATTTTATTGAATATTATTTTTCGTTTATGATATGAATTTATAGAATTTATATTTTTAAAATTATATTATGCTTCTTTCATCTATTTGGATTTTTTATAATTGCAAAGTATGTATATAAATATTATTGTTAAGGTAAGGTGGTATAACGGATTTGTTTTTTAACTTGGAGATCTATTAGAAGAAATAAAACTCAATTTTAGAAGGGATTATATTCTTCTCTAAAGCTGATTTAGAAAAATAAGAGTAGTGTATTGGCATTTTCTAATAAGTTTAAATTATTATTATTTTTAAAAGAAAAAATATATAAACTATCATTATTTATGTATGAATATATCTTTTATTTGATTTGTGACTATGATGCTTGTAGTACAAACACTAAGTGATATAAGCATGAATTGAGTGGATTTTGAGTTAATAATTACTTTCATTAGAAATTCATGTTTGGCCATAGCACCTAGTGCTTGATTGAGAAATACAACCTTGTATACATACTCTTATTTTGATGCTACATGATAGGACCTTTATATAAATGTATTGTTATGTTAGTAATACAATTCCATTTATGTATTAAAAAAAGATTAGTTTTCATGATAAAATAAATTATTAGTGTGACTTACCCAAAGATATAAATTGAACATAACAAATATATAAATAATATATATAAGAGGAAAAATATAAATGGGCACCTTGCCGAAGATCCCTGTCAAGCCCTTCTGTGAGTGAAAAGTGGGGAAAATTAAGAATAAACCATCAATTGAGAAAACAAAACTGACTATCATTAATGTTAATGAACAAATTCAATTCTAGAAGCAAATTTAAAAATACCGAGTTGAAATCAGACCTCCTACAAAGACATAGAGGAAGCCTTTCTAATCGAGTAGATTGCCAAAAGCCTAAATTGTACCAGATGCCAAATTTCTACCAATATCCCAAAAATCAGGTATAATAAGTCTGTATTCTTTTCAAACCCTAACCTTGCTAATCCATTCTGTTTCAGATGTATTAATTAAAAAAAAAAATGCTTCACTGCAAATAGGATTTTTTGTGGTCCTCTGCGAATCCATCAACTATATGAGCAGCTGCTGTGACAAACGCTTCCGAGCTACTGCATCTCCTGCATACCTCAAAAATTTAGATTACAAAAAACCCTAAAAACATCTTATTGTTGGATGCTAAAAAATGAAGTAGCAGATCAAATGAGGGCCCATTTGAATCTAAAATGCTCGTTGCTCTATAGATGTAGCCCGACTGAGAAATGAATGGAAAATCTCCACAACTGCAGCTCCATGCTGTTGACAATAAACCAACAAAAGAAAAAAATTAGGGCCTTCTAGCTACTTAAATTCATCAATGATTCTGCACGTATACAAAATCTACTAGTCAGCAACCTACTCACAAGGAAAGACAGCTTAATTGAACATAAGTACAAAATATAAATTCTAGGAGAAAAGTGAGGCTAAGAAGCACCGTCTGAAATTTCTGCTGTGAGGAGCGTTGCCAGCCATTTACAAAAATATACCTGTATTCAAATGTAAATAGTTTTAAGGTTTCATTCTGTATACAGGAGAAAAATCTAATTTTTTTGAAATTTTGGAAAAAGAAGAACATTTAATGCAATCAATTTGGCATCGAATTATATCTGTCTCAAAGTATTCAATAATATTTTTTGTCTAATTTCTTTGTCAAAATTTGATTCTCATCCCTCATGGTGTTCTAGCCATGCACTCAGCAAGACTTATACCTGGTAGACTCGTTCCAAACAATTAAACTTCACCTATAGACCAAAGGCCCATTAACAAATAATAGTTTAAAAATCTAAAAAAAAATACAAACTATATAATAGACTTTATAACTAAAAAATCCTAAAATTTTATTAATCAAATTAATAGCATTATAGACCTCAATGAATGGAATAGTTTTTCTGTCTATAGAAACTAATAAATTAGATGATAAAATATATAAATAAATTTTTTAAGATCAATAAAAATAATAATTTATATCTTTACAAATTTCATGACAAGATCAAGATAGAAAAGCCTATCGAACCAACAAAAAAGCAAGGCCTAAGAAAGAGACACCCACATGCATCAATATTGGCGTGCATTGCATGAAGCCTCGAATGCATGTGCACAATGCCGTATATAGAGTCGGTTTTAATCTGTTCTTCTGAAAGAGGAAATTGATCTTCTATATAAATCAGTCTGCAGGGCAACTCAACTTTTTCCGCGTTTCACTGAGCCTAACTTTCGCCGTTCCACAAAAACTTTTCACTCTATATCGGGTATACGGATTTATCTGTACCGTTGCACGTAAATGGAAGTGCTCGTTAGAATCTCATCTTTCTTGTACATCACGATTATTCTATCTCCTCAATAAACTGTTGCTTCGTTATGCCTCTCCTCGTTTTCCTGAAAGCAATCTGAGCATGAAAAATAAGTATTTTGTTTACTATTTTATGTTATGCGAGTTCCTGAGAATGTTTTAGTAAGAATGTTTCATCTCTATTTTGAATAGTAGAAAATCCATAGTAGTAGATATGATATGGGGAAATTATGTTGGGCTCTTTGGTCATTTAGGGTTTGTACTTTAATTTTAGTTTTGATGCTAATAATGTTAAACATAAATAATTAAATTATTGAAATGATTCATTAAATTAGTAACAATTTTTGCCACTTCTTAACTTTTTAAACTTTATGACTTTATGATTTTGTGAATGTCATTAAGATAATTAATTTATTTAGATAAACTTATGAATATTGGAATCAAATTAATTAAGTTGATATATATAAGGAATACTAGAGTGATAGTATGAGATCAGAAATATAGAAAACTTTTGTAATATCGATATTTATTTGTTTGGAAAATGAAGTTTTAACAATGTAACTATTGTTTAAGACCTTGTGGGATACTCTATCTTGGCGGTTTGCTTTAAATGGTGTTTAGCTTTGCCTATTGTAATGGATTGGAGCCATCCTCTTTACCTAATCGAAACAATGCAACCATTGTTATTGTGGTGGACAAGAAATATTTCTTATTATGTTCTTTAAATATTCAAAATTAATTTTTAATTAATATTCATATTTATTTATTTACATATAAATATGTAAATTTTTAAAACTATTTATTAAAATGATTAATTTACATTTTTATTAAGTAGATAATTGAGATCTTATTATAATTTCTATTTTATGCAAGTTTTCATTTGAAATTCAAATTTGTATTATGTAATTTTTTTTGTTATTTATTTTATTAAAATTATGTATTAATTTATATGATAACGCATAAGAAAGTGAATATTAAAATAAACATAGATGAAATTTAATTAGATTGATAAATGCTTTCTATCATGAGATTACTAAAACTATAATATGAGTTGAAAAATATAGTAAATTTTTGTTATGTTTATTTTTTTATTTATTTAAAAATAAATTTTAGAAGGATTTGATAGAACTTTCAATTATTGAAAGTTGAACAAAATATAAAATACATAAATAAAATTGTGATATTAATAAGTGTGTAGATTTTGAAGCAAACTCAAGCATGCTTAATCATGGAGTTTCCTCCAAGGTTAAACCTACATAGCTTCGTACCCCATTTACAAAAGCTTCAACAAGTGTTGTGTCTTATGAACTATTCATCATATTGACTCTTTAGCTCATCTGTTAATAAGGAGAAGATATTTTCCACGGCAAGTTGAATTGTGATATTACTATGACGATTCAACTTGCAGTTATTAAATCGAAGTCATTGATTAGTACTGGTGAAACATAAGTCAACAAATTTGACTAAAAACTTATGAATCCTCACAATTCCACATATAGAAAATACCTAATACCTATCAAATTAATAAATTTTCTTTATAATATTTATTATAAATCTATAATTTTAATAAATAACTATTATAACAAATAAACAATATTGTTACTTTTAGCTACACTTTTTAATTATTTCTATCAATATTCATAATGAGAATAATCATCCGTATTCTCTAATTCTAGCTCTTATTAGGACCTTTACATAAGTTTTAGTAAACATATTGTTGGTTTTTTTTTGAAATTTAACCCAACGAAGCTTACCTCTTTACAAGCTTTCAAAAGTGATATACAAAGATTCGTTTAAAATCTTGTTATACCATGATTGATGCATGGCTCTCCTCATATACCTTGAAGCTGACACCGAACTGACTATTTGCTTAATATATTAGTTTGATCGACATCAGAAATCCGTAATATCTGTCATTTCTAAGAATAGGCGATGACATAGAATGGATATCTGTCATTTCTACGCTTATCCAAATCTTGGTGGTTCCATTTAAATGGTGTTTAGCTTTGCTTATTGTAATGGATTGGAACCATCCCCTTTACCTACTCAAAACAATGCAACCATTGTTATTGTGGTGGACAAGAAATAAGTAGATATTTCTTATTATGTTATTTAAATATTTAAAAGTAATTTTTAATTAATATTCACATTTATTCATTCAAATATAAATAAGTAAATTTTTTAAACTATTTATTAAAATGATTAATTTACAATTTTATTAAGTAGATAATTGAGATCTTATTATAACTTCTATGGAAGTTTTCATTTGAAATTCAAATTTGTATAAAGTAGATTTTTTTGTTATGTACCTCATTAAAATTATGTATTGATTTATATGATAACACATAAGAAAGTGAATAATAAAATAAACATAGATGAAATTTAATTAGATTGATAAATGCTTTCTATCATGAAAATACTAGAACTATAATATGAGTTGAAAAATATAGTAAACTTTTGTTATGTTCATTTTTTTATTTATTTTAAAAATAAATTTTAGAAGGATTTTATAGAATTTTCCATTATTGAAAATGGAACAAAATATAAAATACATAAATAAAATTGTGATATCCCAATATGACTCCAACTCAAGCATGCTTAACCATAGAGTTTCCTCCAAGATTAAACCCACCTAGTTTAGTACCCCATTTACAAAAGCTTCAGCAAGTGGAGTTTCCTCCAAGGTTAAACCCACTTAGCTTCGTACTCCATTTACAAAAGCTTCAGCAAGTGTTGTGCCTTATGAACCATTTATCATAGAGGCTCTTTAGCTCATCAGTTAATAAGGAGAAGATATTTTCCATGACAAGTTGAACTATGATATTACTACGAAGATTCAATTGTGTAACTATTGAATCAAAGTCATTGACCACTACTAATGAAACATAGATCAACAAATTTAACTAAAAACTTACGCGCTTGAATTCTCACAATTCTACCTGTAAGAAATGCCCCATACGTATTCTCTAATTCTAGATCTTATTAGAACCTATACAGAAGTTTTAGTTCCAGGAGCTCAAATTTGTAAACATATTGTTGGCTTTATCAAATTTAACCCAACGAAGCTTACCTCTTTACAAGATCTCAAAAGTGATTTACAAAGACTCGTTTAAAATCTTGTTATACCGTGATTGATGCATGGCTCTCCTCATATATCTTGAAGCTGACACCCAACTGACTTTTTGCTTAATATATTAGTTTGATCGACATCAGAAATCCGTGATATCTGTCATTTCGAAGAATAGGCGATGACATGGAATGGATATCCACAACGCAATAAGAGGATCAATCGTCTGAGACACTACAAATATCCATTTCTCACTATAAATATTCCACTCATCCCACCGAAATCTTCAGGAGCCGATAGATGATACAGAGAGTTAGATGATACAGAGAGTTATAAGGAGAATGGAGAATTCAAGAAAGTTTGCGAGTGTAAATATTGTAGTACTAGTGTTAGCGCTACTACATCAATATGCCATCGTGTGGGGACTGAAAGAGTGCACAAACATTCCAACGCAGCAGTCTTCCCACACACTTCGCTACGAGGTGGAGTCCTCCAAAGACGAGGCGTGGAAAGCACTTGTGCATTCCCAGTTTGCCCATTTGACGCCAAGTGATGAAGAGTTTTGGAGTACTCTCAAACCTCATGGCAGGCAAAATCTGGAAGACGCGCAGGAGGATTTCAAGTGGAGAATGATGTACAGGAGATTGAGAGAGAGCAATAATAATAATAATAACAATAGTGTTATGAATGGCCAAAGTTTTTTGCAGGAGGTTCCGTTGCACAACGTTCGTGTGGAGCCCCATTCGGTGTACGGGATGGCCCAGCAGACGAATTTGAAGTATCTGATGATGTTGGATGTCGATAATTTGGTGTGGAGTTTCAGAAAAACGGCGGGGCTGCCCACCCCTGGGGAGCCCTACGGAGGATGGGAAAGTGCCACGACTGAGCTGAGAGGGCACTTTGTGGGGCATTATATGAGTGCTACTGCTCTCATGTGGGCTTCTACTCATGATGAGGCGCTTTTTGATAAGATGACCTCTGTTGTTTCTGCTCTTGAGGCCTGCCAGAATGCCATTGGAACTGGTTATCTTTCTGCATTTCCTTCTGAGTTCTTTGATCGTTTTGAGGCCGTCCAATATGTTTGGGCACCCTACTATACCATTCACAAGGTAAGCTTACATAACTGCACTGGATTTGTCATCTGGGCATTTAAGATAGTGAAGAGTGTCATTGTAGCGTTTATTTTTAAATGGTTTGAACAAATAGATGCATTGTAATTAATGTTATAGTTGGTGAATTCATTTAGTGGGTTTGGTTTAAATAGTATATTTTATGTTTTGATTTGTTTATCTAATTTATCTATGTTTTGATTTGTTTATCTAATTTATGTAAGTTCTGATTGTTTGTTTTTTCATCTTAGATTGTACTAACCTTTTTCAATCAGACTCAATTATTAGTACAATTTCAGATAAGTGCATGTAAGTGTTGTTAAAATTTGATCAATATTAGAATCTTGTATTATATTTAAATGGATATAGAAATGTATTCTTTTATAGTCCACCATATGATGCTGTTTTCTATAAACGTACATTTGAATTATAATAATATTTTAAATTTTTTTACTAATTTACACAACTATCATAACTCAAATTTATTTGTCAAATATCTTTTAAGTCTAATTACCTGGCACTCTATTTTATTCCCTTCCCCTTCCTATACCTCTTTTTAAGGTTAATCCTGTATTCCTATCCATTATCCTTCTCTACTTGAAAAACTACAATGCATTTGTCTTTTGGATATCTAAAATATCAAACATGTCCTCCTCATGTTTATTTATAAATAGCTTGACCAATAGTCCCATTGCATTTAACATTATAGTTTGAGAGTTCTGTTATATTGAACATTTCACCCATTTTCACAATTAAAATATTTCATGTTTGTTTCGGAATGATTTAAATAATACAAGTAGTGAGATTGGTTTGAATAACATATTAAGAGTTTTTACATTTTTGAATAACTTATCTGAGACTCCACTAACCTTTTAGTAGGATTCAATTATTAATATATTAAATGAGCACAAGTCCAACTTTCGAGAAAGTTTCTATGTTGTTTTGGCCAGCTATAATTTGTACATTGGGCTATCTACTTATCATAATTGGCTGTTAATTTTCAGCTTATTATAACACACATTGTTTTGCTTGCTATGGGATACTACTAGATCATGACAGGATTGCTGGATCAATACAGCTTAGCTGGAAATAAACAAGCACTCAACATGACAACGCGGATGGCTGATTATTTTTACATGCGTGTCAAAAAAGTAATAAAACGGTGGACAATAGAGAGACATTGGACTTCCCTCAATGAAGAGTCTGGTGGCATGAATGATGTTCTCTATCGCCTCTATACCATTTCTGTATTGCTCTTCCCCCTTTTACGTTTGCATGATTAAATTTTACATTAGTGTTAACAAATTCTATGTAAATGCATAAATTTTGCATTTGGTGCAGAAAAACCCCAAACATATGGAGCTTGCCCATCTTTTTGACAAACCTTGCTTTTTAGGGCTACTAGCTATACAGGTATTTCTCTACATAAAATCTACTTTCTATGATGTTTGAAGTTATTGGTAAAGTAGCATTTTTAAGTTTATTGCTTGTAACTGATTACAGGCCGATAGCCTTTCTGGCTTTCATACGAATACACATATTCCAGTAGTTATAGGTTCACAAATGCGATATGAGGTCACCGGTGACCCACTCTACAAGGTAATTAAGTGTAGATTGTATTTTAAATTTTTAAAATAAATTAGTAATGGATTAATTTTTTGATTTTTTAATTAAAAAAATAAATATTTTTTTTGGTAAATTTCAAATTTAATTTATATATTAATACATTTTAATATTTTTTTGTTTTATTATAATAGGAAATTAGTACATTCTTTGTAGATATTGTAAATTCATCACATGCATGGGCAACCGGTGGAACTTCTAGTGGTGAATTTTGGTGAGTTAATCTCTTTTTTTTAAAAATTTAAAAGTAGTAAAATAAAATATTATTTTAATCATAAATAGAAACAATTGAAATTTTCATTTCTTTAAAATTAATAGGAAATACTCTTACTTGTTTGACAAAATATTGTGTTTGTTTTGAAGGGAGAATCCAAAGAGATTACTTGATTCACTTTCTACAGAAACTGAAGAGAGTTGTACTTCATACAACTTATTGAAGGTTTTTCATTACTTCCTTTAATATTTAAGTTTGGGTGTAAATATAATTTAATTTATTAAAATACAATTTAAGATTTATAAAAAATACTTTTATATTTATTTAAAATAACATAAATATGATCAGATTTAATTATTACCATTTAAATTGAAGGAAATCTTTTGATGAAACTCTCATTAAAATTGTTCAAATTAATAAATACATAAATATGTTATTCTAAATAACATTATATATTGTTAGTGTGCTAGTAGTGTGTTGAATGTTAATCTAGTGTCCAATGAGTTGTTGTTTTCAAGGGACAAAATCCTAATTTTGCTACTTTAAATATAAAAAACCATAATATAATTGAAACATTCTTCTTGTATAAAGAACACAATTATTTATACATGTTTCTCACATTTATTTGTTGAAAATAGGTCATTCGACACTTATTTAGATGGACAAGAGATCTCAAATATGCAGATTATTATGAACGTGTTTTGACAAATGGTATGCTCGGAAGACAAAGAGGAACAAACCCTGGGGTTTTTATTTATATGCTTCCTCAAGGAGCTGGAGTTTCTAAGGCTCATAGTTATCATGGTTGGGGTAGCTTGTATAATTCATTTTGGTGTTGTTATGGTACAGGTAAAATTTTATTTGATAATTTTTTAAAAGTGGAATATTTGTTCTAAATATAAAAGTAAGAGAAATAAATTATAATGTAAATTGAACAATTTAATGTTGGAAATATATACACATAAAAATAGATAAAAAATTGATATGATTTTTTATGAATTAATTTATTCTTATTTTTTAAAAATATTATTAATTTATATAGATATTATTTAATTTCATTTTTATATATTTTTGGACAGGTATTGAATCATTTTCTAAATTAGGAGATTCAATATATTTTGAAGAGAATGGTGTAAATCCTAATTTGTACATCATGCAATTTATACCTAGCACATTTGCTTGGGATAATGTTGGATTTAACTTGAACCAAGTAATTCAACCTCTATTTTCTCATGATCCAAATCTTCATATCTCAATAGAGTTCTCTTCGTATAAGGTAAAATTCAATTACTTATTCACACTCAAATAAAAGATCTAATATGTTAGGATAAAAATTAAACATAAATAAATCATTTTTGAAATATCAAATAATCAATTATTATAATTTATTTTTCAAGATAATAATTATTTTTCTTTTCTCGTGCTGTTTAATAAATAATTTTTAAAATATCAAATAATCAATTATTATAATTTATTTTTCAGTATAATAATTATTTTTCTTTTCTCATAGCAGCTCAAGAGTGAAAAGACAAGTGATGAGAATTTTACAGTGAATATCCGAATACCATTTTGGGCATCTAAAAATGCAATGGCACTATTGAATACAAATGAACTCTCACTACCATCTCCTGGTATGGTCTTTCATTTTTCTCATTGATCTTTTTCTTCATGATAATAAAACACCATGCAGATTATTCTTCACTATACTACTTATTATTCTAGTTCAATATGTTGTCCATATTCATATATTTATTTAATATTTTTTATTGTGATGGAAATACTTTTGTGTATATTTATTATTTTTTATTTTTTATTAGATATTATTTAATTTAATGGTACAATTTGATTTATAATGTTTAAATTTATATAATTAATTATTTACTTTATTTTAATGAAATTGTAGGAAATTATTTGACCATTAGAAGAAAATGGAATTCTGGAGATAAGGTGACTTTGTCCTTACCAGTTGGCCTAAGGACAGAGAAGATTAAAGGTAAAGTTGAGAAAAATCATAATTCAAAAGTAATGTTCAATAGAATTATTACCAATAAACTAACAATTTTTTTAAATATATATCCTTTGAAGATACTCGTCAAGCAGCTAAAACTATTCAAGCGATTCTTTTTGGCCCATATCTACTTGCCGGCATGACTGATAAGGAATGGGACCTTAAAGTTGAGAAAGAATCTTCAATAAATGATTGGATAAAGCCAGTTCCTGCAATATATGCCTCTCAATTGTTTAGCTTTCATCAAGGATCTAGAAGAAAAACCCTTATAATTCAACAAAATAATACTCACATTTTTCTGAGCAAAGTTCCAATGGTGGGGACAGAGGAAGCCATTCATTCAACTTTTAGAGTTGTCGATTCTTCAGAGGTAGAGAAAGGATATAATTCAACCATGGATTTAATTGGGAAGAATGTCTATCTAGAACTTTTTAATCAACCTGGAGTTGCCATTGCGCACCAAGGAGCAAACAAGCCAGCTACAATTGCAAAAACCACTGAAAATAAAGAAGTAATGTTTAAAGTAATGGAAGGGTTGGATGGTAAAAGCGATACCATATCATTTGAGTCCACAAGTCTTCCAAATTGCTTTCTCTTTGGAGAAGAATCAACTGAAAAAGAAATTTTATTGAAGTGCACGCCTAGTACAGTTGATGAGAATTTCAAAGATTCAGTTAGTTACATTGGAACTCCAGGAATCAGTTCATATCATCCCATTAGTTTCATTGCTAGTGGATCAAACAGAAATTATCTACTCCAGCCCCTCCAGAGCTATATGGATGAGTTCTATACTTCCTATTTTAACATCACCAGTTAGATTTGTTTTAAGTTGCCAATTCAGTACAGCTATGTTGTGATGGTAGCATTTGATTTCGGTTTGCACCAATTCCATGAAGTACATTGAATAATGTGGAGCAATGTAAATATTAATAATACGGTTATTACCGTATTTAAATAATATGGTGTTAAATCAGTTTTTAAGTGAGATTAGTGTTCAAAGATATTTTCCAGTCTAACTTTTCAAACAAGTTATTCAAAGTATACTGCATATTAAATTTGTAAAATTTTACTTCGAATAATATTTTAATAAATAAGTTTAGTAGTGGCTGAAGATTTTTTAATAGTTATAATAATTAAATATTAAAGAAAATAAGATAGTTTTTCATATTCAGTATTGTAATATGATTGATAATTTAAATTTTCTAGTTAAAATCTATATATGTGTTTGTGTGTATTGCATGATTAAATTTAAAAGTATCAATTCTATGAAGTACTTTGAATAATGTTGACCAATGTAAATATTAATAATATAATTATTAGCATTTAAATAATATGGTGTTAAATCAGCCGTTTATTTTCAAGTCAATTTTTCAAATAAGTTATTCAAAATATACTGTATATTAAATTTTTAAACTTTTATTTTGAATAATATTTTAATAAATAAGTTTATTAGTAGTTGAAAGTTTTTGAATAATTATAATAATTGAATAGTAAAGAAAATAAGATAGTTTTTCATATTCAATATTGTAATATGATTGATAATTTAAATTTTATAGTTAAAATTTATATATGCGTGTTTGTGTGAGTATCACATTCAATTAAATTTAAAAGTATCAATTAGTGCGTGCAGTCCGAAGAGACGTAGAAAACCCAAGAACTATGGAAATTGCAAGATATCCAACTAGAATTGAAGAATTTGAAAGGACATGCTGTCGGAAGAAGGAGAAAGATAAAGTAATTGGCACCTATGGTATGGGCGGGTCTGGTAAGACCAGAGTTGTCAAAGCATTGTTCAACCAGAAGCGTTCAGAAGTCACTGCATCAAGCTTTTTGTTTCACGTGCGAGAAACTAAATTAACTTCTTTGAAAACAAAGCTTCTGAAGGGTCTGGTATAGGAAAATACTATGTTTGACAGTGTACCTGAAGGATCTACCTATCTCAGGTATCGTCTGGCAAGCAACCCTTCTCTGAGATTTCTAATTGTTATAGATGACATAGATCACTTGGACCAGTTGAATGCGCTATTGATCAATAATTCTGGCTGTTTGATAGTTGTTAATAAGGACTTACTGGAATAGATTTGAGTCGGAATGAATGAACTTGAAAGTTTACCATTACCATTAGAAGTGTCTCTCCACCATTACATATTGATCCTTGGATTCAACTCCAAAGTTTGAACTATTTAAAAGTTTCAGAAGATTGTGGCCGAGAGATAAAATGGTAATTGCTCTTCTTATATTAAAATTGGCATTCTTAATGAAAATCCAATATGATTAGGTGTATAGTTGCATTCTTAATTGGGCCATATGATTATCTCCATGGAAATTATGGGGTGGGCTTGAGGGTACCATATAGTCTAGTGGCATGAAAAGTCAATATTGGGAACCATTGCACAGAAGGTGGACTACGTCAGAAACCTAGATTAGCTCCAGAACACTTTACTATATTCCCTTTATGAAAATTTGAAGTATGATATTGTAATGGGTAAATTGAAGTAGATCTTATCATACTCAAGTGGATAGGCCTTCTGGATATCTATTAACTTTGGTTTCTTATCACCCATTATTTGGTTTCTCATTAACTTATGCTTATGATTTTTCCAAATCCGCTTACTAACTACCAATGGCATTATTTTGGATTAAGGTAAAAATAGGTTTTGAAGGGGCCCCAAAACCCTTTACAAATAGATTTTGAGGGGGATCTGGAAACCTATAAAGATGAAACACTAGAAGAGATAAGACATTGTTAACCAACAACCTAGAACCAATAGACAATCAAAAGAAGAAAAAATAAAAATTAGTAAAACACTAGCTGCCCAAAACTCAGAACACAAGGCCAAGGACTCACATCAAAGAGCTAATATCTCGAGAAAGGAGAACTTGGGGTTTTGAGGGACACCCAACCCAATCCTAACCCAAAAAAGCCACAGACAGAGCTGGGCCCTTGAAAAATATTAGCATCTAGCTAAACAACAAATAGAGGCAAGAAAAAGTATCGACTGAAAACAACCTTGGTTTTCACCTAGGACCCAAAACCAACATGGGGATTTTGAGGAATCCCTTAACCATAACCTTCTTCTATGAAAGAAAGACCATTCCACCCTAGCAATACCAAACTAGAATAAGAATAGGAGCTTAAACATATGAATAGATTAAGATTCAGTTGCACCAAGATAAAAAGGCTTTTCAAAGGCTCTCCCAACCTTCAACAGAGAAATGGGGTTTTGGAAGGCTCCCCAAACCACCAAGCTGATTACTGCCAAAAGAAAGATGATACAAGAAAAGTTCCTTGGCAAAAAACACTCCTTCCAACAAAGACCTAGCCTAGCAAAAATAGTCCTCCGCACTTGCAAAAATGAGAAACCCACTTAAATAAGGAATGCTGAGACAAGGATAGTTGGAAGAGAAAACCCGGGAAAAATCTAGCCTAGCTCCATACAACCAAGTGATAGAGAAGACTACCAACTACCATTACCCCTCTTTCATCCAGTAACAAGCCACCTCAAAAGGTTGAACCTCCATCTCAATAGGAACTTCCACCTTAATAGGAAGGAGGAAATAAGAGAGAAGAAGAAGAGTAACCCTCAACTGCCACTAAGCCATATAATGAAACCCCACCACAATAGGGATCAACACCACAACATGGAACTTCCAAGTACAATAGCCAAACAACCAAACTAGTGTCTTCTTAACTGCAAAACCTATAACAAAAGAGACAAAAAAACACCAAGACCCTTCACACTGGTGGCATAAAGCCCAACTACTTGAAGGAGAAGCCTAGATAAAAAAAGATGAACTGAACCCTGACAAATAGGGAAGGGAGGCACATAAAGAGCCTACCAAAATAAACTCAAGAACTAGAGACAAAAAGAAGAAGGCCATCCACAAGACCCAAATCACCAAGGCACAAGCCAATACACCACTTGAGGAAAGACATATGCATCACGAACTAGAAGGAAAATATTGACCTAGAGGGGAAACCTCTCTACTCCATAAACCAGCCTCCCACAACCAGTATGAAGGTGATGAAGAGAAGCCACACACCAAGGCACCAAGACAGACAAGCTTGACTCCAAGGAAACTACACCTCAGAGGACCAAGAGCCATAGAAAACACTCCTCTTGTATACCATCGCGAAGGAACGATCTAACCACCAAGGAAGAGACCATCACACAAAACCCCAAAGCCATGGTAGAGAAGGGGAATGTGAAAGTTTGCGCAAATAGAACCCTGAAAAAATCCTAGAGTAGGGAAAAACAAAATGGCCCTCCCGGAGTGCAGGATCCAATCCCATGCGCACAGAAAGAGAGAGAAGCTCTAGCTTTGGCAAGGCAACAATAATCCACACACATTGGGGACACATGGAGCATCACCCACCAAAAACCCATCACCATCATTGAAGTCTTCCACTGAGTCCTTCCCATCTCCATCAATTATAGACTCCTTCCATCTCATTCTTGAAACCCTAGGTTTCAAACCAGAGTCTCTCCCACTCTTGCTACCAATGGCATTGTTATTTCTAACGCCATGAAAATAATTTTATTTCCATTGCTAGTTTTTTTTATGTTGTGAAGAAAACTATTGCAAATAAATTCAAATCTAATCAAATATATAGAATGAAATCACCATTTTTTTGGATTAAATTTTCTAAAATTATACATAGATCAAATCAACTATCCCAAAAAAAATTTCTTCTTCTTCTTAGAGACTTAATAGAGATATTTATAAATTTTATTTGAAATTATGAGAAACTCTAGAAGAGGTCAACACATTGCATACATCCAAATAATGACCATCTAAATATTCATTGAAAAATATGACGTAAAATGACAACCCTTCCAAATATAGGAACATAGCTAACTAGATGAACACATTCAAAGGTCAGGTCAAGATTATGATTTTATAGCTAAAATAGTAAGGAGAAATAAGAAAATATTTGGTCAACATATTCACCTACAAGAAAATCTAGTAAGAAGGTTTTTTTTAAAGTTATTAAGGAAATCCTTATGGTTGTGAATCCTTTTTAGCATTAGGTTCCCTTTCAAGCTAGAAAAATAATATTGGTTTTGAAATTGGTATCTGCACTATCATTATAACGGATAATTTTCAGGCCCATGATAACCACACATCTCAACTCAAGAAGGCTACAAATTTGAGAGGTCACTTTTTTCCTTCAAATTTAATTTATTCCTATCTATTCCCAATTTTTTTATTCAATAGAATCCATGAGAATATTTATAGTACAATATATTTGAAAGGATCACTTTTGTAATAGAATATATATAAGCACTCATCATAGGAATCATTTATACACAACCCTAAATCCTAATTTATGAGGACCATAGATTATTCAAATAAGATTTTTGTTGAGTTGACAAAGATATTCCTGCTCAAGAATTTTTAATCTCTCATGATCCATGAAATAAAAGATTAAATAGTTTGTAGGATATTAACCACGACATTATTTTTCCTCTATCTTTCCTCCTATGATTTTTTTTTCACACTTAGGGGTAAGTTTCAATCAATTTGAAATTCCATATCATTATTAGGGAAATTTGTTTATTGCATAGATCATCACTAGAGTAACATTTTAATTTGGTTTAAGGGACTAATTAAAGAAAGAAATATTTCCAAATAACCTATTCTAAAAATACCAAGTAGCATTAGACTACATTGAAATATAATCTCCTTCCCCACCCAACTCCTCCTCCCCTAGCCCCAATGAAATGCTACTAAGTATTGGATATAAAAGAAGGCCTGTTGAATAATTTGTAAGGCAATAGAACAACCATGATGACTAATTCTCATCTAATCTATTGGATAAGTTCAACCTAATGGGATGTGAAAATTGAGTGTATTTGGTGATGTATAGAATGGAGAGAACTATATAAGAATAAATCATATAGGAATATATCACAAAAAATGAAGAGTACATAAAAAATGAGTGATACACCTTAATCCATTGCATATAGTTACAACAAAAAATGATATTCTATTACAAGTGAATGAAAAGAAAAATAATAATATTTAATACAAAATAGAATAAATTTATTCATAGGAAAAATTGTAGCCATTGGTGCCTATAAGTATGGTATACACATTTCTAGTTTGAATACAATGAGAAACTAAATGAACTTCATAGAGATGACAATTAAGAACTTACAAATTTTATCATCACATAAATTTACTTATGAATCATTTATCTTGACTTTTAGCCTCTTTTGTCTTAGAATCTAGAATTAAAAATAGGAAAGCAACCATCATTGTATCATAGAGAAATCCTCTAATCCTAATTGACCTTGTCTAACTAGAAAGTGATTAGAATTTAGGTAAATAGTCTTTGGAAGTGTCAAGTCCTCTCTAGAAAGGAACATGGTAATTTTTAGTGGTGAATATTCACCTTTTGGCAAATTCTGTGAAATTGAGTTGCCAGAATTGGCGAATCGTGCATGACACAAAGGTGGCCCAAATCACCCAATCACTACATGGTAATGGGTTAATATTATTTTGAATCACCATTGAGATTTTCTATTTGATGTGGTTGAATGATATATTCACCTTTAACCAATCTGATGTGGTTCTTGTAATAGCCTATTATTCGCCAAGGGTTATTAGTTATGAACTGAATATAAAATCTAAATAGAGCCAAATGATCTTTACATTGGTCCTATTTTGCTAACCATTTGTTAATTTCTACATTGTGCATTGCACAGGTTGGCACATTTTTGCCACACTTAAATCAAAATGTTAATGTATTTTGAAAAGCTCAGGAATTCAAAAAAAATGGAGATCGGAATCATGGATTGATATAAATTCAAATCAGATTTGTTAGTCTTTTTGTGTCCCGTTACAAAATTTTGGAGGGCCATATTTACAAATAATAATCTTGTAGTTCAGTAAACAGAGGATTCAACATTTCAGATAAGAAGAATTTAGAGAAAGTAGGACCAAGGTAAGAAATTATTTGTTCACACTTCATAGTATTTCTATTAATTTTAATTCCTAGAATCCTAGTGACTAGTGAGAGGTCAAGATGTCAGAAAATGGTGACTATCCTGAGTATCCTCAGGCTACTGAAGGGATTGAGATATTAGGGGAGGTTGAGACTTAGACTCAGACTCAAGGTAGTGAAGGGATTGGAAAGCTAGACAAGAGTAAGACTCCTCAGGGTAGTGAAGGGTTTGGGAGGCCATCAAAATGCTGAAAACTTAAAGATACTACCATAAAGGATTTTTTTAGAGTTGGCAATGTTTCTACTCCATCAAATTATGCAATTGCAAGTGTTAAAGACATTCAAAGTAGATCACCAGTACTAGTACAACAAGTTGGGGTTGTCATTGAGTTAAATCAAAATGCATCAAATGAGGATAATAATGGTGGCACACCAGAAGATGTTATAAGGGATACACATCTAACCAGTTAGATGAAAATGCTAGCAATGAAGATAATATTGATGTTGGTAAGAAGAAAAGAAAAATGGAAGCAAAAATGGGTTGGGAGTGGGAAAAGATAAGAAATTTTAAGGTTGATTGGATAAAAAAGTACTAGTTCATTGAACCAGTCCTAAACAATAATGAAAAACCAACATAATGTAGGTGTAAGATTTATACCTGGAAAAATAAAAGAGAGTTGTAGATATATCTTGACACTATAGAAAAGCATATTTGTAAGGTTTATGAAAAATAGACCATAAATGGATAAAAAATATTAGTAGTGAGATGGAAATCAAAGGAAGAATGTCTTCATGTTAAGTATGCCATAGAATATGAAGAGCTTAACAAGAGAATGACAATAATTGCTAGTAGTGGAAATCCAATCAAGGCTGGGTTTAAACATGTAGCCAATGAAGAAAACTTGGAAAAGACCATTCAGATGAGTGTTATTTTTCATATTCTATCCAGAGGGTGTCCTATTAGAGACTTTTCAGAATATGGTAATTTATTTTCCTTTTTGAGAGTTCCTCACTATGCAATGTCACATTGGTCAAAAAACATTGGATGGGAAATTGAAAACTATCTCTCTAAGGTGGAAAATAAAAATTTATAGGAGAAAGTAAAATAGTCCAGATTCATTTCATTATCCATAGATGAAGTTACTATAATAGATAACAATTCTTGGGTTTGTATGCATGTGTATACAATAAAAGAACATGTCTGCCAAGCTCATCTACTCTGTGTTCATAAAATGAGGGGCAATTCAACAACAATAAACTTATATTTTGAAGTGAAGAATGCTTTGAATGAAGTTGCTAGTATGGATGATTTGATAATTGGTAAGAATTTAGTGTGTGTTGGAGCTAATGGAGCTGCAGTAATGAACACCCAAAGGAATGGTCTTTGTGCAAGATTACAAACTAGTATTGGACCTTACATGCTTGGCATAATTGCATGACTCATCAAATGAATTTAGCATATAAAACATTTTGCAGAATTTAATATTTTTTTAGAGGGAGTAACATCAGGAAATAAGCTTCTCAAGGATGTTGAGACTAGATGGATCTCTTTGCATGGACCAATAGAAAGAGTTCTAATAGAATATCAATCCTTGATCAAAATAATATATGAGAAATGCCACAAAGTAGACAAAGCTCTTGATTTATTACATAGGTTAAGTGATATAGAGACTCTATTAACTTTAGCCAGTCTTCTCCCTATGCTAGATTTAATGAAAAAACTTGTTAATAAATCCCAAGATAAAACTATGTATATCCATGAGTATAGCAGTTTACGTAGAATGACATGCATTACCCTGGATTCTCTATACTCAGATATGACAACACTTCAAAGCCCAATTTTTTTCAAAAGGTAGACAATTATAGATTTGAATCATGTTG
The DNA here is from genome assembly GCA_027943335.1 of Chamaecyparis obtusa. Taxonomy (NCBI): domain Eukaryota; kingdom Viridiplantae; phylum Streptophyta; class Pinopsida; order Cupressales; family Cupressaceae; genus Chamaecyparis; species Chamaecyparis obtusa. The sequence goes on along the minus strand of BSBK01010801.1, from coordinate 95,166 downwards.
AGAATTTTTCACAATTTAATGCAAAAAATGATTTATGTGTGTTTGTGAAAGGATATGAAATACTAATGCACCAATCTAAGATGGGCAAGGGGGACAAACTACTTAGAGTTAAAAGGGCCAATTTTGACAGGATTGTTAAATCTATTAGTGATAATTTGAAGTCAATTTCCTACCAACTTTCTATATACACTTAAAATGGCTTCATTAATTAATTAAATATTTATTATTTAATTGATATTGACTTGATGAATTAATTAAATATTTATTATTTAATTAATAATTATTTCCTCTATTTATTAAATAGATTATTCAATTTATTTAGTAAATTCACCATAATCTATTCCTCTATCCTAGGTCTTCTAATTAGTCTTATTAAAGTGATTTAATGAAATATACAATCACCTAAATATGACTAAGTCCCCTAGTCCACCTCACTTACCTAGTCACTTGACACATCACTTTGGCTAAAATAAATAATTATTATTAATTATTTATTGGTAATTATCCTCACCCACACATGTCCTATTCTTAAGGGCTATGTGGCCTCATAGGACTTGGTCTCATGACCACATGTCCTCTCTTAAACCAAGTCAAGATACATTCCCTATTACTAAGGGGCTTCTCAAGCCACCTCTAAGGGTCAAAGGTGACTCATGGGACACTTGTACCAAGAGTCCTCATGAGGAAAAAGTCCTTCCCTCTTCCTCTCTTTGGTCTTTGTGAGACACTTGACATGTGTCTTTCCCTTCCACCTTGTTCTCCTCCTTGTCAATGTGAGAGGAACATCATCCCTATTCTCCCTCTCACATTCCAACTACATCCCCCTTTCTCTCAACTCCTTCAACCAAGTCAATCCTAGCCCTAGGATCTTCCACCTTTCATTCTCCACCATAAGATTGTGCCACCTAGGCTTAGATCCTCCAAAACTCTATAAAAGGAGCCTCATTTCCCCTTTGTGAGCTAATAGCTAATAGGGATCAAGCAATCAAGAAATCAAATATTATAGAGTATTCAAGCGTTCAAAAGTATTCAAGCATCCAAATTATCTTCATATAACTTCCATTTCATCCATTAGTTTTGCACAATCAAGCTTAGGCCATTTTGCACTCATAAATACAAATCTTCACACTTTGGTGACATCTTGGGCAAGGAGCTTCAAATTGGAAATCTAAGAGCTCACCATCTTCAAGAAATCAAAGCTAGGAGAGCAATGGAGACAAGCTACATGGTAGGTGAAGGTAATTATATTTAGTTCTTCATTGTGTTTACTTTTGTACTCTTCATTGTGTTTGCATTAGGTTGATTTATTGGCTTAGATTAGTTAATATTTCATTTCTAGTATTAGTATAACTTATTTGCATACACTTTCAACTGAGATTCATGAAATATTACCTTGAGTAGAAATTCTTGAAGCCATGGCTTGTGTGTTTCCTCATTTTTGGAAAAACATCAGAGAAACAAAATGATGCACATATCTTTCATAAAAAAATTGATGAATTGATTAGAGAGTTTTCAAAACATGTAGATTGCAATGGACAACCAATTGAAAGAATTTTAGATTCAACTAATCTTAAATAATAATGTAGACAATTTGCATCATCTATGAAATTGTAATTGGAAAATTTGGAGAATCCATTTGAACTTGGTGCAATAACCAAGCTTTGGAAAAGGATAGATTAGAGTGAAGTATTGCATGATTCAATATCAAAATATTTTAAACTTGCTGATTTGTGTCAAAAAATGATATTGGGGTCCATGGAAGATGAAAGAGTTTTCAGTGCATTGGGGTTTTTGAAATCAAAGATAAAAAAAAATCTAGAAAAAATGTGGAAAATTGCTTGAGGTTGTTTGTAACTCAGTGCAATGTTAGAGACTTTCCTTATGATAGGGAATTGACAATTTGGAATTCCATGTGTGAAACAAGAGGGTTTTGGAACACTTCAAAACTTGGTGGTGCTACTGCTAGTTCTGAGACAAATGATGGATCTTGGTCCCAGACTTAGAAAGAAGATGAAGAATTTTTTGATTTTGTATACCCAACTTAGAATGAAGAGAAACCTCTTTCTACTAGTCAATTTCAGGAGTTGGATTCCATGTGGGATATATAAGCGAAAAACTTCTCACCATGTCAGCAAAGTGATTTAGCATCAATTATTTTGTTAGGTAATTCCATCTTCTTTTCCATTAGTAAAATTAGCCTATCAAAGAATTGTAAGTATAGGCCCCAAGAATTAAATAATGGGGTTAGTACAGAAAAGACATTATTATAATGATGTTCTGCCCCCTGCAAAGAAATGAAATTACAATGATTGAGTTTCACAACTTCCCCTTTAAAATATTTACTCCGTATAATAGAACCTTCATCAAAGTCTCCTTCTGAGCAATTCTAGTATCAGTAAGATAATCAATGTCCATTATTATCTTTTCTATTTTAAGTTCTAGAGCTAAGGCCCCCTCATAATTAGTTTGGAGCCTAGTATCACATACCTCTGTCATTGACCTAGACTAATTTTTTAGAGTATTTATTTCATCTTTTAGCTCCTTCATAGTCTTATTTAGGAAAAAATTCTTCTTCAGTTCCTCTTCAAACTTTTTTCTAGTTGCCACATAATCTCTAAATGTCCTGGCTAGCCTATTCTCTAAGGCCTCAACCACTGGTTTATTCATGTAGGAGATTTTCTATCTTTGATCTTGTAGTGTCTTGCAACCTCCATATTAATTGGCTACCCTATGCTGTGTCTTGGATGTCAACCAATTTGGGCTTATTAGATTCTGGGGCCACACACTATACTGCTAGTGTCTTAGTGTCCATATTGAATCCAAAACCCCTATGTAGTCCGTCAGAGCCAAAAGATTCATAAGCTACATATTTATCTTGCGTCTTGATTTGGTCAATTAAGAATGAGGACTCCAAGTCCCATCCAGGGATCAACAACATGCCACTTCTCTTCACAAGATCTCTTGCCTCTTCACAGTTAATATTTCACTATTGGGATTAGAGGCCTGTAATTTTTTAATCAGTTCAACAATCTTTTCCTATGATTCCCCTGGTTTTAAAGATAGTGTTAATTCATTCTTCTTAACTCTAAAGACAAAACTTCTAAACTCATCGGACTTGATGAATTCATCATCATCTATAAAATCTTTATCTTGGATGACCCTGTCATCTGATCTAGTTTCAACCAATTCTAACTCATCTAGGGCCTTTTCTCCCTCATTTTCCTATGATGTCAAAAACTATTGTCTTAAGTTAGCAAAGTAATGGCTATTACCTAGTAGGATTTATAGTGCCCTTTTCTTTTCCTTTTTTGGTACATTCATCAACTTTCATTTCTTTGTTGGCTCCTCCTCATATGTGGATGAATCAACTTGTTATATTTCTACCATAAACACCACATCAGGTTCAACTTCCTCAGGTTTTATTTTTTCCTCCTCCTTCTCCCTAGGGATGTCTAGCAATTTAGACATAATATCTTTGCAATTCTCTAAACACTTGTCAATTCTCTGCATGTATAGGACACCAGGAAAGAAATCGGTGAAGGTAGGGTTTTCCTTTTTCAACTCTGTCTCTACTCTTAAAATATTTTTCCATTGAAGGCTTCTCTCATCACCGATATCTTGACTAAGCACACTTATAATAACATCAACATCTAGCATGTCCTAATTTTGAGCCACATTGTGATTCCTCATTTCTCTCAATGATCCTCTAATGAAGTCTTTAGGGTCATACATCCTTGCATTAGCAGAGGGAAATTTGAATTGTCTCAGGAATTCATGGATTTGGTCCACAAAATCTTTACCTTTAGAGAAATCCTCTATTTGGAACCTCCTTGGCAGAAAGGTTCCTTTATGTCTTTTAGGGCCTAAGTGTTCTCTATCCATCATGATAAGCTCCCACAAAAATTCAATTATTCCCAATCTTTCTAGGACATATTTTGGTAGTATGTGTGGAGGTTGAGGGAAAGCATACACTCTCATAATAGAAAAATTCTTAAAAATGGACATATCACCCCAATTATGCTTAATTTTATTATCAATTTCAAATGCACTGGGTCTAAGAAATTTTTTAACAATTAAAGGAAATCTATCCCTCACAATACCTAACATGTTCATTATTGGAGACACAAAATCACTATTAAAAGAAATGGAATTAGAGAAATGGTAACTCTATCCCATAACCTGGTCTAGAGCTAAAGTGAAATAGTTCCTCCTAAATTCTTGGTCTCATTGATGAACTCTTGGTTGATTTAGCCAATATTGGAATAGAGGATTAGGTGCATCAACATGGAGTACTGATTGAACTTGAAGCTTTTCAAATCAATCTTTGCATTTTTCAACTTAGTTTGCATTACATTGATTATGTGCCCCACACAATCAAAATCCTTGTTGGTGTACAGGTCTTGAACTCTATATCCATGACATAAATGTCAGGAGTCACTATCAAACCTCCATCTAGTCCAATAAATTTTTATAGACTGTAGATGGTATATTGGAAATAGGGAAAGAAAATCTCAATATCAAATAAATCTGTAACCTTCTTCGGCAACAACTCTACCTCTTTATTTTCTCTAGGAATATGCTTCCTCATAACCCTTCTAGTGTAGTAACTTTTCTATCTATTAAACAAAACATCCTCTTCTTCTAGGTCAATATCCATGCTCATTGGTCCTTGAAGGTCGAAAGCTTGAATAAAAGTCTCTATATCTAACATGTAGAGTATAGACTTGTCCTTCTTATGGAAAGCTTGTGTCACTAGATTGTATGCTTCAATTAGAACTTTCATCAGGTCTACATCCATAAATACCTCAGGTGCTATCAGATTTCCCAAGTTCCTATCCTATGGGTTTGAAATAGGAGGGCCTCTCAATCTATTGTTATAGAAATATATGAAGAGATCATACCCAGTTGTTTTTGGGCTGACAACATCCCTTTAGTATGCATAAGGGTCCCTCCATTCATCAACATTATGTGATTGCAAATTTTAGGTTCTAGGAAATAGTTTCATCCATTCTTCAGTTTATATGTTTGGCCTATTTGTTCTTGAATGCACAATCTTTGCTAGTACTTCAACAACCTCAGAAGATCCTTGTTTTTCCATATTTATGCATACTAAACTCTAAGCTTCTTTTCTACAATTATAGCTTTCAAATCTCTATTACTCTTCTACTCTAAAAATCACTGATGCTCTGTGAACTATCTTTAATAAGAAAATCATCACCTACTCTATTAAAATATCATTAAGAGAACACACATGAAATTACCTTTTTTAGAAAAGTGTCAATTGTCACTTTCAGCTTAAATTTGGTGACGATTTGAGAGAAAATCATTAACCTGTCATTATTTTATAATTTTATCCATTAAGACCCCATAACTTGTCCTTTTTCCTTTGCTATAAAAGGCTCATGCTATTCAAAACTTAAATTGGCCTGGTTCCAAACTTCAAAGTTACGCTAAGTTCTAATGGCTCATCTAACCTATCTCAACTTCACTACCTCCAAATCAGGGGCCTTGTACCTTTGAATTTGAAATTGTAAAACTTTGACACTTGCAAAGTCACACAAAAACTTTTTAGGACTTCGGGAATGTTAAACTAAAATGACCAAGAAACCCTATCGAAGCTTGGCAAACCACTTGAACATTACTATTGTAGCTTTGAAACTATTCTTGACAAATATTAATTTCAACCATTGAGCTTGATAGTGGACACATTCCATTCTTTGCCACTTTCCACGTGGCATGAAACTTACTCTCACTTTTTAACACCATTCAAAGTTACACATGGCGTTAGTTGGGATGTCAGAACCCATCACTATCATAGCAACTTAACCATTGAGAAGTTATGAAACAACAAGGTGTAACTTCATAACATTTTTGGTAGTCAAAGTCTAAATACAAAGGATTTTTAGCAGTTCAAAGTTCAAAGAATCCAAACCTTCCAAAGTTACGCGTGCCATTAGTAGGGACCTCAGAACCCATCACCATCATAACAACTTAACCGATGAGAAATTAAAAAATATCTAGGCATAACTTTATAACATTTTCAGTGGTCAAAGCCTAAATATGAGGGCTTTGTAGTAGTTGAAACTTCAAAGAATCAAAACCTTCTAAAGATACACACACCATTAGTTGGGACCTCAAAATCCATCACCATCATGAAAACTTAACTATTGAGAAGTTATGAAACAACCATGGTAACTTCATAACATTACTTATGGTCAAAGTCTAAATACAAGGGCTTTGTAGAAATTCAAACTTCGAAGAATAAAAAATTGGTAGTGCTACTGCTATTTTTCAAAAAAATGATAGATCTCAAACTCGGTCATGTTGTCACTTTTTCTTGTAGATACTATTTGGAAATTAATGCCCTTAACTCTCTATACATCATTTTGTTTGGTAACCAATCAGAAGAAAAACAATTAGAAACACTTGGCACCGAGGACCCACCTCTTTACCTAACTCATTAGACCAGACATGTGGTGGTAGGGTGTGATCTTGCAATCACTAACCACCTTGCAACTCTTCATCAAGGCATTATGCCCACTGCATGATCAACATTGATCACACCATCCTTTAACTTCCTTTAGCCCAAGGACCATGAAATCAGAAAATAAAAGTGTCACATAGTCGCATTTATGTAATCAATAAACATCGAGCACCTTCACATAACGGTAACACACCAACCTCTAGATCGACCAGATCTTTCCTTACTTTATCTGTGTTTAAAACTACATTGTGATGTCATGTAGGACATGTGTTACATGGTCACAATGTCATGAAGAGTAACCTTCAAACATATTTCCATTGGGGTATTATGCCTGTTGTCAGATCAAACTTATCTGATTGTGATTTACTTCTTTCTTTATCCTCTGACCACTAATGTCATGTAAGACAAGTGTCAATCAACCGCGATGATGTGATCAATAAAAGGCTTGCACCTCTGGATAGAAGCAACACACCAACCATTAGATTAACTTGATCTGACTAGTTTTAATTCTCATCTAAGGCTCTAACATTGACCCCACTGACTACCAGGTGTCGACTGGTTGTGATCCCACAAAGGGTATCTTTCGTGCATCTTCTCATAGCAATAATAGGCTGATGGTCAGATTAAAACTGATTTGACTGTCCCTTACCATTCCCTTTGAGCCTTTGACCTTGGCCCCACCAACCGCTAGGATGAGACCATCACTATAAGCCTTCTTAATAACCTCATTAGTGGTCGAGATGCATAAAATTGTTCCTTATCAATCTCTCATTTCCTCTAATAGTTTTATCGCCAAAAGATATGTTGAAGCTTCAATTGGGAATCAAAATGCTTGATATTTGTCTTCGTCAAAACCTTTTTACAACTGATACAATCATCGGTGGAGATTATGTTGATTGACAACGTTTAATGTAAATTGGTGACACATACGATGATACTTCCATCAGAAAGGAATAGACATTGTGTGATCTTGGAATGAAGACTTCAGATTATCGATGAGGTGATCGAGAAAATCTCTGGTGATGAAATGAATTAAACTGTAGGACTTAAGAACTTTAGGAAATATTAAACTCGAGCTCACTAGGTAACTTGACTTAAACGATACATGGCCCCACCTGAAAACTGAAGACATAAGTAGAAAAGGAGGACTTAAGTGAAAAAAAGGTAATGAAGAAATAGAACATAAGAGGGTTTAAGGACTTAGATTTTTTTGAAACCCTTAGCATGGATAGACCCTATTTCTTCACATTGGAACAAGATATGGAAAATTTCATAGATTCTTGGATAGGACAGGAAACTAAACCAACAAGTCACAAAATTAGAATGAAGATGAAGAGTTATTTGATTTTGAATGCCTGAGTCAAAATGAAGAGGTTTGAGGAAAATTTTACATGTTACTTGCTACTAGTCAATTTAACGAATCAGGAGCTGCCCGTTTAAATTTCCACATGGGATTTAGAAGCGTGAGGTTGCTCATTGAGTCAATGAAGTGATTTATCATTTATTTAATAGGTTTTTATAATTTTATATAGAATCACAGTCTCATAGATACTTCAAGTTCATATACTGTACTTCTTGAATCTGACTCATATTAATAATTACAATTTACATTTACAATTTACAAAACTATTGTTCATGAATCATGATTCATGTAACATGTTACATCATACTAGCATGATCCATGTTACTAACATGTTACTGTATTTAAATTTGAAGTATAAGGAAATAAGGCATATAACACTATTTGAAAAAGAGTCTTCTCATATGTATTAATTTCTAAAATGATACATTTAAGTTTTTCTGCTAGACTGTTATACTGAACGATTGTGGTTTCCCTAGAAGGGGACGGGACAAGGTTCCAAACATTTCAAAAACAAAAAGTATATTCATATTTACAAATTACAAGTAACAAAAATCATCCTTTCAGAGGAAAAGCCTAGTCAGGTACATATCCTAAAAGTAATTGTAATTTGTTATAGTATAATAGTAATAGTATCTAAAAAGAAAATAAGATCATTTCATTATGGGCCATGGCAGTCATTCAATGCGAAGACCAACAAATAACTAGATCATCTCCTCCAGAACCCCTCCTAATTGAAGCCATGATCCTAAAAAATAGCACGCATCTTTGCCTTGTCATGTTCTACTTCGAGTTTGAACATGTCAATTTGGTATTCAACATAATTGGTAGCATGATCTCATGCTACAAACATAAGATGACTGAGGACATCCTGCTGAATCTCCTCATCAATATCCAAATTTGGTTGGATAAAAGGTTTTGGGTTCTCATTTGATGATCCCTTAGCTATTGGAAGACCCATTTTGTCATCCAAAATTATAAATCTAGAAAACACCATGTTTTCAGAACTTTAGTGTTCTACTATTCCACTATCGAGACTATCTATAGAAATTAATCAACAACTTGGCAACCACAATAAATTTTGAAGGAATGTTTCATGTAAGGTGGCTTGCCTTAGAAAAGAAAAATAATGAATGTTGATGAATCACATGTCATATCCTGTACAAACTATCCTTTTTAATGTCTAATCAAAATATTGGCTTGGATTATTTACTAGTGAATAATTTAAAATCTTTAAGTCTCATTAATGTCCCTAATTATAGATCCCACATCCAACACTTTTGTGATATCCCAACGATAATCTTCTCATTAAATATGTACTGACATACACACTTCAACTTGATGTATTTTATCTATATTTATTTTATCTAGTATAGCCACGTGGATACTCTAATCTCTTCATTGGTCTGCGACATACCCTCCCTCATGCAAAGTTACATAGACTACCAGCATAACCTCAAAATCCCCATATCCTAGCCACAATTTTTACTGACAAAGTCACACTAACCACTAGCTTAACAATGTGTGTAACTTTTCAACCTTGCTCTTTAACCATGGGCCTAACCTTGTGAAGCTACACCTGACCACTTGGAAGATATTATTATTGTCTGAGATCTATGTTTTGAAGATAATATTATTGTCTTTAAGTCTTTTGATGTTTTTGACTCATATTTTGACCACAAAATTAATGTTTTTGATAGATAAAAGCAGCAAGAGGGTGTTGGCCCATGGTACAGAAGGACTAGAAGCACATTAACAACATATTAATAGCACTAGTCTAGAGCATTTCATCAACAGTTTGTCAGTAGAAAAACCAATGTCTAGTCCGCCTGTATAAAAAACAAACAACAAAGTTCTTTTCAAAAAAATTGAACCAAAGTATCTTAAGCAAATAGTAGCAATCATATTAATAGTATCATGCCACACAGGGCTAGACCAGGAACTAGATAGATTAACCTTAAAACAGGAAAGTAGCATAGAAAAACTAGAGCCAGCATGCCCAATCAGAAATAAAAACCTCATGACAAAAGCAACAACTAAGATCTCCTAACCAGATGTTTGGACATCAAGATCGTGGCCCACTCTTCCTTTAGGAACAAGAAGAGGTCTTTGTTATCTTCATCTACCTCCAGTTTGCCTCCAACCAACTTTTCTTGCACAGTGCATAGGGTCATAGCCGATACATGTATGACCTTGAGAGAAAACTTGTTAGTATCCATGATGCAATTTTTGATGTCCTGCATGTCCTATTTGAGGCCTAATATCTCATTGTCCAGTTCTGAGATTTTCAGTTTAAGGGAGCCCTAAAACCTATCATTACCATCTAGAGACATAGAGTTGTGCTTAGTAGTAGGGGACTTGGTCTATTGATTATGGGGGGAGGCCAAGGGCAGGTTAATGCTTCGGGGAATCTCCATGGTTTGTTGGGGGTTCAGGGGGGAGTGGTGCTAGTCCTGTGCGAGCTTGGGTGATCATCAGAAGAGCCCTCAATTGAGTTAGTGGTATGGGAGTCATTTTCTGAAAGGGACTTCTCCTTTGAGGCCATTTCCCTAATTCTGGTTTTGCATTTCTCCTTAGCAATTATATTAGAACAGCGGATAGAGCCCCCCAAATCCACCTCCAACTTGACCTGGCTATCCAAAATCCTCCATTTTTTGGGCTTCCTTTCGGTCTCAGGGGTACTGTCAGTCTCCTTCAAATCTTTAGCTTCTAAGGATGCTAAAACATGGGATTCCTCAAGCTCCTCCACCCTTTTAAAAGGGTTTTTTAATGCATCTCTTACTATTATGCAGCAAGGGATTTGTCAAGCTCCTCCTAGTTGACCACAAAATTAATGTTATACAGTAAATATTTTTTTTATTCACCAATATATATTTTGATAGTTTAAAAAAAAAACATGATTCGCCAACATTTTCCACATAGTTTTAGGGAGCATGAATGAGTTGCCAATTGAGATGATTATTTTTCCTTGAAAACTAAATTTTTTTGCCAATAAATTTAATATTTTCCTCTATAGTTTTCAAAGTTTCACAAGTTTTTAACACCTTTTTTAAGGGGGGGTTTCTTAAAGATTACCCTTGAAAGGAATACTTATTTGGTATCACATGGGAAATATTAAAAAAGACTCATTGAATTGTTCATATTTAATATTTCAATAATTTAGTTTGTAGATCATAAACACTAAAAAATTTAGATAAACTAAATCTCTTTGTACATATGTGTTTGTATCTACACACACACACACATCTTTGTGTCTCTATGTGTATGTATGTATTTATATGTATGTATGTATGTACGTACACACACACACACACACACATACATACATACATACACGCATACAAAATCAATTGTATACAGTTTCTTCTCAAGTTATAGAAAAAAATCTAATTTACATGATCCAAGACACTAGATAATTTATATGTAAATTATGCAAGGGCTAGCACACTTATTACTCATACAACCTCAAGTGGTTCATCCTAATCTTCAATAGCATATAATATTATCTTGTGTTCATCACTATCTAGCTTCCACTTACAACTTCCAAATGAATGTGGAATTGGATGAAGAGATAGGGTGGTAGAAACTACTATGTGGCTATAGTGATATGTCATGTTGTTAGGTTGATAATTAATAAAATGAATCCCATGTTGAATGATTTTGAATTATTTAAAATATGTCCCTTACACTACAACTAAATCTACATGGGAAATGAAATTTAAAGGTAAGACATATATATGTATAGAACATTTTCAAAATACAAGATATAATGTTTTCAAGGATTAAGGAGGTCTATGTAACAATTTTGTTGAGGTAACATATGTAACAAATTTTGAAAAATATATAAAACATTGAATCAATTTAAATATATGATATATTTAAAGAAAATTAAAGATATATATTAAAATTTAAATAAATCAACATAATAGATCATCAATATATCTTTGAACCTACAAGAAACAACATTCCATCACTCATTTTTTCTTTTATTGATTTTTTCATATCTTCTATGCAAAAAAATAAATAATAACTAACACCTTATTTGTTTCCAACTTCTATTAAGACTGAAAAACATCTCCTATATGAAATTTACTTGGAAAATTCAAGTTAGAAAATTAGAACCACTTTCAACCTATATTTATATTAAATACTTTTGAAGTCACACTGGATCAACATGATTATAAGTAATTACACATATTTATATTAAATACTTTTGAAGTCACACTAGATCAATATGATTATAAGTAACTACACATATTTTAATGGATCTTGACATATGGTCAAAATCACTAGAAAGAAAAAGAATGTCTTCATATATTTCATCATCATCTTTTTCACATGTCTATACAAAGATGCATACAAAATATTTAATATACTTAAGTATTCGATCTCCTTGTCAAATGTTACAAGAGAAAAATAGATATTTTAATTTTGAAATTATAAAATATTTTATATCCCAAATAATAACCAAATAAAAATAAAATTGTTCATAGTTGTGATTGAGTATTCTCCCTCTTTTAAATTCTCTTAGACATTCTCTGCTTTCCTTGGGGATATCTATCTTGCCTCTTTTGGTTCCTCACACCTCTTTCCTTTTTAAATCTTGGGACAAAAAAAAAAAAAAAAACCTACTTCATCTCCCTTGTTGCATGCTTGCTAAATGAAAGGGAGAATAATCCATATTCCCACCCATAACTTGGAGATTTCTATATTGGTTGTAAGTGATTACGCCACCAAATCGAGTATCATAAAAGGAGGTTAACACATAACAAATTATTGTATCAACTCATCCATACATTAATTATTGCAATATTTCTACTAGAATCTAAATAAATAACTTTATATTTTCTCTTTTATTTGTAATCTAGATCTCTAGTGACCTCCATCAACATAGGAATAATTAGAAAAGTATTTTCACATACATATTTTTTTGCTAGTTCTTTAACAAAACACTCATTGAAAAGAGACATTAATATGTTTTTAAAGATCATATATAGAGTCATTGCATACATGTACTAATAAATACTTTATTAGGATCATGTGACAAAAAACACTTGTAGATTACCCTATAAACAAATTCAAAACAAGAACACATTACTTTAGGAACTATTATTACTTTTCTCATCACTTATTAATTATCTAATTCACCTATCATGGTCAATTCTTTAGTTTGACAAGAATATAAAGTTCATCATCTATTTGGATAAATGTCTCATCAATATTATTAGCATAAATTTGGTTGAGCTTGTAGAGCCTCAAATGACTATCTCCTTTTTTTATCTATTATCATTCTAAGAAACCAAGACAATTCATAATAAAATATAACCACCTCCCTTTCATCTATGATTAGTATAGGAAAACAAGATGCTTCACAATAAAATAAAACCATCTCCCTTTTATGTATTCAATCATTTTAAGATAACAAGGTAGTACACAATAAAAGATAACCATTTCCCTTTTATCTATGATCATTTTAAGAAAACAAGATACTACACAATAAAAGATGACCATCTCCCTTTTGTTTATTTAATTATTCTATGAAAACATAAAAAATAATAACCCTCTTTTCTTATATAATCAATTTAAGAAAATGAGATACTACACAATAAAACATAATCATCTCCTTTTTATTTGTGCTCATTCTAAGAAAATAAGATACTACATGCACTAAATTGCATACTACATGCACTAAATTGCCCATCTTGCTTCTAAATACCATGATTTTATAATTGAGTAGAGCCTAATGATTACTTAGATATCCATACATGCGCACAATAAAAAACATATATAAGATGACATACATTCATAACTATGAAAATTTGACTTCTTTCTATTTTAAATAATTAATGCAATAATAGACAATCTAATTTAAACAACTTGTACTACACAGATTCTACAATCTAACTACACAAATCTTTATTTTAAATGTAACTAAACTTATCATTTTTTTCACAATATAATGATTCTCACCATATAAAACATAATTAGATAACAATATAACAATAATAAACTTTGCATATATCCAAAGGATAATAAATTATTTATTTGAAAAAAGTCAAAGTGTTTTTCCTGTGAGAAGACCAATAGTGCAGCAAATAAAGGGATTACCAGCAGAGTACAAAACAAGTGTTTTTGTGTGATAAGACCATTGCAGCAAATAAAGGGAATTAACAGCAAAGTTCAACTAGCGTTTCTGTGATAAGAAAGATAGCAAAGTCTCCTTGCAGGGATTAACAGCAAAATCCCACTCCATCACCACAAAGTCCAATCTGGCAGCATATCAGACCAAAGTTTACTTTACAATACCCATCGCCGAGGCAGCGAGGGGAACCTAGGCAGGGATCAGGGTCTGCTTCTACCTCTGCTGCTTCTGCCATACCTCCCATTGCCATTGTTACAATTAGCACAACGCAAAACAATTTCATTGCCATTGCCATTTTCTTTTATGTTGTGATGGAATTCAAATCCAATCCAACTTATAGAGTCCAAGCGTTGTCTTTTTGGAGATTTAATCGAGACATATCGTACCAACCGTCTCACACATTCATCATCCTGCCTAGATTTATTCGAGATATATCGTATCAACCGTCCCACACATTCATCCGAGATATATCGTTACAACCATACCACCCGTCAATTTATTCGAGATACATCTAGAATAGATCAGCACATTGCATACGTCCAAACTAAGGCTATCTAAAAATAGATTAAGAACAAGAAGGGAATCCTCACCGACATTCACAAAGGTTGAAAATTCATTAATTTAAATTTATTTACCTTAGAAAATTGGTCATCATTTATTGTCTTACCTGCAATGTCAAAAGATGAATTAAGGGATAGCTAGTTTAGTAGGAAGAGTTGCCGATGAGGACAAAAGGAAATACGCTAGTTAGCCGATAGGCGTTTACTACGCGGGCAATGCCTACTGGAATTGTCTCACGCAGCCGATTGCTCGTCGGGAATGTCGTCGCCTAGGTTGCCCACATATCACCTGACAACTGGGGATGAATGAATTGAAGGGTGAAGAAGAGCTGCACATCATTCTGTGTATTCTTGCGTTTGTTATTAGAGGCTTTACCAGCGTAATCCATAGGCTTGGCAAGGAAACGCGCTATTAGTCAAGTCATTTGCTCACTTTCATGGTGTCGTAATATCTGTCAGTTCTATAATTTTCTGCTAATTAGCTCACTATGATAGTTCAGATGCTTGTAATATACATGAGTGAAGTATTTGTTTCAATCCATATTGTAGTTGCCTTGCATTGGTGCTTGCAGGAAGTAAGGGATTATGCAATTCTCGCATGTATCCTATATGGGTGCATTTGCTGTTGCTGTTGCTCCTCTGTACACTTCCAAAAGGCAAATTACTAATAACTTGAAGGGTTGTATCAGTGATTTCGTACGCTTCCTCCATGAATAAATCCTCCTAGTATCAGATTGTCTTTTCACTCTTGTTTTGCTCCAAATCTTTCCTGGTATAAATTAAATCCGATTTATTCATCATGTTTGTTTGTGAAGTTTAAACAAGTTTCAGAGGGAATTGGTCCATCTCAGAAGTGTCTCAGAAGTGATATAATCCTCTACTTAATAATTACTCTAGTTAATAAGCACACTATAATATTTGTTAAAAATTATATTTTGATCTTCATCCACGTGTAGTCAGAATTTGCCCAAAATTTTATATTTTTCTTGCAGTAAACACCGTACATTCTAATTAATTTTTGCTCTAATAAATAAATGAAGGATTCCTTAATCTTCAATGACTTTGAAATTCCATTCCAAGGGAGGTCCTGAAGATAAATATCTTTCAAACGTTGAAAGCAAGTTCTTTTTTATTCAATAAATTCTTTATTGAAATATGTTGAATTTTGCACTATAGAATTTTCTAAGAGACTAAAAAATATTATTAAATAATGACTTCACATTAAATATTTATAATATATTTCTAATGTAAATTGATATTAATTAAAAATGTAAACCTATATATCATTATTAAAAACAAATATTTAATTAAATTAATATAATTTATTTATTTTTATATGATAATTTTATAGAAATTTGTTATATGAGAGGACATTAGATTGTAAAAATCATACTAAGTTTGAAAGTTGAAGGTGGTTTTTGTTAAATTGTAGCTTGTAAATAAATATAATTTTAACTCTTAAGTTGTTTAGTTGGTTCTGAACTATTGTCTTTTCTTGTTGACACAATATTTATGTAAATGTCAACTAATTTGTAGTGAAAAATGAGGACTGATATATAAAAGTAATGAACATAGGTACATGGACTTAGTTAAAACTATGATGATGAAAATGATAATGATACTAATAGTAACAAAAGTGAAATTTAGTTCTTAATAAAATAGAGAAATAAGAAAGACAAGTGTAAATATCATTTGATGACTTACTAATCTCACCATATTTATAAGTTTTCTCATTAGTATGCTTCTTATTCAATTTTGAAGAAGAAACAAGATAAAGTAAATGGTTAATTATTTATCTTTATAACCCTTGAAATGGAACCATTGTTGTAGGGTTTTAGGTGGACCCTGAAGGTAAGTTGACTTCTAATTCATATCTAATAGGGACAAGGATTTTGTGGAGGGGGGGAAGCACCATGGGAATTAAATCAATTGGTGAATTTTCCCTTTGCCTGATTGACAATATATTAGATTCAAGAAGTGATAAATATGCTATATTTGTTCAAGATCAAGTCATAGATCATAATGTTTATTTAATGGCTTTAACTTTGGTGTGAAAGTTCATAGGTCTTAGACCTAATATTGAGGTTATTAGGGAATTTTTGAGGAGAAAGTAGACGTTTAAATGTTAGGTTGAGATTTTGACTATGCCTAAATGCTTTTTCCATTTTTTCTTTATGGGAAGGCAACATTTTTGCTATTTTATATAGGGGGCTATGGGTAGCTAGAAAATCTTCCTTAGCTTTAATACTTTTAGGGGGATTGAAAGTTCTTGTAGTGAGCTTATATCTATAGATCCAATGGTAGCAACAGGGAGGCTAGTTCTTGTTAGGGTTTTTGTCAGTATTATTCAATCCATATATTTGTGTTCTTCTATTGAAATTATCTCTAAGCTTTGAAAAATTGATCTATCTTATTGAGTTTGAGATGTTGCCTTTTATTTTCTTTACATTTAAAAGATTAGGTCACTAAGTGCAAATATTTCTACTCAAGGCTACCAATAAGACAACCAAAATAATTAGAGTCTAGAAATTTAAAAATAATGTGTTGAACTTCAAGTTGATGGGGTCAGTGATCGTTAGAACCAACTACAAGGGAATCGATCTAAAAACAATGAAAAAGATAAAGGAATTAATGGGTTTTCTAGATCTAAAAATGATTGTTCTCAAGGAGGCAACAAAAAGGTGGAATTTTTTTTTACATGGGAAGGGTAATGGTGATAATGCATCCTTATTATTAAATGGTGGTCTTCAATGATATTTTAAAAACAATGTAGAAAAAAATATGTCTAAAGCTAATAAGATTGGAATAGAATCGAAGTATATTGAAGGTTGGGTGGGTAATGTTGAAGGAAAAAGAGAAATAGAATCAATAGCTAGTGATAATAGGGAAGAAAGAGTCCCATTGTTCTCTATATGTATTGTATAAGGTACTCCTAAGGTGATTAAATGTACTTTTGAATATATTCTATTAAGGATATTCATGATATTCTCAAGGTGGTTAAATCCACTTTGTATTATCATGATGATGATTTTTAGGGAGATAATGTGCACCCAAATATTTTTTCTATCCTAAATTTGAATGCCTCTATTCTCCCTTTGAAACTAAAAGTATCCTAGAGGGGTTCTTTAGAGAGGAATATAGATTCAGGAAAAGAAAATACGAACTAGGAAGAGATGGATATGGATGAGGAAAGTTCCTTCAATAGGGTTGAAAAAAAGAGATGAAAATGAATCCCTCTCTCAAGTTCTCCACTAGGAACAAGTCTAAAGTAGATTGTGATGTTACACAAAGTTTGGGGAGAAAATTGAGAAAATGGAATGGGTGCAAGAATGTCTACATAGTATATCTAATGGAGTCCAAGGAAAAACCAATCCAGAGATTTTATTGAAGAAATCTCATTATAAGAAATGAAAGTTATGTCATGGAATGTTTGGGGGCTAAATAGCTCTTGTAAACAAGATATTTTATCAAATTTTGTAAGGGACCACAAACTAGATATTATGTTAGTGAATGAAACTAAGATGTTCAAGGATAGAGTAGAAAGTTGGAGTTCTTTAATAATTGTGTTGTTCAAGGAAACAACTCATAAGGAGCTTTAGGTGACATTTCTATCTTCTAGAATCTTAACCATATTGAAGGTTTTATGATTTGGGAAGATGTTGACTATGTGGCTACTACATTTAGGCATATTAGAGATGATTTCTAGTAGATTATTTCTAATACCTATGCTCCTAATAATAAATTAGCAAGAAGAAAATTTTGGAACTATCTAGCTTCCTTTAGACTAAAATACTCTCCTGACAATTTTATTAGTATCGAGAACTTCATTACTCTTTTACAATAAATAGAGAAGTTTGGGTGGATTTCAAATTTAGGTAGAGAGTAAAATGGACTTGATGGACTTTATAAATGACCACCAATTGTGTGATGTTGAATTAAACAGAGCCACCTTTATGTGGACTAATAGGAGAATAGAGAGTAAAATCATTTAGCTAAGATTGGACTGTGCTCTCTAATGATTGACTTTCTAATTAGTTTTATTTATTGACACTTTTATCCAAGATCGGATTAGATCATTATACAAACAATTTTGTTGTAGATTATTTTTTTAGATAAATGAATTTCCTCTTTAGAGCTTAAAGGATGTTAATCAAGAAAAATCCTTAAGGAACTTAACTCTACCTTCATTGTTCTTATTCCTAAATTTTTAGGATCTGATGAGTTTGATATTTTTTCCCAATCATAATTTACAATTCCTTTTACAAAATCATAAATGTAAAGTAATTACTTCTATGTTGTTAGTTATTTCAACCTCCATAATGTCTCCCTAGCATAATGGATTTATTTTGGGTAGGCCAATTATTAAGTCTATTATTATGATGCATGATAACATACATTCTTTGGAGGTTTCTAAAAGCTAATTTTTCTATTAAAACTTGATCTTTCAAGATCGTATGATATAATACATTGAAATTATTTAATCAAGGTCGTGAGGGATTTTAGTTTTAACCTAGATAGAATTTTTGAAATTATTTGGCATTTTATTTCAATGGTCAATACGACTATCTTTATTAATGGATCTCCCTCTCATTTCTTTAAATTATGTAGAGGTATTACACGAGGTGGTCCCATTTCACCTATTCTTTTTACAATTATAGAAGATACCTTGGGATTATTTATGCATAAAATGGTTATTGATGGACACCTAAAGGGTTTGAAACCTTCTTCTACTAACTTGGTGTGTTCTCATTAATAATTAAAGAAAGGACATCATCTTGTTGAGAATTTTGATTGTTAGAGAGCTAAGAACTCTTAAGAAGGGTTGTGTGATGTATGAGGGTGCTTTAGATTAAAAAAAAAGTGAATTGTGCTAAAGATTCCCTTATTTCTTAAATACTTGAGAGGATAGATAGATTAAAATTGTGAATATCTTGGGCTGTTTTGTCAGAACCTTCCCTTTAATATATTTGTCCCTTACTCTTTATGTCAAACGCTCTAATTTCGTTATTGTATCTTGTGTAGATAAGTTTAAATTTTTGTTATCTTTATAGAAAGAAGCTCTTCTAAATTAGGTTAGAAAATTTAAGCTTTTAAAGTCCTCTCTTCAAAATTAACAAGGTATGATCTTAGATTGCTCAAAGTCCCTTCTAAATATGTTGATATCATTGAAAAAATATAGAAATGTTTTCTATGTTCAAGGGTGGAGGAGAGAAAGAAGATTATGTTCATTGTATGGGAAGTTATTTGTTAACAAAATAAAATTGGTGTTCTTTGGTTAAAGAATATTAGAATCTTTAACATGGCTCTTCTAGCCAAGCAAGTTTGGAGAAACATTACTAATAAGAGGGAATGGAATTTGTATATGGAAAAGTAAATATTTACACAACATTAATTATTTCATGGATTTTGTATTATCCCAAGACCTCTATTATGGTTTCAACTTTATTGAATAATGTCATAAAGTTCAGGGACATTTCTATGAAGGGATATTTTTGGAAACATGGATCATGAAGACAGTATATTTTGTGAGGATAGTTGACTTGTTCACGATCCTTTGTGCAATAAAATTAATTTTAGGTAATTTATAGATATATGTATCTACATATTTGGTATATTTATTTTTAGATTATATGGAGGATCAATAGTAGGTCAACCTTACCCAAACAAGATTTTTCCTCTTGCCTATTTAGTAGGATTTGTGTTTAGTTATTATGGATCAACTAAGATTGGAGGAAACATTGGTTTTGAAAGCTTCTCTAACCAGGGGATTCTCTATGCCTTAAATGGATTTTTTTTGTCTCAATCGTATCTAATTCCTCCCTTGTGGGCTAAATCTTGGGTCAAAAACATGATATCAAAAATTTATATTTTTGCCTAGATTATGTTTCAAAACAAACTCTTAACTATTGATAATTTGTGTAAGATGGGCTAGTCTTTACCCAGCATGTTTTATCTTTGTCTAGCCAATGGAGAGACTACTTTTTACCTTTTTGTACACAATACCTTCTCCCATGATGTTTGGTGTTAGGTTTTGTATCTTTAGAATATTAGCGAGGTCTTCCCTAAATTCATCTTGGAATATCATTCTCATTAGATAGTGCCTTCTTCAAATCAAGTCCTAAAGGTTCTCTAGTCTTATATCTTTTCTCATTTGGCTTGCTGATTTGGAAGGAATGTAATAATAGAGTCATTAGAGGGACTACCCTTTCTAATGATACTATGTTTGGAGTTTTTTAGAGCTATTGGAGAGAAATTTAACACTCTTAATGAAAACTCTATGGAAAAGGAGAAGAAAATATGTCTAGATTTCCATTATAGGGTGGCTAGTCTTGAAATATAAAATTTGATAATACTAATACTTTAGGACCTATCAAGAAGCCTAGAGATGGAGAGTTTTGGACTCTTCCTCCTTTTGGATGGGTCAAAGTTAATTTTGATGTGGTGGAAAAGAGTAATCTTGGGCTGACTAGGTCTGGAGGAGTGGTTAGTGATGAGAATATCTTATTAATTTCAATGGTGTAAGTCCCCTTAGGTTTCTAGATTAACCACCTTACTCAAGTCATAAGAACCTATCAAGGATTAAAAATACCTTGCCATCTGAATTGTAACATAATCTAGCTTGAAGGTTACTCCAATAATAAAGTTCAATGCATGAAAGGTTATTATAATACTTCTTGGACCATAAATAGTTGGGTTAAAAATTTAATCAAAATTATAAGGACATTTGGTAACTTCTACATTTCTCATGCGTCCTAGGAAACCAACATGCTGGTGGATTTTTTTTTTTCTAACAAAGGGGTCTAGGCCAAATAGTGTATTACATGGCACAAGATATATTGACTAGATGAAGATGTCACTATATTGTTGATGTATGATTGAACTCATGTTGAAAGGGAAAAATATCCCTACCAAATAATCATTACAATGATAGTTGAAATGTTTTTTATCATTATTTCCAAAATCACCAGTCATGTTGGAGAGTTATATGCATGATTTTTCCTTTATTTCTCCCATGCTTTCTGGATTCTATAGCGGTTTATCTAGTTATACATTCTACTAATATTTTCTCATTCTATCAATGTTGCTAACACTATTTGGAAAATGGGGGGAGAAATATGGTGTGTTGAACCAATAGATTCTGTAGGGATGAAGAAAAATGCCATAGTTTAGAGACTATTAGAGAAGGGTGGGTTGACCCCTTTCATTGAGAAACTGCATGGATGAGACCCCAAAATCATAGATATCTTCACGAAAGGGTGGAAAGAAGGGGAATTTTCCCTTTTTGGAAGGAATGTAACTATAGATGAGAATTTGATTGCTAAGGTTATGGGTTTGTCAATGGAAAACCTTAAATTCTATAGAGATAGAGAGTACTTTGATTTTATAGTCAAAATATTTCCAAAATTAGATAAGGAGAGGAATAATCTGCTTAGGGCCTCTAAGGAAAGCTATAAAATGAATAAGATTAAGATTGTGTGGAGGGAGGTGTTGAATGTTTTAAGCAATATAATACCTTGGATAGGAAATTTACCATGGTTTTCAGTCACCATTTTGTCCTGAACCATTTCAAGTACTAGATTATGGTTTCTTTTCTATTTTACTTACTATCCTTTTTGAATACCATCTTAAGGGAGCACAAGAAAATTCCTAAGTAGAACCTTTTCCTCCATGAGAGGTTCTAGTGTTAATTTATGAATATTTTAGAGATATAACTTCACCCTCCAATACATTTTGATGTATGTTATTGAATCAATTAATTTCCTTAAAAAGGTGGTAGAAAGTAGGATAGTTACATAACCACATATACTAGTGATGGTTTACATAACCACACAAATAAGGGGTAGTTTTATTAATGAAAACTAAAACTAAAACTAAAGATATTGTAATAAATGCCAACATTCACCCCTTATTATAATAATTCAAACAAGACTGAACCATTGCAAGAGTTTTGAACCCAACCCTCTAAAGACTTTTATGAAGTGCCTACACAATTCCTCCTTGCTCACTCAAGAAATAATGAAATTAACATAATATCAAATCTCCTAACATTCTTGGTTATCTAAGAGACACCCAACTACCCACATCAATGGATCCCCTGATTGCAAAACCTATAATCATCAATACAACACGAGTGCACCCACCTCCCATGAATAATGAAACACATTTTATTTGAAATTCAACATCTCCTCTGAGTATGTCTACTACCTCCTCCAATGGTACACATGAGAAAAATTTCCTCTCAAAGTCAATATCTCCTTTGAGTCTTTCTAATGCATCCTCAAGTGTTATGGAAATAATCTCTCCTCTACTGCAAAAATCACTAGCCATATGCCTACACATGAGACACTTTTCCTCTAAAAGTCCACATCTCCTCCAAGTGTGTCCAACACCTCCTCAAATGCTTAAAAAGTCATATTCAAATATTTCCCCCCCTTTCTCTTTGAAGGGACAATCATGATTCTGAGCCCCCTCTTCTCTTTAGGGACAAATACATCAAATCCCCTCTTTTCTTCTGGGATAAATGTACTCAAGCCCCATCTTTTAAAGGACACAATTAGGTTGCTTCTCATGTAAGGAATCATCCCTTAGTGAGAAGCTAGTTCATGATGATAGAAAACCTCCTACCTTTGTTTCCTCTAGCCTCTTGTAATCTCTTTTCTATTCTTCAAAGAATAAATCTTTCATCACTATCACAATGGGGTGAATCTCTAAGGTCCTTGAAATTTCCAAGTGTAGTATGAATGGAGCCAAAAATACTAGCAAGTTTCATTATAGAAATTTTCCTCCAATATTAAAATAATAATATTAAAATTCATATTTATATCCTAACGTACCTTCCCCTCCACCACTTTAACCTTTAATGGATGCATTAAAAGGTATAATATAGGTGAAATTATTGTTTTCGATGAGATGTCAAAGCACAAATTCTACCTTTGTACTAGTATATAAAAACATTCTTTAGTAAAAGGAAATAGCAAGATCTATAATCATAGACCAGACTATAGTAATCTTGTAAATTGGCTTCTTATCGTGCTATTTTTGTAGTGCCCCTCCCATAGTCTACTTTTCAATCTTATCACCAAAATATTTTAGGCCATTTTCATGTGCGTGTTATTTATTTCAAGGATATTTGAGGTTTATGAATGTATGACATTTTATTGAATAATCATGATTTAGATGCTTTGGAATTATTTTCATGTTGATTAAATGTAAATGATGATGTTATTTATATGATATATTTATTTCATTTTGATGATTCATATGTTAGGATATCATGAATTCTTATGGCTTTACTGACCCTATACTTGCATGTGTATGGTGGATGTGTATGTTTTACATTTCTATTTGATGTCTTTGATGTGGTTGAGGGACAAAATCATAGTTACTTTCTTCTGATATCCACATGATCGGTTGATCCCCACCATTGCTTATTTATATTTACACATTTATACATATATGCTTGTCTTTTATGCAGGTCTAAAGGTACCAAATATCGAATTCCATGAATTGTCAAGATGGGCATGCCCTATCGGAAAATTTCAATGGTAAGAGAGGGGAGATAACATACAAATCCAAATCCCAACCCTAGCCATTGATTGTCCTAAATATTGGACAATTATCTATTTCTACCCATCTGAATTCATCAAAATGACATGAATTCATGAGCCATTCCTTGGTGTTTGTTTGATATAGAGTTAGTCATTTTTCAGATTTTGAAAATTGAGTGGATTTGTTTATGTGAATTATTTGATTTAATTAATTAAGTTAGGAAGTATTTTTGAGATTTGAATATTTATATTTTATGAATGTGGTAATATTTGATATAGAGTATATTTAATTATTAAGGGTAATTAAATAGCTTTGATAATTAAATGATTAAATTAAAAGGTTTAAATTTGGATTAAAGGGTTTAATTAATTATTAAATTATATTATAAATTAAAGGTCATAGTTGATTTATTTAATATTTGATTTATTAGTTTGCATAGTTGACTTATGCTAGAGTATTTATTATTTTTGATAGAAAAAGTAGCAAGAGGGTGTTGGCTCGTGGTACAGAAAGACTAGAAGCACATTAAGAGCATATTAATCACACTAGTCACACAACATATAATCAACAAAAAGTCACCAGAGAAAAAGTGTCTAGTCTACCTCTATCAAAAATAAACTTAAAGGTCCTTTTCAAAAATAATGAACCGGAGTAGCTTAACCGAAAAGTAAATAACATATTATTAGTAACTTGCCACACAGGGCTAATCCAGAGTCTTAAAAAATTAACCATAAAATAGGAAAGAAAAATATGAGACCTGGGGCCAATAGGCTCAAACCAGAACAAAAACCTCATGGCACTAGCAATAGCTAAGATCTCTCACCCAAACATTTAGACATCAGGGTCACGGTCCACTCTTCCCGCTGAAACATGAAGAGGTCTCTATTATCCTCATCGGCTTCCAATTTCCCACTAGCCATCTTCTCATGTACATTGCATAGGGTCACAACCGACATGTGTATGAATTTAAGGGAAAATTTGTTCGAATCTACGACATGGGATTTGATTTCTCTCATGTACTATTTGAGGCCGAGGATCTCATTATCAAGCTCATTGAACTTATATTTGAGAGAGCCTTTAAACATGTCATTCTCCTCCATTGCCATAGTAGTGTGCTCAATGCGAGGGGATTTGGTTTGCTGGGTGTGGGGAGAGGGTGGGGGTGGGGTATTGCTGTGAGGCATATCATCCATCATCGGTAGGGGATTCAAGGGGGGAATGCTACCAGACCTAGGCAAGCTCAAGTGCTCAGTCGAGGAGCCCTCAATTGAACTAGAGGAGGCATAGGTGTCCATATCCTTTGAATGGGACTTGTCCTCAGAAGTCATTTCCCTATTTCTTATTTTGCATTTCTCCTTGGCAATTATGTTAGAACGCTAGATAATACCCTCAAATCCACTTCCAACTCAACCTGGCTGCCCAAATTTCTCCATTTTTTGGGCTTCCTCTCAATTTCAGGGGTGCTATTAGCCACTATCTTATCCTTAGCTTCCATGGACTCAGAGACATGGGATTCCTCTAAATCCTCTTCCCTTTTAAAGGGGTTCCTCACACATCTCTCGTGGTCTTTACCATCATCCAGAACCAGGCCAGTCTCCTAGATCTTTTGGATAAACTGGGAGGGGTTATTGGCTCCCAAAGGAGAAACATCCTGGGTGACATCCTTAATAATAAGGGGAGGTTGGGGTGGAGGTAAAATAGCTTTATGGAAGTTGTACAAATAGAGCAAGAGGCCCTAGTGAAGGATGGGGGTTGGCTTCTCAGGATTCTTGTTTTCTTTAATATCTAGGATGTTTCTTTCGAGCGAGTGGAGGAGGTAATATGAGATGGAAATGAGGTCCCTATTCCTAATGTGGTTGAGGAATGGGAGATGATAATAATAAAACATAGTAAATTTACCCTCAAGAGTAAAGTATTTCATAATATTATGACACACCTTGGGCTAAAACTCATGGAGAAGCTCATGATTGAATGCTCCAAACCTTTTCACAGGCTTCTCACTCAGCCTAAAGAACTAGTTGAGATTGGTAATGTACAGTGTCCAGCTAGTTTTCTTATACTTGGTACTCTGCATTGATAGTCTCATTGCTTTAGCAATGACCTTATCATTTATTTGAAGTGTAAGCCCCCAACTGACACCTTCATGTTGTTCCAAGAGGACAAAAATTGCTTGGAGAATTTCTCCTCATGGCCTCCCTTCATTCTTTCCATGAAGCCCTAGATGCCACTATCTTTGTAGTAGTGAGTCACTAGGGGGTCGAAGGTGAATTCCTCTTTGATTTTATTCATCTCTATGCACAAAGTTTTGCCATTCATATCAACCAGACTAGTATCCACTACAAAATTCTTCTAAAAGTTGTAGAGCCGAGCTTCAAAAACCAAGGCATAAAATAGGGCCGTTTGAGTTAACCATTTTATGAGAAATTTTTTAATAAAAGGTAGGGGCTGGGTGGTTTTTGGGTAGTTGAGCTCCGTACGACAAAATACAACAAATCTCTAGGCATAATAATTAGAAATTAAGCCATATTTTCCATTAGTGACCTTGGTAATCAAAATTACCTACTGATGTGGATAGCTATCCTTCCACACATACTCACGCAAAAGGCAATTATAAACATTTATAATATTTTGTGCATACATAGTCATAACTACTGTAATCATCAAATTAAGCCAGCATGTAATCAAGGTGGGGCCCTCCGTAGTATTGGTGACAGCTTGGCTCATTTTAAACATTATTAGTGTTGTGTTTTTCCCACCCGATCAGCTACTGGGTCTTCCTTGGTAGCTCACTGAACTCCTCCCATTTAATCAACTTGTCTTTCTTAAGCCCAATGGGAGCCATAGAATCCACCACCGCGTTACCTTCCCTGTAGGTATGGAAAATAGTCATGTTTTGGAGGTTGTTGAGAACCTCCCAAATTTCAACTATTATGGTGTTCACCCACCACCCTACACTCAAACTTCATTTTATAGCCACCACAATCACTTTGGAATCCCCCTTGATCATCCACAATCTGATATTCATGGAGATGGAAAATTTTATATCCCATAGAAGAGCTGTGCCTTTAGCTTGATTGATAGTACTATTTTTGAGCAACCCAACATAAGCCAAAAGGAAATCACCATTGTGGTCTCTTAGCACTCCACCCCCACCTTGGGTAAGGTTATTCACCACCCCATCAAATTTTAATTTGGTCTAACCAATGGGCAGGGAAACCCCATCAAGTAGCATTCTGAGCCATCAACCTAGAGTTGTCAAACCTAGTGAATTCAGTCAACAAATTCCAATTATCAGTCATTTTGATCTCCCAGGAAGAGTGGGGTGCCGAGGAGAGTTTCCAGTTAGCCGAGCCTACATTCTCACATAGGAGCTTGGTGCCCAGACAAAGAGAGGCCTTAGATGGGGAATCAGTCTCCCTGAAAATCCTATTGTTCCTTTCTTTCCAGATAGCCCAACAGATGTGTAGGGGAAGAAGCTACCATAGGAGCTAGAGGAGAGGGTGATTGGAGGGGGATTGTCAACTAGTGAACTAGTGGACATCATCTTCCAGAACCCAGGGGACCCCCAATTTTCCAGTAACACCCTCCCAAATAGTAGTAGAGTATTCAAAGTGTATGAATAGGTGGTTCACTGTTTCCTCCTTTTTGCAGAGGACACATCTACTAGCTAGGGAGAACCCTCTTCTTATGAGGTTTTCATGAGTTCAGACTTTACTATGCATAAGCGTGCATTAGAAAAAAATGATTTTTTGAGTAATTTGTGGAATCCACACCTTATTCCAATCTCCCAAATTATTCTCTTCCTTCAAAAGAAGGTTGTAACCAGTCTTAACTGAGAAGGTTGTAAGCAATTTTAACCTAGAAGATTGTAAGTAGTCTTAACCAAATGATGGAATCATGGCCAAAAGTTCTAGGAATCCTAACATTCCCCAAGATTTCCATAAGCTCATTAGCCAAGTGTTCTAATTCCACTCTATCCTTGACTAGAAGAGATATATCCTTCCATCTCCCTTTAAACATATAGTTGGAGGTTCTTTTACCAAGGGTAAGCTTGAGGTAGTTCATGATGGGGCCAAACCTTCCACTCAGGGTAGTGCAATTCTAGATCCAAGAGTCATGCCAAAAATGGATGGATCTCCCATTCCCAAGTTGCCAGAAGACACCCTTAGATAGCATGGTTTTGCATTTGCAAATGTTTTCCTAGAGTTTAGAACCATTGGGGAGGTTTTTATCCTGGTACATCATCCCATAAGGGTTCCCTTGAAGGTACTTAGCTTCCATTATCTTGCACCAATCCACTTTCCTTTCAATGAGCTTCCAAGCCACTTTCATGGTGAGGGCCTTGTTTAGCAAGCCAATTCGCCTGAGGCCTAGACCACCCAACCATTTAGGAAGGCAAACCATTTCCCAATTGACCAAGGACATCCTTTTTTTCTCTATAGAGCCCGCTCATAGAAAATTTATTTGTATCTTTTTCAGCCTGTCTGCCATGTTTCTTTTGATCTTGAAGTGGGATAGAAAGTAGATAGGAATCCCTTGGAGAGTAGAAGCCACCAGCTGAAGTTTACCAACGTTGCTTAGAATCTTCCCTTTCCATCTAGAAAGATTTTTCTAGGTTCTTTCCAGGATGGAATTTTAGAATTCTTGGGAGACCTCTTTGATAGTGAGAGGGAGGCCTAGGTAGGTAGAGGGGAGTGAAGCTAACTAACAACCCAATATTGGAAGCACTTTGGTTTGGGTCTCAATGGGGGTGTTGAAGAAAAAATTCTACTTTTATGATAGTTGATGCACTATCTTGAGGCCAAAGCATAATTATCCAATAGGTACTTCCACTGTCTAGCAATCACTGATGAGTACCCAAAGAGGAAAGTATCATCTAGAAATTGTTCAAGAATACTTTGCTATAGAGTGGAAGCTAGTTTGATTCCTTTTATTCTTCCCATGGAAGAGAGCATAGTCAGATTCCTACTAAGGACTTGAGCCACCATAATAAATAAACAGGGGGAGAGAGGGTCACCCTACTGAAGACCTTTTTCAAGTTGGAAGAAGATGCCCAAGGAGCCATTGACCATTATAGAGAAGCTCACAGTTTGCATACATTATTAAATAATGTGGATAACCTTCTCATTAAAGCCCATCCTACTAAGGATTTTTTGGAGGAAAGAACAATTAACTTTATCATAACCCTTAAGGATATCAAGTTTGAAGGCCTTACTTGGTGCTTTGATCCTATCCATGGAGTGGATAATTTTGTGAGTGGATATGGACACATCCAGGATTTGCCTTTCTAGAACAAAACCTTTCTAAGTAGGACTGATCAGTTTGTCCAGGAGGGGCTTCATTCTGTTAACCAGGAACTTAGTGAGGATATTATAAAATGTGTTACATAGACTGATAGGCATGAAGCCCAACATAGAGGTAGGGTTGTTATTCTTAGGGACCAACACAATATAGGTCTTGTTATGGTGCTTTAGCAATCACCCCATTCTGAAGAAGTCTCAAGCAACACATGATACTTCTAATCCAACAATATCCCAATATTCTTGAAAAAAAGCCAGGGGGAAACCATAAAGTCCCAGAGCTTTATAGGCACCCATAGAAAAGAAAATAGCTTTGAATTTCTCATCAGAAACATGTTCAGTGAGATGATCATTATCACTGTGAGTGACATCACATTGGATGTGATCAAGGAGATGATTTTGCACATCGACCGGGCACATATGTTCAACATTAGAGTATAATCCCCTAAAGTAGCTGGCCACAACCTAGTTAATCTTGTCCTTCTCAGTAACTTCATTCCCTCTGTCATCCCTAATTGCATTAATGGTCTTTTTTCTTTTTTGGTTGCTAGCAGATCTATGAAAGAAGGTCGTATTTCTATCTCCTTCAGTAAGCCATTGGATCTTGGATCACTTCTTCCAGTAGATTTATTCTCTTCTTAGAGCTTCCTGCCACTTGTTCCTAGCCTTTTCTTCTTCCATTTGCAGTTAGGGGTGGATATTCCCAGTGGCTAGCTAGGCTTGGAGGGAGTCCAAGGTCCTTGTAATCTCTATCTTCTCCTTATAGAAGTCACCAAAATTATGTTTACTCGAACTCTTAACCTCTCTTCTGATGATCTCCAATTTCTAGGCAATCCTAAACATGGCAGTGCCTTTGATAGAAGTGGCCCACCAAGCTTTCACTTGGTCCCTAAAAGAGGGGTGGGAGCACCACATAATCTCAAATATGAAAGGGGCCAGACCAATTCTAGGGGAGTCAAACTAGCAAAGGAGGAGGGGGTTATGATTAGAGGTAGTTTTGGAGAGGGAGGAAAAAGTGGAGGTCAAGCACAAGTCCCAAGAGTAGGTGGTGAGGAACTGGTCAAGCTACACTTAGATGAGATGGGAGCCCTTTCAATTGTTGGACCAAGTGAAGGGATTTCCTTTCAGATCAATGTCCAAGAGACCAGAGCAAGAGATAAATTTTGCAAGGTCTCCCATATTATCAGAGTAGTCCATTAAGCCTCAGCACTTTTTTGAAGGGTAAAGAGGGGTGTTAAAGTCACCAAACACCATATAATTAGTAGAAGTGTCCTAATCCATACAACATATAATATCTTTCCAAAGGGACAACGTACCAGTTCAGGTATTAGGGGCATATATATTAATCAAGTGCCAAACCAACTATTTTTTCATGAAGGTAATAGGAAGGAAGTTTGGGGAGAAGGCAAGCGGTTCACCAACAACAGTGTTGGGGTTAAAAAGAGTGCAAATGCCCCCAGAAGCACCCAAAGCTTCAGAGAAGAAAAAATTAGAACCCACCCAGAGACTGCTAGCCAGGGAGGCAAAATTATTGAAAGACATCTTAACTTCTTGGATAAGTAGAATATCCAATTTGTGAGTGGAAATGTATTGTTTAACAACACTTTTCTTGAGGGGGTTGTTAAGACCTCTAACATTCCAAGAAAGACAAATCATTTGTTATTTTTAAAATTTGTTTCTAAGTTTTGCTACCTACCCACCACAACATCCCTTTTAGTCCCTCTTGACCTCCTAGCACATTCTGATAGCCTCCCTATGGGTGTTTCTAGCCCCACATCAGCCTTTTTGGGCTTAGGTTTCTTTTTTTATTTTTTCCATTCACCACCATCATCCTCCCCACAATGATCATCACCCAGGGAACTGGGAAAGGAAGGGTAGCTCTTTTCCTCCTACTATGGAGGAAGTTTTGTAGCAGCCTTAAGGGACTTTAGTTTGAGTGAGACCACAATGGCAGGCTGTTCCAACTCAGCATGACTGATCACACTTGTGTCCAGGGTAGTCACCAGGGGGTTTGAAGGATCTAAAGACACCACCACCAGAGGGGATTTAGGAACCTTAGGTTCAGGGAGCACCATGTCATTCTCTAGAGGGGAGACTATCTCACCCTCTTCCACCTCTATTTTTCCCAGCTTTGGGTTTTCTAGCACTTCAATCATCAGGGGGGGGGGGTGATCTTCTCCCTCTCTTTGCTTGCTATCATGGGTGGCTCTTCAGAGGTTCCCTTATCCTTATTTTTATTTTTTTCTCCATGGAGAGAGGATTTTCATGCTTCACTAGTGTGGCCCCTAGATTCACATTTTTGGCAGAAGAGACTGGTATTCTCATACACTAGAGCTTGAGTCCATCTACCCAGCTTAGATTTCAATATAACAAAGTTGGGGATGGTTTTATTCAGAGTAATATTAACACAGAATCTTGCAAACACCAATCGTGACTTAGAGAGGGTTACTTGATCCACCATAATAAAAGTGCCAAAGGAATCACCAATTCAACTAAACACTTCTTCATCCCAGTATTCAAGTGGAAGACCAAGGAGGCACACCCAAACTAGAGCCATACTCCTCAGTTCAGTCACCATATTGAACCCGGGTTTCCACTTTGGCAGGGTGAGGAAGTGCTTACCATATACCCACGAGCCTAAAAAAACAAAGGCCAGATCCTCCAGAGTGTTGAACTTGAAGAGGAAGAGCCCGCTAGGCATAGAAGAGACTAAGATAGACCCCTTAATCTTCCATTGGCTAGCCACCCATTTTATGACCATTCCAATGGTAGGTCAAAAGTTGAAGAACCAACCCACCAGCACCAATTGAAAATCAACCATAGTCCTGTTCACCATAGAATTGGGGAGTGAGAGTTCAATGCCTTCCTTAGTCCGAATGAAGTCCATGAGGAGTGATTCCAGAGTATTTTGGGCCTCACCAATGAGAGTGCCTTTCCAACTAGTCTTTGGTAGGGATGAAGGGGCATCGATAGAAGAGGATGCCCATTGGGATCCTTCTGTTAACTCTTTCACAACCTGTCCCATGCCAGAGGTAGTAGTCTTGGGACCAACATGGGGTCCAATTTGGAGACCTCCAAGGGGGAAGATTCCCCTCCAGGGGACGTGGGCATGGGAACCAGCAATTTGAATTTGAAGGTTGGGTGGGAAGTTGTAGAGTGTGGAATATGTTTTCAAAAAATTTTGATCCTTGGCTGTAAGCACTATTGGCAAGAAGCCACACTATTTCACCAAGGGTCAAAGTAAGCAACTCTCAATTAAGAACCACAATAGAGAGCAATCCTGTGGGGACTTGAACCTTGGTTTTAGGCCAAATTTATTTGATCCTTGGCTATAAGCACTTAGGAAAGAAGCCCCACTATTTCACCAAGGGTCAAAGTAAGCAACTCTCAATTAAGAACCATAGTAGAGAGTGATCCTATGGGGACTTGAACCTTGGTTGTAGGCCCTATAGACCAGAAGCCCCACCATTTCACCAAAGGGACAAGCCTTAAAAGTTTTTGATCCTTGGCTGTAAGCACTATATGCAAGAAGCCCCGCTATTTCACCAAGGGTCAAAGTAAGAAACTCTCAATTAAGAACCACAGTAGAGAGCGATCCTATGGGGACTTGAACCTTGGGACGTAAATGATTATATGCAATTTAAGTTGCACTTTTGGTTTAAGTAAAATTGAAATTATAATTAAAGTTAAAAGTTGAGTTTGAGTTTTATTTTAAAAGTGCATTATTTATTGAGCTATTTTATCATGCAACTAAAGAGAGAGATTTTGCATGTTTTGGAAGCCCTAGGAGGGATAGGTTTTCTTTATGTAGGGATTCTCAGTATTATTTTCATTACATCTATTAGGATTGGAGGAGCTCTGGAAGAATTTGAAGATTTTTGGGAAAGCTTGTTTTGGTGAGCATTATTTTGTGATTGTTTGAAGGTTTGGATTTTGAAGGTTGGCTTGGGATCTTATCAACTTTATATTTTCAGGCATTGGTTGAGGTAGGGTTTGAAACACTCATTTTTTTTTGTTGCAAAGTCTTCTTTGAAAAGATTGTATACTTTGTGTTTGGGATGGTTACGTGATTGGTTGAAATTGGCTCTTGTTTTAATCTTGGGTTGTTGTTGTGAAAATGAGTATTAGTTTGATGTTAGTTTGATCTGATATTTTGTTTTGGATGTTTTAAAAACCCTAAAATAAATTGTGGGAAATTATTATCTTGTCTTTGATGTGTTGCAAAAGATTGAATTAGGAGGTGCATGTAAAATCAACTCCCATAGATATTAGCTTTTTGTCAAAACCCTAGTTCCATCTAGGAAGATCAATTTTAGTAAGAAAAGATGTATGTACCTATGTTTTGTATATTATGTGTAAATGTTTGATGTTTAGTTTATCATTTGTTTTTTTCTTAAATAAAAATAAAAAAAATAAAATTCAGTATGCGCTATGTTGTCCAGAATAATTTCTGGTGAAATTTTATTTATTTAAAAATAAAATCATTATAAAAAAAAGTTAAAAAAATTAACTATATTTTTATGTGGGGGCGGGGGTCTCACCCCCCAACCCCTCCGATAGCTCAAAGGGGGCTATCGTGGTAGCTACAACTACTCATGGCAGTCAAGGCTATCGACTTGGTTGTCGTTGTAGCAACAACTACTCACGATAGTCAAAGCTGTCAACGACAACTTGGCTATCGTGGCAGCCAAGGCTATCCATGACATTCAAGCCTATCATGGGGCAAGCATTGGGGTGGGGCTGCAACCCCCCCAATGCACTTTATTTTATTTAATTTTAAAATAATAAAATTTACTTTTTTCTATTTTAAGTTTTATTTAATATATTTTTAATTAATTAATTTAAAAAATTTTAAAAATATTTATTTCAAATTCAATTTTATTAGATTAGTTTATTTAATTTAATCTTTAATTTAGTTTAATTTTAAATTAGTTTTTTAAAATAATTTATTTAAAAGTGTTACTTTATTCGATTGATTGTAAATTAAAGGACCCATGTTCTTTTGAGTTTACTGTTTGGGTTGTGCATGTAAATATTTTATTTATTTTTATGGCAATTATTTTTGTGGGGAGAATCGTTATACCAGAGGCTTGGGGAAGTGATTTTTATTACTATGGAGTTTTGTTTATGTTTTATTGGGGAGCTATTTTAGAGAATCCATGGTTATGGTCGCACATATGTTTTTAAATGTACTTTTTATGATGGTTGGTGTAGGGCCAGTGTGTGTGCCCAGGACGTCTTTTATGGACCGAGATTTGACCATTACACTTTTTTAGAACCTATATGGTTATTGATTGGTTTTGAGTCTAGGGGAGGTTAAATAGGTTCATTTTAGGGGAGTGACTTACAATAGGGGTTTGAGGCCCAAAGAGGCTAGTACCAGGGTAACCTATCGTAAGTTATTTAATAAGTGATAACCTAATAATAAAACTTGGGGAGAACATTAAATGGAATATTGATCATTGATGCCTTTCCCATGCCTTGAGTGCTTGTATAGGCTAAGGATGAGAATGGGATGATACCTAGAGAGTAGGTATGATTAGAATTACTCATCTTCATGAGAGGATATTCTGGTTCCGCATGGGTCATGTTGAGGGTCTAGGGTCTAGAGAGACCAGTCCAGGGTAACTCCATGTTAAGGGTCTTTTTAAGGTGGTTCATCCAGAGTTGAGGGTCTTTTTAAGGTGGTTCATCCAGAGTAGCCAGTCCAGGGTAACTCAACATGATAAACACTTAACGGTCCAGGGTCTAGAGAGACCAGTCTAGGGTAACTCAAGTAGTTGTCCATGTGATGAAACTCCCATAGTATGTAGCCTAAGTCTCCTCCATATTTTTTGTATTTGCCTCTAATGGTGTGTCCTTATTGTCTCATTATTACCTAGTGGTTTATTTTGTATTATGTTTGGTGTTTTGGAATGTATTGGTTATTTGATGTTTATTTATCTTTTGTTGGTAGTACCTTTGAGTTAGAAATCCTTTAGGACCTTTGATTAGTTATCTTTGTTTTATTTTTATTTTTATCTCAGTGAGGTTTATTGTTATCTCCTTAGCATGGTGGGAGTGGACCTTTGGTGCCATGAGGTCGGGTGGTAGTGTTATCTTTTACCATTTGAGATTTTGACATTCCTATAGCAGTGTTTGAGGATGCTTGCAACTATTACCATTTTATTATTCTTCATTGGAGGCTTGTTCATTCCTATCTTTTGATGTTCATGATGTTATCTTGTATCAGTGCTTCAGAGTTGCAGATATTGTATATTTTGTATTCAATTATTGTGACATACCCTACGACTCATGTAGAGGATGTTGTATCATTATGTATACCTTATGGTATTGGATGTAATTTTTATTCATCAGTTACTTGTAATTATTCTTAATCTAAATATTTATTTTGTTATATGTAATTCTATGTCATAGGACCCTCGAGGATTGTTAACTATAATTGAGTTATGTTTATGTACTTGTTTATATTTCATGGTTGTATTGCTTCCACATTGTTATCATTGTTGTTTGTAAACACTTACGAAAAAAAATTATTTTGTAAACATAGTGACTCATATTAGGTTAAATTCTCTTGGGTTCCCTGGAGGGGTATTATATTTGGTATCAGAGCCTGAGTTTCCACACTGGGAAATCTAGTACAAGAAACTATACTTCTTACTTGATAAAGAAACTAATATTGGTCCAAGAAAGAAAGAACCTCGAGTAATAGTTTTCTACTTATCAAAACATTTAACCCAACAAGCATTTGTGTAAGCTATGAAAGAAAAATTTGATTTACTAAGGTAGAACAGTCCAAAAACTTATGTTCCTTTCAAATATCTAAAAACTCTGTTTACAATAGAAACTTGAGATTCTCTAGGGTCTTGTTGCAATCTATCAACAATAAAAAAAACATACACAATGTCTATTCTAGTAGAAGTTAGATATACAAATCCTCCAATCATTAATCTATACTTTCTTTCACCATGCTTAGAAGATTCATATTCTTCACTTATCTTACATATAGTAACCATGGAAGT
The DNA here is from genome assembly GCA_027943335.1 of Chamaecyparis obtusa. Taxonomy (NCBI): domain Eukaryota; kingdom Viridiplantae; phylum Streptophyta; class Pinopsida; order Cupressales; family Cupressaceae; genus Chamaecyparis; species Chamaecyparis obtusa. Next base: position 58,749 of record BSBK01010801.1, on the reverse strand, counting down.
GGATACACATTTTTAATTTTCCATGCCAAACATTTTCAACATTTCTATCACATATTTTGATTATGAACTAAATATAGCATCACTCTTCTAATTGATTTGTAATCCCAAAGAAAAAATTATTTCCCCAATCATGGATATTTAGAATTATTTTTCATTTTTTAAGAAAATTTCTTACACATATCATCATTACCTCTAAATATTACATCATCAATATAGATAATCACAATCAAAATATCATTTGATTCAAACTTAAAGCACATATTACCATCAACAATACCTTTTTGAAATCCTTACCTCAGTAAATAACTATCAAGCCTTGCTTACTAAGCTACGGGGGATTGCTTCAGTCCATATAGTACTTTCTTCAATCTCCAAACATTGTCCAAATATTTTAATAGCTTAAATCCTTTTAGTTTTTTTATGTACTCTTATTCCATGTGTTTTCTATTTTGGAAATTATATTTTACATTCATCTAATATGGTTTAAAGTCCTTATGTACTACAAGACCCAAATACACTTTGATAACTACCATTCTTTCCAAAGGAGTGTATGTCTCCACAAAATAAATACCTTCAACTTGCATGTGTCCCTTGTACATACTAGTCTTTCTTTCTTTGTTAATATCTTTCTATACTCTTCCAATTTGGTAAAAAATACCCATTTTGTTCTAATTACATTCATGTCCATTGTTCTTAGGACTAAATTATGGTTTTGATTCTTCTCAATGTGGTCTTCCTCCATCTTCATATATTTTATTTAGTTATAATAACGGAAAGTGTAATTTGAAGTCTTCGATTCATTTTTTAATATTCAAATATAAGCTTACGTGTTGTTTAGCAACTTTACTTCTTTTCATTACTCCTTTTTTCTAGCATCTAATTATCTAATTTTTTGAAAAACTCTTTTCTACATATCTTGGAGTCTTAGGGGTAGTTTCTAGAGCAATTCCCTCAACATGATTATTTTCTTCATTTTCTATAGCCGTTTCTTCTTCTTTCTTTCTAATATAATCATATAATTGATACCTAGACTCAATTTCTATATTATTTGGAGTGTCTTCATCAACATTTACATTTACATTTTCAACTATCCTTGTCATTCTTTTTCTATAACATCTATAAGCTTGTCTATTTATAGAATATATAAGAATTAATTCCTTCATCTAGTTTGGTATGAAATTTTCCTAGATTCTCCTCATCTCTTCTATTGTCAAATTTATTCTATTGAATCATTATTAAATGTGATTTTGTATATTCATCATATTCTTTTTTTTTATTTCATATTTTTTAACTAAGAATTGATATTTTTAATTATCTAAAATAGCTTTATGGTATGGCATAATAATTTTGATATATATTTTTTGAGTTTTTGGTTTCTGCATTCAAAATTTAATCATAACTTACAAATTTCAAGTTTAATTATAATAATTTCCTAGCTATCTTGCTTTTGGTTAGGGAAAAAAATGTTTTCAAGAGGGTCCAAAACCCTTTACAAATAGATTTTTATGGGGATCTAGAACCCCACTGAAATGAAAAGCTTGAAGAGATAAAAATATTAGAAATCAGGAGCCCAAAATGAACAAATACACAATAGCCTAAAATCAAGGGTCTATAAAAGCTCTAGTTTCCCAAAAGAACACAACACTAAATTCCTAAGCCTCACCACATAGAAAATAAATTTTTCAAGGCTCCCTTATCCTTTAGAGAGATTCAAGGGCTATTTTGAAGCTCGCTTAAGCTCATGGTGGGTTTTAGCAAGGCTCACATAGCCTTATAATCTACTAGCAACAAGATGGGTATGTGCAAGATCACGAGGGGCCAAAAAAGTGGCGATGTGAGAACTATTCACTTTCCACTTGTCCAAAAGCACATGAAAATGCTTGTTGACTTTTGAGTAGGCCTAGGTGCCAGTACACCTAGGAAAACTTAACACCAAAGCACAAGCCTAATCGGGTACCTAATAATATCGGGTACCTGATAACTGTGGCATAAATCCAAAACCTGCGAGCCCTTTTCTTCATTTCTTTTCTTATTTTTTCTTGCTAAAACAACTTGATATATCATATACCTGATACATTTTTGGGTATCTGATTTTGGCAACAACAAATTTGACTCCCAGCATATTCGGTAAGTAAATTTTTTGTTTATTTTGATTATTTTATTTAATTTTCATGCCAAATGTCATTTCTTTTGTTGAAATAGGGTTTTCTATTTATATTTATAATACTATATGAAATTAGATTAAAATTTAGATTTGTTTTTTTATTTAATCAGGCATGGCTGACAATAATGAAGAAAATAACCCTCCTGCACCAAATAACGATCTCGAAAACAATCCCCCATATCAAAACCCTCGATCTTTAGAAGATTTGATACAAGATAATTTGAACACAATATGAAGTTTCCAAAACACATATATAAATATACCTACATTAGGTCTCATGCTTGCCACACTAAATACAATTGCTGAAAATATTGACACACTCACGCAGCAACATAATGTTGCTCTTCATTGGCGTGATGATATGCACGCCCAATTTGATGATGGGCTTGACCATGATGGGATTGTGACCCTTAATATAAGTAAGGAAGATATAGCCACCCTTTTTGTCAATCCTAAAATTAGAATACTAGTTGACCCCAAAAAGCCCAAATTATCAATAAAATGGTGCACAAATGAAGCAGTGCGCACAAACTTTTGGGATCATTGGTGGATGGTTTTTGATAAACCACCCCATAGAAATTTGGAGGTCCCATTTTATTTCATAAAAAAATTGTATGCTGAGTTTGTGCTTGGTCACCATGTTGATTATTGGAGTATGAGGCCCAACATGGGCGTAGGCAGAGGAGCTCCTCAGACTAGGCCATTTTCCCAGCACAAAAAGGCCACTACCTTTGTCCCCCCATTGATGTCGCACCCCCTCCTCGAGTGCAACATCCTGATATCATTACAGAGGCTTCCTCATAGACTATTAGGGCCATTCATTTATGGAGTGATTAGTTGATCATGCAGACCAGGTTGGTGTTGCCTCCTAGTGTGGATGATGCTAGTGCATCGACATCTCATCGGAGTTCACATGTATGCGAGCCCCATATTTGTATTATATGCAAGAATATGTGCCTTGGACCGCTTACTGATGCTGATATATATCAGTTACATGTTATTGATGAGGAGGATAATGGAGACATAGCTGTAGAGGTTGCAACACCTCATGGAGCATCTACATCTCATGAGAGTTCTTAGGAGGTGTATGCAGAGCCATTGACTCCTGTTGATACGTTAAGAGTAAACATTATAAATAAATTTGTCACATGACTTATTTAATTTAAAAATAATTTATTTATTTAGATTAGTTTTAATGATTGCATGAACTTATGTATATATATATTTTCCATTTATGTTCAATCAATGACATAGGAGGAGGTGAGATAGGTGGATGAGTCCACACTTTTGGCCATTTCATTTGGCCTTGATAAATATACGGTATATTATAAATTATGTACCCATTAGTTATTTTTTATATCATTTGGTGTACATGCTTAAATCTCTATCAATTAGAGAAATAAAATTCATACATTTACTTATATATTGTCATCTAATTATGTTCTTGTAGGCTACAGCTGATGTCAGTGGGGGGCACGAGGGGGTTCCTTCATCAGGTGTCGACAAAGGAAAGGTAGTTAATTGTTTAAGATTAATTATGCATGCACATGTATGCCACTTGTGTGTAGTAATAAATATTTTACTTGCACTTTATTGTATAGGGTGTGGCTATTGATGATGTCCCGATAGCAGTTCGACAACATAGGGTTACAGACATCTTGATTCAGAGTGATAGCTCGATTGTACATAGAATTTTACATATTGTTATTTATATTTTGTAACCAGGGTTGCTATGATGAAGTACATTTATATATAATTGACAATCTTTTTACTCTCATAGGTTACTGCAAGTGTGAGGGAGGGCCCATGAGAATCTTTTGTATCTTTGTTGACCTAGCCGACTATTCCAGAGGAGGGATCACCAGATGTAAGTTTTAATTTTAGTTCAATAAATTTGTAATTTTATTATGCTGTCATCCTATTTTGTAGATTTATTACTCTATGTTGCACCACTCTACTAATCTCATTATTGCAAATATATATTTATAGGTCACAGTTGGTATTGTTGGCATGGTCCCTTCGCTACCTAGGACTTATGCTAGGACACCTAATCATGGTAGGTGACCGAGAGACCAGGTACATATATTTTTATTCAGTTATAATTTTAATTAAATTAGTGTTTGAATTATGAACTATATATATATATATATATATATATATATATATATATATATATACATATATACATACATACATACATACATACATACATACATACATACATACATATATATATATATATATATATATATATATATATATATATATATATATATATATATATATATATATATATATATATATATATATATGTATGTATGTATGTATATATATATGTATATATATATATATATATATATATATATATATGTATGTATGTATATATATCTATATATATATATATATGTATGTATATATACATATATATATATACATACATATATATATATACATACATATATATATATACATACATATATATATATACATACATATATATATATATATACATATATATATATATACATATACATATATATATATATATATATATATATATACATATATATATATATATATATATATATATATATATATATATATATATATATATATATATATATATATATATATATATATATATATATATATATATTTACAAATCATATAAAGTAAGCAATCTAACTTGGGTTTGAACTCATTTTTTATGCAGGATCAATCAGAGCCCAACACTTCTTCAAAGAGGCTACATTTTGATGATCCCCCTACGACATAGGATGTAGTTTTAGTTTTGTGGTCATTTAGAGATGCCACTTGGCACATTTTGAGATAGCATATATGCCACATTGTACACCTTAAAACATTGATTTTGTAGACATTTTGAAATGGCATGTGCCATATTTGTATATGGAGATACTTTTGATACATTTGATACTTTGTATATATAGAACATGTTCATTTATATGTTATATTTGCATCATCTTTTGTATATACATATTTATTATTCATGTTTATGGAATTTAATGGTGAAGTTATATCTTGACTATGATTATCATTATGATTTAAATTATATCTTGTTGAAGTTATATTTGTTTTTCTTTACTCTGGAATACCCTGTTCATGAAGCTTATTATGTTTGAGGTTTAACTTCTATATATTTCCTATGTTCTTATGTTTCATACCATTATATATACTCACTTGAGTCACTTATACTACATTATTTTAATACTATGTATATACTGACTATGTATATAACTCATCATATTGGGGTCACTTGAGCCATAGAAGATCGCTACCCAATCGTGCTTAGTGCACCTTGGGGTCACTTGAATCAAGCATGGTCGTGAGTGTTCCAGTGACTCCGTGGGTAAAATGAGGTTGTCACTAGCATTTACCTGGCCAACTGGAGCTGATGGAGCAGACGGTTTGATGCAATGTTAGACAGTTTGAAAGATACGCTACTGAGCCACTTTCAACTGACCCTCACTGCAAGTTTTGGCATTGACTGAGATCGTCTTGCCAAATGCAAATGAAGTTGAATCACCCAAAACCAAGAGAGGTTATTATAGACCTCAAAAAAATGATCTTATAGCCCTTGATGGTTTGTCGATACCTCTGTTGAGCTCTGAGATACGAGCCACGGAAGATCACTACCCAATCATGCTTAGTGCACCTTGGGGTCACTTGCGTCGAGCGTGTTCATGAGTGTTCTGGTGACTCCATGGGTGGAATGGGGTTGTCATTGGCATTTAACTAGCTAACCATAGTTGATGGAGTAGACAGTTCGATGCTAGGTCAAACAGTTTGAAAGATACACTAATGAGCCGCTTTCAACTGACCCTCACTACAAGTTTTGGCATCGACTAAGATGGCCTTGCCAAATGCAAATGAAGTCAAATCACCCAAAAGGGAGAGAGGTTATAGTAGAACTTGGAAAAATGATCCCATAGCACCTGACAATTTTCCAATACCTCTCATGAGCTCTGAGATACGAGCCCTGAAAGATCACTGCCCAATCATGTTTAGTGCACTTTGGAGTCACTTGGGTCGAGCATGGTCGCGAGGGTTCTCGTGATTCCATGGGTGGAACGGGGTTGTCACTATAATTTACCCAGCCAACCAGAGCTGATGGAGCAGATGATTTGATGCCAGGTCAGATGATTTGAAAGATACACTGCTGAGCCACTTTCAACTGACCCTCATTGCAAGTTTTGGCATCGACTGAGATCACCTTGCCAAATGCAAAAAAAGTCAAATCGCCCAAAACTAAGAGAGGTTATTGTAGACCTTGAAAACATGATCCTATAGCACTTGATAGTTTGTTGATATCTCTCATGATCTCTGAGATACAAGCCACGAAAGATCACTACCCAATCGTGCTTAGTGCACCTTGGGGTCACTTGGGTCGAGCATGGTCGCAAGCGTTCCCGTGACTCCGTGGGTGGAATGGGGTTTTCACTGGCATTTACTTAGCCAATCAGAGCTGATGAAGTAGATTCTTTGATGCTAGGTTAGATGGTTTGAAACATACGTTGCTGAGCCACTTTCAACTAACCCTCACTGCAAGTTTTGGCATTGACTGAGATTGCCCTGCCAAATGCAAACAAACTAGAATCGCCCAAAACTAAGATAGGTTATTGTAGACCTTGGAAACACAATCTCATAGCCCTTGATAGTTTGTTGATACCTCTTACGAGCTCTGAGATACAAGCCTTGGAAGATTGCTGCCCAATCATGCTTAGTGCACCTTGGAGTCACTTGGGTCGAGCATGGTCGCGAGCGTTCCCTTGACTCCATGGGAAAAATGGGGTTGTCATTGGTATTTACCTAGCCAACTAGAGCTGATGGAGTAGATGGTTTGATGCCAGGTCAGACAGTTTGAAACATACGTTGCTGAGCCACTTTCAACTGACCCTCACTACAAGTTTTGGCATCGAGTGAGATTGCCATGCCAAATGCAAATGAAGTTGAGTCACCCAAAATTGAGAGAGGTTATTGTATACCTCAAAAAAATGACCCATAGCCCCTAATGGTTTGTTGATACCTCTCATAAAATTTGAGATATGAGCCCCAGAAGATTGCTGCCCAATCGTGATTAGTGCAGCTTGGGGTCACTTGGATTGAGCGTGGTCATGAGTGTTCCTGTGACTCCATGGGTGGAATGGGGTTGTCACTAAAATTTACATGGCCAATTGGAGGTGATGGAGTAGATAGTTCAATGCCAGGTTGGACAGTTTGAAATATACATTGCTGAGCTGCTTTCAACTGACCCTCACTACAAGTTTTGGCATTGACTGAGATCTCCTTACCAAATGCAAATGAAATCGAATCGCCCAAAACTGAGAGAGGTTATTATAGACCTTGGAAACATGATCCCATAGCACATGATGGTTTGTCAATACCTTTCACGAGGTCCAAGATACGAGCCATGAAAGATCACTACCCAATCATGGTTAGTGCACCTTAGGGTCACTTGGGTCGAGTGTGGTCGTGAGTGTTTCGGTGACTCCATGGGTGGAATGGGTTGTCATTGGTGTTTATCCAGCCAACTAGAGCTGATAGAGTAGTTGGTTTGATGCCAGGTCAGATAGTTTGAAACATATGCTGATGAGCTGCTTTCAACTGACCCTCACCGCAAGTTTTGGCATCGACTGAGATCACCTTGCCAAATGCAAATGAAGTCAAATCGTCCAAAATGGAGAGAGGTTATAGTAGACCTCAGAAACATGATCCCATAGCACCTAATGGTTTGTTGATACCTCTCATGAGCTCTGAGATATGATCTCTGGAAGATCTTTGCCCAATCGTGCTTAGTGCACTTTGGGGTCACTTGGGTCGAGCGTGGTCGTGAGCATTCCCGTGACTCCATGGGTGGAACGGGGTTGTCACTAGCATTTACCCAGCCCACTAGAGCTAATGGAGTAGATGGTTTGATGCCAGGTCAAATGGTTTGAAACATACGTTGCTAAGCCACTTTTAATTGACCCTCACTGCAAGTTTTAACATCAACTAAGATCTCCTTGCCAAATGCAAATGAAGTCAAATCGCTCAAAACTAAGAGAGGTTATTGTAGGCCTTAGAAACATGATCTTGGAGCACTGATATTTTTTTGATACCTCTCACAAGCTTTGAGATACGAGCCATGAAATATCATTGCCCAATCGTGCTTAGTGCACCATGGGGTTACTTGGGTCGAGCATGGTCGAGAGCATTCCCGTGACTTCATGGGTGGAATGGGGTTCTCACTGGCATTTACCCATCCAACTAGTCCTGATGGAGTAGATGGTTCAATGCCAGGTTAGATAGTTTGAAACATACATTGTTGAGCCGCTTTGAACTAACCCTCACTACAAGTTTTGGCATTGACTGAGATTGCCCTAGCAAATGCAAACAAAGTCAAATCACCCAAAATTGAGAGAGGTTATTATAGACCTCAGAAAGACAATTTGGTAGCCCTTGATGGTTTGTCTATACCTCTCACGAGCTCTGAGATACGATCCTAGAAGATCATTGCCCAATCGTGCTTAGTGCACCTTGGGGTCGCTTGGGTCGAGCATGGTCACGAGCGTTCCCTTGACTCCATGGGTAGAACCGGGTTGTCACTGGAATTTACCCAGCCAATCAAAGTTGATGGAATAGATGGCTTGATGCCAAGTTAGACAGTTTGAAACATACGTTGCTGAGCCACTTTTAACTGACCTTGACTGCAAGTTTTGGCATCGACTGAGATTGCCCTGCCAAATGCAAATGAAGTTGAATCGCCCAAAAATGAGAGAGGTTATTGTAGACTTTAGAAAAATGATCCCATAGCCCCTAACAATTTTTTGATACCTCTCACGAGCTCTAAGATACGAGCCCTGAAACATCACTACCCAATCGTGACTAGTGTACCTTGGGGTCACTTGGGTTGAGCGTGGTCGCAAGCATTCCCATGACTCCATGGGTGGAATGGGGTTGTCACTGGCATTTACCCGGCCAATTAGAGCTGATGAAGCACACAATTTAATGCTAGGTTGGATGGTTTGAAATATACATTGCTGAGCCACTTTTAACTGACCCTCACTGCAAGTTTTGGCATTGACTGAGATCACCTTGCCAAATAAAAATGAAATCGAATCGACCAAAACTAAGATAGGTTATTGTAGAACTCAGAAACATGATCTTGTAGCACCTCATGGTTTGTTGATACCTCTCATGAGGTCTGAGATAGGAGCCACAGAATATCGCTGCCCAATCATGTTTAGTGCACCTTAGGGTCACTTGGGTCGAGCATGGTCGCGAGCATTCCGGTGACTCGGTGGGTGGAATGGGGTTGTCACTAGCATTTACCTAGCCAATCAGAGCTGATGGAGTAGATGATTTGATGCCAGGTTGGATGGTTTGAAACATACATTGCTGAGCCGCTTTTAACTGGCCCTCACTGCAAGTTTTGGCATCGACTTAGATCACCTTGCCAAATGCAAATGAAGTCGAATCACCCAAAACTAAGAGAGGTTATTGTAGACCTAGAAAACATGATCTTGTAGCACTTGGTGGTTTGTCAATACCTCTCATGAGTTTGAGATATGAGCCATGAAAGATCACTACCCAATTGTGCTTAGTGCACCTTAGGGTCACTTGGGTCAAGTGTGGTCGTGAGGGTTCCCATGACTCTATGGGAAGAACACGGCTGTCACTGGAATTTACTTGGTCAACCAAAGCTAATGGAGTAGATGGTTTGATGCTAGGTCAGACAGTTTGAAAGATATGTTGCTAAGCCACTTTGAACTAACCCTCACTACAAGTTTTGGCATCGATTGAGATCGCCTTGCCAAATACAAACGAATTCGAATCACCCAAAACTGAGAGAGGTTATTTTAGACCTCAAAAACATGATCCCATAGAACTTGATGGTTTTTTGATACCTCTCATGAGCTTTGAGATAGGAGCCCTAGAAGATCACTGCGTAGTCGTGCTTAGTGCACCTTGGGGTCACTTGGGTTAAGCATGATTTTCAGTGTTCTCGTGACTCTGTGGGTGGAATGGGGTTGTCATTGGCATTTACCTAGCCAATTAGAGCTAATGGAGTAGATGATTTGATGCCAAGTTGGATGGTTTGAAATATACATTGCTGAGCTGCTTTCAACTGACCCTCATTGCAAGTTTTGGCATCGACTGAGATCACCTTGCCAAATGCAAACAAAATCAAATCACCTAAAATTGAGTGAGGTTATTGTAGATCTCATAAAAATGAGCTCGTAGCACCTAATGATTTATCAAGACCTCTCATGAGGTCTGTGATATGAGCCATGGAAGATCACTACCCAATCGTGCTTAGTGCACCTTGGGGTCACTTGGGTCAAGCATGGTCACGAGCATTCCAGTGACTCCATGGGTGGAACATGGTTGTCATTGGAATTTACCCAACCAACCAGTGCTAATGGAGTAGATGGTTTGATTCTAGGTTGGACAGTTTGAAACATACATTGCTGAGCCACTTTTAATTGACCCTCACTGCAAGTTTTGGCATCGACTGAGATCGCCTTGCCAAATGTAAAAAAAGTCAAATCACCCAAAACCAAGAGAGGTTATTTTAGACCTTAGAAACATGATCCCGTAGCACCTAACTTTTTTTCAATACCTATCATGAGGTTTGAGATATGAGCCATGAAAGATCACTGCGCAATTATGCTTAGTGCACCTTGGGGTCACTTGGGTCGAGCGTGGTCGCAAGTGTTTTCATGACTCCATGGGTAGAACGGGGTTGTCACTAGCATTAAATTGGCCAACTAAAGCTAATGGAGTAGATGGTTTGATGCTAGGTTGGATGGTTTGAAAGATATGTTGCTAAGCTGCTTTCAACTAACCCTCACTGCAAGTTTTGGCAAGGACTGAGATCACCTTGCCAAATGTAAATGAAGTTGAATCACCCAAAAATAAGAGAGGTTATTGTAGACCTTAGAAACATGATCCCATAGCACCTAATCATTTTTTGATACCTCTCATGAGCTCCAAGATAAAAGCCATGGAAGATCGCTGCCCAATCATGCTGAGTGCACCTTGGGGTCACTTGGGTTGAGCATGGTCACGAGCGTTCCCATGACTCTATGGGAAGAATAGGGTTGTCACTTGTGTTTACCTAACCAACCAGAGCTGATGGAGAAGATGGTTCAATGCCAAGTCAGAAGGTTTGAAAGATACGCTGCTGAGCCGCTTTCAACTGACCCACACTACAAGTTTTGGCATCGACTGAGATCAGCTTGCCAAATGCAAATGAAGTCAAATCACGCAAAAATAAGAGAGATTATTGTAGATCTTGCAAACATGATCTTGTAGCACTTCATGGTTTGTTGATACCTCTCATGAGCTCTGAGATACAAGCCATGGAAGATTGCTGCCCAATCGTGCTTAGTGCACATTGGGGTCACTTGGGTCGAGTGTGGTTGCGAGCATTCCTGTGACTCTATGGATGGAATGAGGTTGTCACTGGCATTTACCTAGCCAATTGGAGCTAATGGAGCATACCATTTGATGACAAGTTGGATGATTTGAAAGATACGTTGCTGAGCTGCTTTCAATTAACCCTCACTACAAGTTTTGACATCAACTGAGATCATCCTTCCAAATGCAAATGAAGTCATATCTATTGGTGTTATTTTTCCCCAAAGTTAGATTGACATAAGGATTGATAGGGCTAGTGTCACATTCACTCAACACTCCAAATCTGATAGGAAAAAGGGCCAACTAACAAGGATCAGAGAGAGATCCTTCTACACTTTGAGCTCCACATCACTTAGGTAGGTATACCTCATCTACACACTCATACAACTTGTGTCACACTACAGGCCTGTAGGTAACTGACTGTGGAATGGTTCTCAAACCCATATAGGTATCCTGTACCTCAAATGAAACCAATATCTCATGCAATAGCCCTACTTGCATGGAGTGAGTATGAAAACCAAAGACCTGCATTAACAACATGGAAGGGAAATGGTGGAACTGAATGTAAATGATTTTAGATGGATTGAAGGGAACCCTGAGATACCCTAAGTCTCTCATAGACCAGTGCCTTATCCAATGGGCTAAAAAGTCAAATAACCTATTGCAAGAGAAAGCTATGAAATAAGAAAACAATACATTCATCCCATATCAGATCATACATTACCAAACCACCTGTCTACCCAAATGTGCTATCACTCATTTAAAGGATTTTAACCCTCTCCTTAGAAGAGACCTATAAACAAGCAATACATAACCATCATCCATTGGAAGACAAGCATGACATATCTTTGATACCCTAGCTCATACACATCTGAACACCAGTCTCAGACCTAGTTGCTTCTGCGAAAACAACTCTACTATAGACACTCACTGCAAATGCAAGCAGAAAGATTACAACACCCTTGATGCTATAATCAATAAGTCTAAAACCCAAATGGAGATAATCTGATAGCATAACAAATATATTAAATCCTCATACATAAGAAATCTGTTACAAAATGCACTGTATTCTCAGAAAACCAGAGGAAAGAGTGAACTCTATATGCAGAGAAAAGGAAATATCTACAGGAAAAGGACCCTTCACTTGGAACCAAAAAGAAACTCTAAGCTGGAACCCTTCTAAAATATAAAATGTAGCATTATATACCACTAGCTATCTTGGAATCCCCAAAAGAATTCAGGATGCAACAAGCTTCGGATAGCTAGGGTAAAATTAAGTCTACAACAACCACTAAGTACAACAAGAAATAAAAGATTATAGAAAATCCTAGAAACCCAGGGAGAAATTAGGTAAAATCTGATGTACAGTTACATTGGTTTCATCACCACAGGCTAACTGTGATGCAAATTGAAGTGATTTCTTATTGCAGGAAGAACAAACATTGATGCTAGAGCAAGCCTAAAGACTTCGCACATACAAAACATGGAGATCTTTGGCATCAATCAAAACCTTAGCCACCTGCAAAGAGAAATAGATCAGTGCATTAAAACTAGCATGGCACCCAAGAAGCACAATCAGCTCTGCACAGACACATAGATCTTCACCATCAACTTCGCAACTACCACCGAGCTACCACACTCATCACAACTAGCCAACTGCCAGAAAACCCTACAAAATAAGGGTTGTCACATGATCACATAGCCAAGAAAAGGGTTATGCAAACATGTGACACACCACCAACATTCACCTTCAAGTACAAAACATCATGCCACTGATCAACAGGACCCTTGGGCTAGATCACAATACCTACTATGATCAAACCAACAAGAAATCCACCAAAAAAGCATAAAAATAGTACAAATCATCACCTGCAAAAAGCTTCTCAAGCTCAAAAACATACTCCACTAGGTACAAAAACATCATGCAAATGACCACGGGAACCTTGGATCACATCGCAACAACCAGTGCCACCAAACCAATCGAAATCAGTTGGAAAACATTCAATTTTGGTACCTCCTATTGCAAAAACCCTCTCAGAAGTTTGAATTTGAAAAGAAATGATCATTCTTATGGTGCCAACAGTGAATCATCAGTCACAATTTAAACTGGGATCAACTTTATATCGGCACCATTAGATCTTCATACTTCGTAGGCTTTATGTTTTTAACCCATCCAAACACCTCAGGTTAACTCTACAACGACGATGTACAATAGTTGTTGCATGATTGTATAGCCCATAAATGGGCTATGTGAACATGTGACATGCCTCCATGTCAGCCCCATGTCACCGCTCCCACCAAGAAATTGCCACATCACGGCTCCCTACCAATCGGGAATGCCCATGCCACCACCTGCCACTGGGCCCTAGCACAACGTGGAACCCTTGTCACATGATCACATGGCCAAAAGATGGCCCTTGTGATTATGTGACAAGGCCACAAGACTACCACCTCACTACACTGAGAAAAGCTTTAACCCTTTGGGAAGATTGGACTGTTGTCACAAGATCGCAAGGGGAAGGAATATTCCTTATGATCATGCAGCAACCATCGATCTCTTCTACATTGTCATTCCAAAAAGCTCAAGCCCACTGACATGTCCACCTCAGTGTACATGGACCAATAGGAATGCACCAATTCACTCCTTTTCTGACACCGGGACCACTTCCAATTTTTGCGTAGTTAGCTCTGACATCCCTCCACTGTGCATTGACATAACCAATGAAACACTGCCACGGAGGCCTGACCTAACAAATGACCCCATTGAGAAACTTACCTTCATACCACATCAACAAATCTCATTAGAGTGCATGGTTAAAAGGTCTTCATCTTTCCTTAATGATGTAGCGACAACCACTGATCTTTGTCTCTTGTTAAACATCTATCAGACCCCAGTCGACGGGTCTGTTGGGATAGGTGTCAACCAGTCACATGATCGCATGTCAAAAAACTCTGACATGGGATCATGTGATAGCTAAACATAGGCCACCAAATAACCACCAGTGGGACCACTACCTTTCTAAAAGAAAAACAGCCCCACTGACACAATACAGTCAGCAACATGTGAACCAGTCAGAAAGCGCTAAATTAGTACACCTGTCAATGGACCCACCTAGACCCACACAAGAAAATCTAACAGCTATCACAAAAGCATGAAGGATAAACATCATGCATCTTCACCATGCAAACATGTGACAACCACCAATTCTATCCAAACTTTAATTGCACCAAACAACTACGAAGAACCAGGTCCCACCAACCGATCGCACATGCGCACTTAGGACTGAAGAAATGCAAGGTCGAAAACATCCAGGGTTTTCACAACAGTGAAGGATCATAAACAGCCAAGATTTTTGATGCCAAAAGACAAGCACACAAAATTAGGAAGGTACAAGGTAAAAAACAACTAGGGTTTTCGACATTAAGGCACATTCTGAGATTATTTCTTGCAGACCATAAAAATTGAATAACTACCTGGGTTTTGTGACTTAAGAGATGTGATCAGAGCTGGAGCAAGGTGACAACATGAAGAACATAGGGCTAAGGGTGGAAACCATGAAACATTATGGATTTTCTTCGCACATTAAAACAAGCTTGTAGCAGGGCGGGACAACTTCAGAAAACTTTGCAGGGAAAAAGGTCATTTTCAAAGGATTTTTGCTATGACTAGAAAATGAACCAACAAAATCACCCAAAATTGAGAGAGGTTATTGTAGACCTCAGAAAAAAAATCCCATAGCCCCTAATAGTTTGTTGATACCTCTCACGAGCTCTGAGATATGAGCCCCGGAAGATCGCTGCCCAATCATGCTTAGTGCACCTTAGGGTCACTTGGGTTGAGCGTGGTCACGAGTGTTCCCATGACTCCATGGGTGGAACGGGGTTGTCATTGGAATTTACCCAGCCAACCAAAGCTAATGGAGTAGATGGTTTGATGGTAGGTCGGATAGTTTGAAACATATGTTGCTGAGCCGCTTTCAACTGACCCTCATTGTAAGTTTTGGCATCGATTGAGATTGCCATGCCAAATGCAAACAAAGTCGAATCACCCAAAACTGAGAGAGGTTATTATAGACCTTAGAAAAAATATCTCATAGCTCCTAATGATTTATCAATACCTCTCATGAGCTTTGATATATGAGCCCTAGAAGATCATTTCCTAATCATGCTTAGTGCACCTTGGTGTCACTTGGGTCGAGAATGGTCACAAGCATTCCCATGACTTCGTGGGTGGAATGGGGTTGTCACTGGTGTTTACATGGCCAACTAGAGCTGATGGAGTAGATGGTTTGATGTTAGGTTGGATGGTTTGAAACATACGTTGTTGAGCCATTTTCAACTGACTCTCACTGCAAGTTTTGGCATCGACTGAGATTGCCCTGCCAAATGCAAATGAAGTTGAATTACCCAAAACTGAGAGAGGTTTTAGTAGATCTCAGAAACATGATCCCTTATCCTCTGATGATTTGTCTATACCTCTCATAAGCTCTAAGAAATGAGCCTTGGAAGATCATTGCTCAATCATTCTTAGTGCACCTTGGGGTCACTTGGGTCGAGCATGGTCACGAGCGTTGCCATGACTCCGTGGGTAGAATGGGGTTGTCATTGGCATTTACCCAGCCAACCTGAGCTGATGGAGTAGATGGTTTGATGCTAGGTCAAATGGTTTGAAACATACGTTACTGAGTTGCTTTCAACTGACCCTCATTGGAAGTTTTGGCATCAAATGAGATTGCTCTTCCCAATGCAAATGAAGTTGAATTGCCCAAAATTGAGAGAGGTTATTGTAGACCTCAAAAACATGATCTTATAGGCCTTGACAGTTTTTTGATACCTCTCACGAGCTCTGAGATACAAGCCCTGAAATATCACTTCCCAATCATGCTTAGTGCACCTTGGGGTCACTTGGGTCGAGCGTGGTTGCAAGCGTTCCCATGACTCTGTGGAAAGAACTCAGTTGTCACTGGTGTTTGCCTGGCCAACTAGAGATGATGGAGTAGAAAGTTTGATGCTAGGTCAGATGATTTGAAACATATGTTGCTGAGTCACTTTTAATTGACCCTCACTGCAAGTTTTGTCATCAGCTGAGATCATCTTACCAAATGCAAATGAAGTTGAATCACCCAAAATTGAGAGAGGTTATTGTAGACCTCAGAAACATGATTTTGTAGCCCTTGACAGTTTGTCGATACCTCTGACGAGCTCTGAAATATGAGCCCTAGAAGATTTCTACCCAATCATGCTTAGTGCACCTTGGGGTCACTTGGGTCAAGCGTGGTTGTGAGCATTCTCATGACTCCATGGGTGGAATGGGGTTGTCACTGGTGTTTACTCAGTGAACTGGAGCCGATGGAGCAGATGGTTTGATGCCAAGTTGGACGGTTTGAAAGATACACTATTGAGCCACTTTCAACTGACTATTAGTGGTATGTTTGAAATTTGAACAGTGAAACTAATCATGATTAAGCTTGTGAAATTTGAACTATGAAGCTTATTATGTTTGAGGTTTAACTTTTATAGATTATTTGAAATGATAAAAAATAATATCCTTAAAGCATTATAAATAACAATCAAACATGTAAGAATTCAAACCGTGCAAATGACATAAGTAAATGACATGTAAGATCCCTTCTTGGCACTATTGGCCACCCATACATGATTTTGGTCATAAGTCCTTATCAAAAGTTTTAGGACATTTAACTTTTAAATCAAATTTATTGTTACAAATTGCCATTATAGGCTTCAAAAGATCTCAATTAACCATTAAGGATCCTTTTGTCCTTCTATCTCTGATTGGATCCATGGTGACTTTAGACATCTTCATAGGTTCTCCTGAACAAGTTACAATCCACATAGAAAACCAAGTTTATTGACTCAAAATACAATATAAGAAAGGTGAAATTAATGTATTGAAATTAATCTTAACGAACTTAGAAAACAATGCACTAAATTAACTTATTACCTAGTCAAGTGTTCTTGAAGGGTCATCTCTTTGCTTCAGGGTCTCAAATAGTGCTTCATGATCATCAGTACTAATATTCCAAAGTTATTTTGTCTTTGGTCTTCCTTGATGCTTTGAAAACTTGACATTTGTTGCTATAACAAGGTGTGAATACATGAGAATGGTTTTGTGCTTCTCGTAGTCTTGAAATGTGGGAATTCCATTCTTTCTAATCATGTATGTTTGTAGCCATGTTCCCACAACAACAACTAAACTAGTAGGATATGTGAACCCATCACCATCTGTCATCAGTTGTACAAGCTTATGTTTACCTTGTACACAACATGCTAACCAATAATATGACCTCTCACCATTCCCCTGCAGTGCAACCAATGCAAAAACATTTCCTGGCTTCAGAAGATCTGAAAGATGGTCATAGTCAATTGAAGTGTCAGTGTCATAATTTCTTATAGAGAGTGTCAAAGATAAAGGAGTTAGATACTATGGAACCCATGTATCCACCCACTCACTTGACTTGTAATGATCCCAATCATACTAAAAATACATGGGGAAAAAACAAGCCAACTCTCATGTTGAAATGGTCCATGTACTACTATTGGAGCTTCGGAATGAATGCATTTTTTAAGAGTCTTTCAAAGTTTGACAATCCAATCTATCTCCTATAGTTCCCTCCTCAACCAACCAAAAGAATCTATGCACTATAGAATCAAGAGTCCCCCCTGTGACAATGCTAAAGTACACCAATCAACAATAGAATGAGCATCAAGAAGTACAACACCTAAAATCCTTAATTGCTCCTTAACTAGAGCTCTCTTCACACACGCACCTACTTTGTCATGCTCTCCTTTCCCATGCCCTGACTCAAAAAAACTCCAAATATGAGGTACACCTCTCTCCACATGCATTCTACACAACCAATAAAACATTCTGGCATTCTTAAATTGACCAGTGCAATTATCTGATCAAATGAGATGCCTATCCATAGCAATACCATTTTCCTAGAAGAAGTCAAAATAGTTCTAGAAACAATGTTGAACAAACTCATGAGAGTGAGACCTGTCATCACTCATATAAAAATGGTACTCTCTGATTATCTTTTGCTCATCTTTTTTTCTATCAGGGGAATGTCTATATGTGATGTGTACAAAAATAGCAACCTGAATGGAATTGTAATATTGAGCTTGAGTCTCATTTTGGGGCTGTAATGTATAGTTCTCCACAAAGTCTACAATGGATATAATAGTTCCAATGGGGAAAGTGTCCTTACATGTCCTAAATTGTTGATCCAACCATTGAGACCTGTGACTATGCCTTGCATACTTGTAAAAAAGATTTGTCTTGAAATCTAAGATAAAATCAGCAACATTGTATTCTTTTGCAACTAACTCACATGTAGAGCCTTCACCTCCACTCTTCAATGTATATTTCACCATTTCATATACCTTTTTTTGGACGAGTGTCTTTCCAAAATTGTGTTCCAAACCCTCATGAAAACATGTTCTAAACTTGGACAAGCCACCACATTCTGAGCACTTGGCATTTAAGCAATCTTTTTTATAAAATAAACAGCCATCATCTCTATAACATTAAAATTGATCTAGCAAGTCTCTTGATGATTTGGGAAGACCACTTGCACCACAATCCTCTAGCATTTCATTAATATGCAAAGTAGAATGAATGGACCATAATAATTCATGATGCATTGAAAACTCAACATGATATTTGCAACAACATGTATTCCAAATCTTAAGGGGTACACAATAAAATGGCTTCATGGATTCAAAAGACCTTTGTGATATTTTCAATGTTGGATGTGTCTCACAAAATTTTTTATAGAACATTGTTTAACTTACCTCCACATAATGTTTAGGATGTGGAGTGTGGTCTTGATTTCCAACTCTCAACTTCAAGACATCCTTCACATTTGGTGACACTCTTGAGTTAGCATCCCAAAATTGTTGAATTTCATCCTTGACAACATCTATTAGCTTCTTATCAAAACATGGAAGTCTCCCACCATAAGCCCATGTATCAATTTGAAGAAGATCATCAAGTCTTTCTCTTCTTGCAAGTGCTCTACCCAAAGTTTTACGGTCTATATTGAAGTCAACACAAGTTTGTCTCATCAAATGAGCCTTTCTCAACTGATGACTTACTAAGGAGGTTGTAATAATCCTCCGAGCAACTCTTTTGTCTTTTTCTCTGCTAGTCTTCCCAATGTTATTGAGAGCATTGAAAAGATTCTTCACAACAATGGCATTTCTCTCCATTTTCTTGTTCACACAAATCTTCAATTTCACAAGCACAGGTCTCATATTTTGCATCTTTAACAACTGCACAAAAATTTGGCATTGCTCAACCAATGTCTTGTGTCCAAAAAATTAATCATAAAGTCTTGAAGCCCACAACCTAATGGTTCTATGTGACCTCTTTCCTTCCCAATTATTCATAATGTTCTCCTACATTTCAATTAAGCATTTAGGTCTTCTTAAAAGCCCCGAATTTGAAGTTTGATTATCTTTATTGCAAGGGACTTCATTTCACATATAATTTGGAGATGTGTAACGTTCATGTGGTTCTTGTGCAACATTTTCATTCCCCAAGTCTACATTTTCAATCTCCATCTATACATTTTCAAATTCAACATCCTCTTCACTTACAACTACATTTACGAGGTCCGATTGATTAATGTTTAACATACCGTCTCTCCTTCTTCAGTGATTTTCCTTATCTTTTTCCCTATATGCTTGAATTTCTTCATCCATCAGCTTCCTCTTGTGTTTAGCCTTTCGACGACTGCTACTTCCCATTGTGAGACCACAAGTCGACAAAAATCAAACAATGGGCCCCAAATCACATTTTTTTTTTTGCAACACATGAAGAAAGTATAAAATCTTATGATTGTCTAGTCTGTGGGGATAGGGAATATTTTGGTCAAATATTACCTGTCCAAAATCAGGTATACGATTTCATATCGAGTACCCGATATTCCTAGGCAGATGAAAAAAAGGGCAGAAGAAAATGAAAAAAATTGAACTTTTACATATATTAATGTATATAATATATATATATATATATATATATATATATATGTATATATATATATATATAAGAGGCATATGATATATATAATGTATATATTATATATACTAATGTATTATAATATACTAATGTATTATATGTACTAATGTATTATATACTAATGTATATAATATATATATAATACATACACTAATGTATACTAATATATATATATTACCTTTTAGCTATTATTTTTTTCTCATTTTTCTTGTATGATGCTTTTGATATGAATTATGGATATTCTTTGGGAAACTATCTTAGGAAGATACAGTAGCCGATCTATGCCCTTTGGATCAAAAAGATGATTTGTAAAACTTAACCTAAAAATTTAGTTCTGCTAACAAAAATGTCTAATCTGTAGCAAGGTACAGAAGCTCGAGAAAGGTGTAACAAATTAATATGCAAATATTTTTGTCCGGAACAATATTTTTTTCATTTATTATGATATTGATCTGATTTGATGCACCTTCGCTATTTGATCGATCCCTTCCCTTGCATTTTACTTGGTTTGCTCATTTTGCACATCATAGGCCAGGATTTGACAATGGATATGACCATGGTACTACCGACGTTAATGATAAATTTTACCTTTTAGCTATTATTTTTTTTTCATTTTTCCTATATGATACTTTTGTATACAAATTGTGGATATTCTGTGGGAAACTTTTCATTTTTTACTATAGGATGCCTTTGTATACAAATTTTGGAGAATCTCTTGCAGAAATATAAAAATTATAATCTTCCCCCTAGAGCATACATTAATGTTCTTTGTGCCTTAGCAGAGGAAACTGGCTGGATTGTTGAAGCTTACGGTACTACATACAAAAATGTGATATGTGTCAAAAGGGGTCATGGGGACTCCCTAGGGGTCCTAGTACACCTTATCACGTGTTAAGAACCCTCAGAAGTCCCTATGACCCCTTTTGACACATTGGAATGGACAAGTGTGTCTTAAGGGGTCTTAGGACCCCTTCGGACACACTTGAGCACTCAAATGTGTCAAAATGGGTCACGGGGACTCCCTAGGAGTCCTAATAGGTGATAAGGTGAACTAGGACCCATAGGGAGTCCCCATGACCTCTTTTGACACACTTGAATGCTCAAGTGTGTTTGAAGGGATCCTACAACCCCTTAAGACACACTTGAGCATTCAAATGTGTCAAAAGGGGTCATGAGGACTTCCTAGGGGTCCTAATACATGATAAGGCATACTAGGACCCCTAGGGAGTCCCCATGACCCCTTTTGACACATTTGAATGCTCAAGTGTGTCAGAAGGGGTCCTAGGACCCCTTAAGACACACTTGAGCATTGCAATATGTCAAAAGGCATTATGAGGACTTCATAGGGGTCCTAACACATGATAAGGCATACTAGGACCCATAGGGAGTCCCCATGAACCCTTTTTACACATTTCAATGCTCAAGTGTGTTCGAAGAGGTCCTAGGACCCCTTAAGACACACTTGAGCATTCCAACATGTTAAAAGGGGTCATGGGGACTTCCTAGGGGTCCTAACATGTGATAAAGCTTACTAGGACCCCTAGGGAGTCCCCATGACCCCTTTTGACACATTTGGAGTCCTAACTCATGATAAGGTGTACTAGGACCCCTAGGGAGTACCCATGATGCCTTTTGACACATTGGAACACTCAAGTGTGTCTTAAGGGGTCTTAGGACCCCTTAAGACACACTTGAGTGTTCCAATGTGTCAAAAGGGGTCATGGGGACTCCCTAGGGATCCTAACATGTGATAAGGTGTACTAGAACCCCTAGGGAGTCCCCATGACCCCTATTGACACATTTGAATGCTCAAGTGTGTCTGAAGGGGTCCTCAGACCCCTTAAGACACACTTGAGTGTTAAAATGTGTCAAAAGGGGTCATGGGGACTTCCTAAGGGTCCTAACACATGACAAGGCATACTAAGACCCCTAGGGAGTCCCCATGACCCATTTTCACACATTTCAATGCTCAAGTGTGTTCGAAGGGGTCCTAAGACCCATTAAGACACACTTGAGTGTTCTAATGAGTCAAAAGGGGTCATGGTGACTCCCTAGGGGTCCTAACATGTGATAAGGTGTACTAAGATCCCTGGGGAGTCCCCATGACCCCTTTTGACACATTTGAATGCTCAAGTGTGTCTGAAGGGGTCCTAAGAGCCCTTAAGACACACTTGAGCATTCCAATGTGTCAAAAGGGGTCATGGGGACTCCCTAGGGGTCCTAATGCATGATAAGGCATACTGGGACTCCTAGGGACTCTCCATGACCCTTTTTCACACATTTGAATGCTCAAGAGTGTCCGAAGGGGTCCTAAGACCCCTTAAGATACATTTCAACATTCCAATGTGTCAAAAGGGGTCATGTGGACTCCCTATGGGTCCTAACACATGATAATGGATACTAGGACTCCTAGGGAGTCCCCATGACCCCTTTTGACACATTTAAATGCTCAAGTCTATTCGAAGGGGTCCTAAGACCCCTTAAGACACACTTGAGTGTCCCAATGTGTCAAAAGGGGTCATGGGGACTCCCTAGGGGTCTTAACACATGATAAGGGATACTAGGACCCCTAGGGAGTCCCCATGACCCCTTTTGACATATTTGAATGCTCAAGTGTGTCTGAAGGGGTCCTAAGACCCCTTAAGACACACTTGAGCATTCCAATGTGTGAAAATGGGTCATGGGGACTCCCTAGGGGTCCTAACACATGATAAGGCATACTAGGACCCACAGGGAGTCCCCATGACCCCTTTTGACACATTTGAATGCTCAAGTATGTTCGAAGGGGTCCTAAGATGCCTTAAAACACACTTGAGTGTTCCAATGTGTCAAAATAGGTCATGGGGACTCCCTAGGGTTCCTAACACATGATAAGGTGTACTAGGACCCCTAGGGAGTCACCATGACTCCTTTTGACAAATTTGAATGCACAAGTGTGTTTGAAGGGGTCCTGGGACCCTTTAAGACACACTTGAGCATTCCAATGTGTCAAAATTGGCCATGGTGACTCCCTCGGGATCATAATGTGTGATAAGGTGTATTAGGAACCCTAGGGAGTCCCCATCACTCATTTTGACAGCATTCCAATGTGTCAAAAGGGGTCATGGAGAGGACCCCTTAGGAGACACTTGAGTGTTCAAATGTGTCAAAAGGGGTCATGGGGACTCACTAGGGGTCCTAACACATGGTAAGGCATACTAAAACCCTTAGGGAGTCCCCATGACCCCTTTTGACACATGTGAATGCTCAAGTGTTTCTGAAGGGATCTTATGACCCCTTAAGATGCACTTGAGCATTCAAATGTGTCAAAAGGTGTCATGGGAACTTCCTAGGGGTTCTAACACATGATAAGGTGTTCTAGGACCCCTAGGGAGTCCCGATAACCCCTTTTGACACTTTTGAATGCTCAAGTGTGTCTGAAAGGGTCCTAAGACCCCTTAAGACACACTTGAGTGTTCCAATGTGTCAGAATGTTTGATGGGGACTCACTAGGGGTCCTAATGCATGATAAGGTGTACTAGGACCCCTAGGGAGTCCCCATGACCCCTTTTGACATGTTTGAACACTCAAGTGTGGTCAAAGGGGTCGTAAGACCCCTTAAGACACACTTGAGCATTCTAATTTGTCAAAAGGGGTCATGGGGACTCCGTAGGGGTCCTAACATATGATAAGGCATACTAGGACCCCTAGGGAGTCCCCATGACCCATTTTGACACATTTGAATGATCAAGTATGTTTGAAGGGGTCCTAAGACCCCTCAAGACTCACTTGAGCATTCCAATGTGTCAAAAGGGGTCATGGGGACTCCATAGGGGTGCTAACATGTCATAAGGTGTATGAGGACCCCTAGGGAGTCCCCATGACCCCTTTTGACACATTTTAATGCTCAAGTGTGTATGAAGGGGCCCTAAGACCCCTTAAGATACACTTGAGTGTTCCAATGTGTCAAAAGGGGTGATGTGAACTCCCTAGGGGTCCTAACACATGATAAGGCATATTAGGAGCCCTAGGGAGTCCCCATTACCCCTTTTGACACATTTGAATGCACAAGTGTGTTCGAAGGGGTCCTAAGACCCCTTAAGACACACCTGAGCATTCAAATGTGTCAAGAGGGGTCATGGAAACTTCCTAGGGGTCCTAACATGTGATAAGGCATACTAGGACCCCTAAGGAATCCCCATGACCCCTTTTGACACATTTTAATGCACTAGTGTGTTTGAAGTGGTCCTAAGACCCGTTAAGACACACTTGAGTGTTCTAATATGTCAAAAGGGGTCATGGGGACTCCCTAGGGGTCCAAACATGTGATAAGGAATACTAGGACCCCTAGGAAGTCCCCATCACCCATTTTGACACATTTGAATGCTCAAGTGTGTCCGAAGGGGTCCTAAGACCCGTTAAGACACACTTGAGCATTCCAATATATCAAAAGTGGTCATGGGTACTCCCTAGGGACCTTAACATTTGATAAGGTATACTAGGACCCCTAGGGAGTCCCCATGACCCCTTTTGACACATTGGAATTCTCAAGTGTGTCTTAAGGGGTCCTAAGACCCCTTAAGACACACTTGAGCATTCCAATGTGTCAAGGGTCCTAACACATGATAAGGATTACTAGGACCTCTAGGGAGTCCCCATGGCCCCTTTTGACACATTTGAATGCTCAAGTGTGTGCAAAGGGCTCCTAAGACCCCTTAAGACACACTTGAGCATTCCAATGTGTCAAAATAGGTCATGGGGACTCCCTAGGAGTCCTAACACATGATAAGGTGTACTAGGACCCCTAGGGAGTCCCTATGACCTCTTTTGACACATTTGAATGCTCAAGTGTGTTTGAAGGGTTCCTAAGACCCCTTAAGACACACTTGAGTGTTCAATGTGTCAACAGGGGTCATGGTGACTCCCTAGCGGTTCTAACACATGATATGGCATAATAGGACCCCTAGGGGGTCCCCATGACCCCTTTTGACACATTTGAACACTCAAGTGTGTCCTAAGGGGTCCTAATACCCCTTAAGACATACTTGAGCATTCCAATGTGTCAAAATGGTTCACAAGGACTCCGTAGGGGTCGTAACACATGGTAAGGTGTACTAGGACACATAGGGAGTCCCCATGATCCCTTTTGACACATTTGAATGCTCAAGTGTGTCCGAGGGTATCCTAAGACCCCCTAAGACACACTTTAGCATTCAAATATGTCAAAAGGTGTCATAGGGACTTCCTAGGGGTGCTAACACATGATAAGGTGTTATAGGACCCCTAGGGAGTCCCCATGACCCCTTTTGATAGATTTGAATGCTCAAGTGTGTCCAAAGGGGTTTTAAGACCCCTTAAGACACACTTGAGTGTTCCAATGTGTCAAAAGGGATCATGGGGATTCGCTAGGGGTCCTAACGCATGATAAGGCATACTATGACCTATAGGGAGTTCCCATGACCCCTTTTGACACATTCAAACACTCAAGTGTGTCTAAAGGGGTCCTAAGACCCCTTAAGACACACTTGAGCATTCCAATGTGTCAAAAGGGGTCATGGGGACTCCCTAGGGTTCCTAATGCATAATAAGGCATACTAGGACCCCTAGGGAGTCCCCATGACCCCCTTTGATACATTTGAATGCTCAAGTATGTCCAAAGGGGTCGTAACACCCCTTAAGACACACTTGAGCATTGCAATGTGTCAAAAGGGGTCATGGGGACTTTGTAGGGGTCTTAACATGTGATAAGGTGTACTAGGACCCCTAGGCAGTCCCCATGACCCCTTTTGACACATTTTAACACCCAAGTGTGTGTGAAGGGCTCCTAAGACACCTAGGGAGTACCCATGACCCCTTTTGACACATTTGAATGCTCAAGTGTGTCTTAAGGGGTCTTAGGACCCCTTCGAACACAGTTGAGCATTCAAATGTGTCAAAAGGTACTAGGATCCCTAGGGAATCCCCATCACCCCTTTTGACACATTTGAATGGTTAAGTGTTTCCAAAGGGGTCCTAATACCCCTTAAGACACACTTGAGCATTCAAATGTGTCAAAAGTGTTCATGGGGACTCCCTAGGGGTCCTAACATGTGATAAGGCATACTAGGACCCCTATGGAGTCCCCATGACCCCTTTTGACACATTTGAATGCTCAAGTGTTTTGAAGGGGTCCTAAGACCCCTTAAGAGACACTTGAGCATTCCAATGTGTTAAAGGGGGTCATGGGGACTCCCTAGGGGTCCTAACATGTGATAAGGCATACTAGAACCCCTAGGGAGTCCCCATGACCACTTTTGTCACATTTGAATGCTCATGTGTGTCTGAAGGTGTCCTAAGACTCCTTAAGACATACTTGAGCATTCCAATGTGTCAAAAGGGGTCATGGGGACTCCCTAGGGGTCCTAACATGTGATAAGGCATACTAGGACCCCTAGGGAGTCCCCATGATTCCTTTTGACATGTTTGAATGCTCAAGTATGTCCGAAGGGGTCCTAAGACCCCTTAAGACACACTTGAGTGTTCAAATGTGTCAAAATGGGTCATGGGGACTCCCTAGGGGTCTTAACATGTGATATTGCATACTAGGACCCCTAATGAGTCCCCATGACCCCTTTTGACACATTTTAATGCTCAAGTGTGTCTGAAGGGGTCCTAAGACTCCTTAAGACACACTTGAGCATTCCAATGTGTCAAAAGGGATCATGAGGACTTCCTAGGGGTCCTAAGGCATGATAAGGCATACTAGGACCCCTAGGGAGTCCCCATGACCCCTTTTGACACATTTGAATGCTCAAGTGTGTCCAAAGGGGTCCTAGGACCCCTTAAGACACACGTGAGCATTCTAATGTTTCAAAAAGGGTCATGGGGACTTCCTAGGGGTCCTAACATGTGATAAGGCATACTAGGACCACTAGGGAGTCCCCATGACCCCTTTTGACACATTTGAATGCTCAAGTGTGTTCGAAGGGGTCCTAGGATCCCTTAAGACACACTTAAGCATTCCAATTTGTCAAAAGGGGTCATTCTAGATTCTTTAATGCTTCTAGTGAATCCAAATTTAGCTCTTATAGAGATGAGATGTTAGTGAATGACTTCTTGCTAATACTACTCTTCCACTAGATCTAGATTTCAATCCTTTTGTGGATCTATAGGCTCAATCACAAGCCCACAGTATTGGCCAAGAGAAAGATGTGATTGTATATCAACTAATTACAAAATGTTCAGTTGAGGAGAAAATATTGCAATGATCAAGAAGAAAATTGGCTATGGAAAATCTATTTATGAATTCTGTTAAGAATGAAACTATTAAGGAATTGCATGGATCACAAACCATGAAAATAACCTTCTGCAACAAAGAAAATTCAAGCTATATAATTTTTTAACTCTAAATTTAAATGTCTTATCATCATTCATGGAAGAGATTTCATTAGAATCCATGGAAGAAATTTCATTAACTTCAGACTAAATCATCTAAAAAAATTCATTAACTTCAGGAGAAATCATTTAAGATGGACAAAAACAAAATTGTATTATTCAAAAATGGTAGAGAAAGAAAATGAGATAAACCAAATTTATCAAATTCTTACAATCCACAGCTTCTCTTCGAGCGCAAAATGAAAATCCATGGAGCCAAAATTATGGTGAAAATTAAATTCTTCGAGTAAGTCATTCAAAAATGTGCAGAATACTATAATGCATGATGATTTATAGAGAATTTATGACGGACTATGCTATGCAAAAGCCTACAATCCCTACCATATCTCAGAGTACTGATGAGAAGCAATGGCAAAAGTCTAAGATAGAGGTGACACCGGCATTGAAGTGGCAAGACATTCTTCATAATATCAAGGTGACACCATCAAAATGATAAGGCTTTCCTCATAATGTCACATCACCACTGATCTCTTCTTTAAATTTATTAATGCAGTCAGTTCTACGATGCTTGCATAATTTCTAGTACAGCTGCTCATTTTACCAAACCCTTCCCCACTCTCCATAATCTTTGACCGGTTCAAAGATCCATCTGATTGTTCTTGTTTAACCTCCCAATGACTCTGTTGAGTTGTCAGATTATCAACAGGCATGGTAAAATTGTTCGGTTCAACCATAATCTATTTCAAGAACCTTTGCAATTTAGTGTTCTAGTTGAAAAAGAAGGGAAAGATACCATTTCATAGCCATAGGTGGTGGAAATAGAGTGATTCTCTTGCCCTCTACTTCTGTAATCTGCCTCTAGTGAACTATTCTTCAAAGCCTCCATTTCTGCGTACCTAGGGTTTACGACACCTATAAAAGGCACAACTATGCCCCTGTAGGGACTCATGCTCATGCTCAGAATCATATTATTTTCATGCATTCCCTAACATTTAATACAAAGATTTAGCCATCCACCTTTAAAGACCTAGAAGAAATGAAAAATAAAAATTAGGCCAAAAATACATACCGCATTTTTGTATGTAGTACCGTCAGCTTCAACAATCTAGTTGGCTTCCTCTGCTAAGGCATGAAGAACTTCATTAATGTCTGCTCTTGGAGGAAGATTATAATTTCCATATTTCCCCAAGCCCTAACATTTTTTTGTCATTATTTCTCTCCACCTCTGCTCTCTCAATTTAGTCATCTCCCTCTCCACTACACTCAACTTAGCCATCCTTACCTACTCTTTAATAGAGATTTTCCAAAATTTTGTATACAAAGACATCCTATAGGAAAAAATGAAAATTTTCCTAGAGAATATCCACAATTTGTATATAAAAGAATCATATAGGAAAAATGACAAAAAAATAATAGCTAAAAGGTAAAATTTATCATTAACGCTGGTAGTACCAAGGTCATACCTGCTGTCAAATCCTGGCCTATGACATGCAAAAGGAGAAAAGCAAGTAAAATGAAAGGGAAGTATGGATCAAATAGTGATGGTATATCAAATTGGATCAATATCATAATAAATGTAGAAAATACTGTTATGGACAAAAATATTTGCATATTAATGGGAAAGAGTGGGAAGATCTTCTTGGACCCATGATAGAAGTTATAGATAAGGAGGAAGAGCTAGGAAGGGGAAAGCAACAAAGGAAAGAAGTAAGATATACGTGTGAGCCTATGTCAGATGATGATGATGAGTACTCACCATCTGGTTGTAGCTCAAGTAGTGATAGAAGCTCTTCAGTGCACATGTACACTAACACAAAAAATTTAGATAGAGAAGTAACAAGTGCTGTGGAATTATCCACAGAGCAATGTGAAATGAAGCCTCAAATTGGTTCATTAATAGGAAAAGAATTTGGTCATGCACTTCATTCTAGCACCGCAAATATTTCTATTGGAAATGCCTATTCATCAATGGCCTTGAATTTACAAGACTTGGGAAACCAAGTTACTCATGTTGGGCAATATCCCTCAAATGTAAGTTCATTGCCACCTTTGGCAAGGCAGTCTCACTCCTCATTTTACAACAAAGGGCAGCCATCTATGGTCCAAGGTTTTAATTCAGCTGACAAATGGAGAGCTTTTTAAGGTACTGATCTCTTTCATAAAGAAGTTCTTGATTCATCTCAAGGTTCTCATTTAGGTGACCAAATCCTTCGAGGTCCACAAATAGACCCATTGATTTCCCAAATTGGTAAAAGGGTAGATGCAATTTTCAAAAGAGTATCCCAATTGAAGAGAAATGGAAATTCTAGTGAGCATAAAGTTATTGTAGATCCAATGGGTGTATCTTCTCCACTGACAAATATAACTGCATTTCCAGAGACTTGAGTTTAAATGGAGTCTGTTTGTTCCCAAACATGCCCCAGTCGAGTAGATGAACTAGATGTTGCTTGAGTAAAGAAGATAGTGGTTTATTAAAGCATCTGCATTATCCCACTTGCTATTAGTTACTACTTTTTGAGTGGCTTTCCAGCTGCTTCTGTGTGGGATTCTTGTAATATATAATGTCCTCATGCAAGTACATGCCAGTTTTTGTAAACATTTTCAATTCTAAAGTGTTAGTGAGAAATATCAAAGAAAAGGTTCTTGCATGTGTTATTTAGACACATCAATAAATTAGGAAACCAATTTTCTCCCATTACATGGTAGAAATGCCTAGATTCACTTTATCAGTATCAATAGGCAGCAAGATGAGGGAAGAAATATATTTGTGAAGAGGAAGTAGAAATTTTACTGTCCAAAACCATTTGGAGAGTAATATTCTTCTCCTGATTGTAATAAGAAACTCAAAATGCAGAAGACACCAAATAGTTGGGGCATTTATTTCCTATGACCTATGTCAATTTGAGTTCAATTCCTAAGGATGATATTCTCAATGTGTAAAAATAAACTGATGTGTTATTTTAAAATGGTGTTGACTGAAATTTATGAACATATGTCAAATATCTATTTTTTCCAGAATTTGAAATAGAACCAGTGGCAATATAATCAAATTTGTGAATTTCACATCCAATCATTGGATGTTAATCAAAAGTACAACACAGTAATATAAATATGAACTGATAAACAATCTTAGTCTTACTTCAAACCTACTCTTGTGTATGTGGGTTCTTGGAGGTATCTACTAAATAATGTGTGGATCTGTAATGTCCCTATCCATGACCTTACTCACTTTGCTTAAAACTCCTAATTAGAATTTGGATTTCTAATGCATTATGTGATATTATTTAAGTTTGCCTTGCTCCTTACTGATTAATATTGTAATGAATTGGTTATCCTTCCCCTTCTCTCTCTCTCCTACTCTCTCCCCTTCCCCTTCTCTCTCTATCATACTCTATCCCCTTCCCATTCCCCCACCATCAGTCAGTCAGTCAGTCAGTCAGTCAGTCAGTCAGTCTCTCTCTCTCTCTCTATCTATCTATCTCTCTGTCTCTGTCTCTGTCTCTTTGTCTCTATCTCTGTCTCTCTCTCTCTGTCTCTCTGTCTCTATCTCGGTCTCTATCTCTATCTCTTTCTGTCTGTCTATCTGTTTGTCTGTCTAGCTCTCTCTCTCTCTCTCTCTCTCTCTCTCTCTCTCTCTCTCTCTCTCTCTCTCTCTCTCTCTCTCTCTCTCTCTCTCTCTCTCTCTCTCTCTCCCTCTCCCTCTCTCCTTCCCCTTCTCTCTCTATCCTACTCTCTCCCCTTCCCCCCCTCTATCTCTATCTTTGTCCTCCCTCCCATACTCATATTCTCTCTCTCTCTCTCTCTCTCTCTCTCATCACCCTCTCTCTCTCTCTCTCTCTCTCTCTCTCTCTCTCTCTCTCTCTCTCTCTCTCTCTCTCTCTCTCTCACCTTCTCACTCTCTCTCTTCCTCTCTCAGCCCCTGCCACCTTCTCACTCTCTCTCTTCCTCAATGGCCGCCCATGAATTTTTTAAATGGCTGATTAATTTCATTTGCTTCTTTCAATGGCCATCCATGATTTTTCTGCAATCTTCCAACCTTTCGTACATAGTCGTAAAATACATATTAATATATTATACATATAAAATAATATATAATATATAATGTAACATTTAATATTAATATATATTAAATAATATTTAAAATGTAAAATGTATATTATATAATATTTAATATATAATATAATCTAATATATAATTCTAATATATATTTTTTGATATTAATATATAATTAAATAATATTTAATGTAAAATGTATATTATATAATATTTAATATATATAATATATAATCTAATATATAGTTTTTAATATTAATATATATTAAATAATATTTAATGTAAAATGTATATTATATAATATTTAATATATAATTGATATTATATAATATTTAATATATCTAATATATATCTAATATATAGTTTTTATATATAATATATCATATGAAGGATGGAGAAATGAGAGGGAGAAAGTGGAGGGAAGGGAAAGTGAAAATTCAAAATTCTGTCATCATATTTAGGTACTTGAAAATATCGGGTACCCGATTAGGCTCGGTATTGCTTTGTGCACCAAACCTACATGGTCAACTATTGAAATGTCTCAAATACGTGTTTTTCCCCTGTTTCTTTGAGTTCCAGACTTTGACAATGTATTTGATGACTTTTTTTTCACCCGAATTTGATAAAATGAAAAGGGTATCTTAAGGAGATTATTAGCTTTCTATTGATATAATTGCTA
Source organism: Chamaecyparis obtusa (assembly GCA_027943335.1). Taxonomy (NCBI): domain Eukaryota; kingdom Viridiplantae; phylum Streptophyta; class Pinopsida; order Cupressales; family Cupressaceae; genus Chamaecyparis; species Chamaecyparis obtusa. Next base: position 26,037 of record BSBK01010801.1, on the reverse strand, counting down.
TCAAATTTTGAATTGGGTAAGTAATTATTAGTTATTTTCTAATTGAGCTATCTCTAAAGTGCTGATTTATATACTGATTGAAAAATGACTATAACTTTTAGATGGTATAAAATTTTTGGAATCTGAAAAATGCGTCACATTCTATGCTTTGCCTACTATAAGGGAAAAAAATAATTTTGAATTTTGTAAAGTTTTGAAGGAGTTAAGGTGGTTAGACACAGGAGTTTTTTTATTCTGAAAATGTTGTAGCAGAAAATTCATAATTAATTATTTTTTTGGAATAAAATTAGAAAAAAATATGTATCACATCTAGGCATGAGTCTAATACTTATATATTAAATCTTATAAAAAAATATTATCATTTGATCATGATTAAGGTGGTCAGACATACACCTAGTTCTTATTTTTTTCCTGGAATTTTTGTACTGCTGTATTGAAATCTATACTTTTCACCAATTATATTAATTTTTTTTAGAAAAGGCCTATTAGTTTAGAAACTACATTCAATTTCCTACAGATTCTATTCTTACAAATTTTTGGTATTAGGTTGATAGCTAGTTCAAATTTTCATGTCAAGTTGACTAACCATGATTTCCTGATTTTTCATTGCCACTTTTGGACGTAGTTTGGCCCCTCATGATCTTGCACATTCCCGTACAAGAATAAAATAAAGATAGAACAAAAAGAACTTCCTAGAAAAGGAGAAATAAAGCCTTTCAAAAAGATCCCCAAAGATTAACATTGGGCTTTAACATGGCTCCTAAAACTATGATCATACACTATCTAAAGAGATTGATCATCAAAAAGAAAGTTAAAACTATTGGGTTTTGAAGGGCTCCTAACCCACCATGGGTTTTGAATTGGTTTCCATATAAAAAAAAATGGTTTTTAAAGGCCCTTATCATGATTACAATCAGCCTTAAGAGATAAATCATAGAAGAACCAACTGAAGGAACACCTTCCCAAGCTAAAAATTAGATAAGGAAAAGAGGTTTTATCAAGGCTCGCAAAACCTTTAAAAAGGTTTCACACTTGTTGAAACTATTGTAAAGTTGACTATACTATTGTATATGACTATGATTTAGTGTTTTCATTATGAAAACAAAGTCATATGAAGTTTTGGAGTTAGTGCATAACTTAGAAGATCAGAAAAATGGCTAAGTATGGAAGACAGGATAGTCATTGAATCATCTAAGGAACAGAGCATCAACGCACATGCGTATGAATGAGTTTTGGTATGCGCCATTGAAGATAAGCTTTTGAATATGTTATTAAGATATGGTTAAGAATGCATGGTTATATGTGTTAGTATGAAGAAGTTACAGTGAGTTGAAGTGACACAAACAGTGAGTAGCAGAACATAACAGAGTATGGAGCTGATTGTTAGTATTTTTGTTAGTGGTTATAATATTATTTTCTAAAGGCTATGCACCTATTGTAAATGTGTTATAGACTTTTTAATATCATTTTATGTAAACACACTTGAGCTAATTTATTTGGAAGCATTGTATGTAATTAGTTATAGGCTGACTTAGTGATTAGTTTTGTTTGCACATGTAAATAAGACATGTGCCTTTGTATTTCAGCATGGTATGAGATATAGAGTTGAAAGTGATGCAGGAGAATCTCAGGTCCTTGGAAATCCTATGTCATGAAAAATATATTTTAAGTTCTATGTTTTTCTTAGTTCCTTCTTTAACTGAGTTGGTGCGGTGTTGCTCGGTTTCCTTTGTTTACCAATGTTGGTTGGTTATCTCTTTGGCACTTGGTGATGCTTGTCTTGAGCTCAGTTTCCTTGCTTAGCGAGTCCTTTATTTTGGATTTTTGTTGAGGCTGACTTGTGTATTTAATTTGGTCAAAAATTTAATGCTAGTATCTATCATTGGGAAGCATGTGGACCTAGATCTGGTTGTTCCTTCTATGGATGGTGGATCTGAAGGCTGAATTGATTCGGTAGCCTCTTGTATAAATGTAGTTGTTTGGTTAGAGTTTATGGGGAATTTTTTGGGAGGAGAGATAGAAGATAGAAAATTGGAGATTATTGGTAGATCCTCACATGTTGGAGGACTTCTATACTTGATTGTAATATTTGGCCTAAACTAGGAAGGCCTTACAGCTTGGCATATATGAATCAACAGAAGATAATATATGAAAGTATTTGCATTCTCTCTCTCACTATTGTGTGTTGTTGCTTCCGCATGTGATCTCTGTAAGGTGGATCTTGTTAGGGTGTGCTTTTGACCCCTCTCCCCATCCTCCTTTGCATGAGGTGGTATCAGAGTGAGGTGAGATCTGGATCTGGGTTTGCAAATCTAGGTTTGAGTGTTCCTTCTTATCAAACCCTAGCTAAATTGTTGTGGGGTAGCAAATTGCGATCTGGCCTACAATTGTAGAGGGTTTCAAGATGGTTCATGGGAGGTGAGATGATGATCCAAGATTGGAAGACATGTTGAGACAACTTGTTGCTAGATTAGAAGCTATTGAAATAGCCCAGAGAAGAGGAAGATATCTTGAAGATGTTAGTGATGATGAAATTGAGGAAGAACAAGGTGATGTAGAACCTACATTGGTGATGGATCAAGGTGAGGAAAGATTGTTGAAAGCTTTGACAAATATAAAGTCTACACCACACTTTAATCCTCCTGAGTATAATGGAAAATTGGATTCTGATGAATTGGTGGATTGGATTATTGAAATGGAAAATTATTTTGAATATGAAAATGTACTTGAGGAAAAGAAGGTGAAAATTCCAAGCACAAAGTTGAAGAGTCATGCATCCCTATGGTGGGAACATCTGTAGTTGGACAAAAAGAGGAAATGCAAAGACAAAATCAAGGTATGGAATAAAATGGTGAATAAATTGAAAGGGAAGTTCTTACCTTGTGATTATCAAATTAACCTAGTTAGGTGAATGCAAAGTTTGAAGCTAAAAGATATCTCGGTAAAAGAATATACTAAGGAATTTGATAGACTAGATATCAAATCTAGACATGATGAAGATGATGTGGAAATAATTTCTAGATACTTGAGTAGTTTAAGAGTTTCCATCCAAGAAGAAATCAGTTTGGTCAGATTGGAGAACATTGAAGAGGCTTATCAATTTGCATTGAAAGATGAGGATAAATTGAACAAGAGACATGAGCAAAGACAAAGAGGTAGATCTTATGGTGAAAATAGTAGATTTGAACCTAAAAAGACAACTCTAGATAAAGGCAAGACTGAGTGGAAAGGTGAAAGTTCATTTGGAGATAGAGGAAGTAACTAGCAAGGTGGATATAATAGAGGTGGTTTCTGAGGAACTTGTTACAATTGTGGAGAAGAAGGACATAGATCATTTGAGTGTACACATGCAAGTAAGAAGGTCGGTAATTGTAGAAATGGTTTGGTGCAAGAAGAGTCACCTAATGAACCTAAGAAGGAAAATAACTTGATGGTAAGGAGAGCACTTTGGAGTGAAAGTAATTAGGAAGATCCAGTAAGGAAAAGTTTGTTCAAGACCAGATGTAGAGTTTATGATGAAGTTTGGAAGGTAATCATTGATAGTGGTAGCTTGGAGAATCTGGTATTTGAGGAAATGGTCACAAAGTTGTAGTTGAAAAGGTTGGAACATCCAAAGCCCTATCAGATTTCATGGATCAAAGATGAGCATACACTCTTGGTAAGTGAACAATGTTATGTGAATTTGAAAATTGGAAAATACTATGATAAGGTGTTATGTGATATCATGCCTATGGATTATTGTCATATTTTTTGGGTAGACCTTGGAAATATGATAGACATGCTATATATGATGGGATATCACATAAATATACTATTTGGGCTGATGGGAGAAGACAAATCTTGTTACCTTTGATTGAAGAACTTGTTAGTAATGCTTGCACATCTGCAAAAGTTTGATTGATGGAAGGAAGAAATTTTGTTAAGGATTTGAAGAAGAATGATGTATGTTTTGATGTGATTCCTAACAAACTAAGTAAGAAAACAAAGGATAGTGTCTCTTAGAAGATTGATAAGTTACTCACCGAGTATAGTGAAATTATTTCTGATAATGTACCTAATGGTTTTCCACTGAAGAGAAGCATTGATCATTGCATAGATCTAATCCTTGGAGCTAGTTTATTGAATAAGGCACCACATCGGTTGACACCTACCAAGAATCATGAATTGAACCAATAGATTCAAGAATTGTTGCAAAAAGGTTTGATCAGAGAAAGTTTGAGTCCTTTTGCAATACCTATTGTATTGGCACCTAAGAAAAATGGAGAATGGAAAATGTGTACCGATTCTAGAGAAATCAACAAGATAATAGTGAAATATAGGTTTCCTATACAGAGAATGGATGACATAATGGATAGTTTGAATGGAGAAAAGTATTTACCAAAATTGATTTGAAAAGTGGATATCATCAAATTAGAATCAAAGAAGGTGATGAGTGGAAGACTGCTTTTAAGACAAAAGAAGGTTTGTATGAGTTGTCGGTTATGCCTTTTGGTTTAACTAATACACTGAGTACTTTTATGAGATTGATGAATGAAGTTTTGAAGAAATTATTGGGTAAATTTGTGATTGCATATCTTGATGATATTTTGATATTGAATAAGACCAGAGAAGAACATTTGTTGCATGTTAAACAAGTATTGCAGAGATTGAAAGAAGAAAAGTTGCTGATAAATCTGAAAAAGTGTTCATTCATGAAAGAGGAGATTGTGTATTTGGGATTTGGGATTTTAGTTGATGGTTTGAAAATGGATCCTAAAAAGGTTGAAACTATTTTGAATTAGCCTACACCTGAGAATGCTAGTGAGGTAAGATCATTTCATGGTTTAGAAATTTTTTACCGAAAGTTCATTAGGAATTTCAGTCCAATATGTAATGTTATGATTGAGACTATGAGAGGAGATAAAATAGAATTCAAGTGGACACATGGAGCTGATAAATTTTTTTAGACTTTGAAGTAGAAGGTTGTTGAATTGCCTATTTTGGCATTGCCTGATTTCAATAAGGTATTCCAAGTGGAATGTGATGCAAGTGGTAGTGAAATAGGAGCTATATTGAGTCAAGAAGGTAAACCTGTTGCTTTCTTTAGTGAAAAACTAAATGATTCAAAAATTAATTATTCTGTGTATGATCAAGAATTCTATGCTATTATTCAAGCACTAAAGAAATGGAGACATTATTTGATACCAAGTGAATTTGTGTTGTATACCGATAATAAGGCTTTACAATATTTGGGTAGTTAGAATAAGTTGAATTAGAGACATATAAAATGGGTTGAGTATTTGTAGAGTTATATATTTGTGATAAAGAATAAGAGGAGTCACTAACTAAGTTGTTGATGCATTAAGTAGAAGGATATCTTTGATGACCGAGATGAAAATTGAAGTTATTGGCTTTGATGACATGAGAGATTCTTATGAATTTGATCCTAATTTTTCTGAGCCATGGAGAAAGTGCAGAGCACCTATTCAAGATCAATCGAGTACTAAATGGGACAAATATTTTATTCAAGGAGGTATGTTGTTTAAGGGTATTCAGTTGTGTATATCGAGAGGAGAAATGAGAACTAATTTGATAAAGGAAAAATATAGTAGTGTTTTGACTGGACATTTTGGAGTTGATAAGATATTGAATTTACTTAAGGAGAAGTACTTTTGGCCATAGTTGTATAAAGATGCTAAAAAATTTGTGAAAAGTTGTGGAATTTGTCAAGTTGCAAAAGGAGTAAGTCAGAATACTAGATTCTATACACCAATTTTTGTTCTTGAGAAACCTTGGATTGACATCAATATGGATTTTTTTCTTGGCTTACTGAAGACATAAAGAAGTAATGATTTTGTATTTGTTGTTGTGGATAGATTTTCTAAAATGACACATTTTATACCTTGTAGAAAGACATCAGATGCAATACATATAGAAAATCTTTTCTTTAAGGAAATTTTTAGATTGCATGGATTACGGTGGAGTATTATCTCTGACCGAGATAGTAAATTTTTTGGATACTTTTGGAAGACCCTTTGGAGAAAGTTTGGCTCCGAGTTGAAATATAGTTCTACATTTCACCCACAAACCGATGGACAGACAAAAGTTGTGAATAAAAGTTTGAGAAATCTTTTGAGATGTTTAGTTGGAGACACACCAAGTAATTGGGATTCTATGTTGGCACAAGAAGAGTTTGCATACAATAATTCAGTGAACATGAGTACTGGAAAAACACCTTTTGAGATTCTAAATGGCATACGATCGAGAGGTATATCTGATTTGAGGAATACTGGTGATGAAAGAAAGATAAGTGCTAAAGGAGTGAAGTTTGTTGAGTACATGAAGACATTGCATGAAGATGTGAAACATAAGTTGGAAGGAAGTAGGTAGAAATACAAAGATAGAGCTGATAGATCAACAAGACATAAGACTTTTGTAGTCGGTGATGAAGTAATGGTTCATTTGAAGAAAGGCTGATTTCCTTTTGGAACATATGGGAAGCTAAAAATGAAGAAGTTTGGACCTTGCAAGATACTGAGGAAATTTGATAGTAGAATTGCATATGAGATTGAGTTACCTAATAACATGGATATATCACCTATATTCAACATTGCTGATTTTTATGGGTATCATTAACTTGATGAAGACATGACAGTACCGATGGATTATCCTAAGAAATAGATGGAAGAAGTTGAGAAGATTTTGGAATAAAGAATTGGTAGAAGTACACGAGGAAAATAGTATATGGAATATCTGGTAAAGTAGAAGAATATACCAATTGAATATAGTACATGGATTTCACAATATGAGTTGGATGTAGCTCGGATCATACTTGTTTCATGATTCAGAGAATTATTTCAAATAATCCCAGGGGTTTGATGCAAGAGCATCTTGGGTCCTTGGCAATCCTATGTCACCAAAAAGATGTTTGAAGTTATTTGTGTAGCTCGGTTCCTTCTTTAACCAAGTTGGTCTGATGTTTCTTGGTTTCCTTTATTTATCAGTGTTGGTCGGTTATCTCTTCGACGCTTAGTGAATTTCCCTGGTGCTCGGTGATGCTTGTATGGCACTCAGTTTCCTTTCTTACCGAGTCATTTATTTTGAATTTTTGTTGAGGCTGACTTGTGCATTTAATTTTGGTGACAGATTCAATGTTGGTATCTGTCATTGGGAAGCATGTGGACCTAGACCTGGTCATTCCTTCCATGGATGGTGGATCTGAAGGTGGAATTGATTCGATAGCCTCTTGTATAAATATAGTTGTTTGGTTAGAGTTTAGGGGGAATTTTTTGGGAGGAGAGATAGAAGATAGAAAATTGGAGATTGTTGGTAGAGCCTCACATGTTGGAGGACTTCTGTACTTGATTGTAATAACTGGCCTAAATTGAGAAGGCCTTATAGCCCAACATGGATGAATCAATTGAAGATAATATATGAAAGTATCTACATTCTCTCTCTCACTATTCTGTGTTGTTGCTTGCATGTGTGTCTCTGCAAGATGGATCTAGTTAGGGTGTGCCTTTGGCTACTCTCCCTATCCTCCCTTGCATCAGAAATAAGTAGAGAAGTATGCCAAGAGAAGTCAAAATGATATAGAGGTTACAAGAGGCTAAAGCATCAACACATAAAAGGAACTGATCAGACAAGTAGTGTCATAGCAGTAGTTCACCATTGTAGATATAGTGTGTATCTAATATCCAAGAGGTTGTAGCCTTCTCTATTGAGCAATGAGCTCTTAACATTGATCCAACCACCCCTAAAAAGGTTTTTTATTGAAGACTCCTAACAGGGTCTGACCCTTGACAAGGTCATTATACTTAAGCATTGTAATGACAGCTCCTAACAGGGCTAAGGAATATTAATAGGTTCATAATACACATGTACAATTATTTGTGGGTATTAACTCCCACTGAGGTTTTTCCTTTGGCCAAGGTTTCCCCATAATCATATTTGGTGTTATGTGTTATGATTGTTTATCTTACTTGCATTGTTATTCAATTCAGTATATAAGCAATTGAGTTAAGTTTCAAGATATCAAAAATTAATATTATAGAACACTGATTCACCCTCTTTTAAGTGTTCCCATTCCTAACAATTGGTATCAGAGATTTGGTACTCTGAAGATAAGTATTGCCCAAATTTCCCTCTCATTCATTTTTGGCCACAGTCCTATTTTCCAATGAAATGCTCAAGTGTCGAAAACCTAGTGTGTTTTTGACCTCCTCTCTGCAGGCTCAGGATGTTTCTGGCTTTTGGTCTGAAAGCTTGGTGTGTTTTCGACCCCCCACTTTGAAAGTTTAGTGTCTTTTCAACCTTCGCTCGAAAACCCTCTATGTTTTCGACACCGTTTGTGTTTTTGACCCTAAGTGCACAACTCTGACAGGTGGGTCTGAGTTCCTCAAGCCGTGCCAATGTAGTGAAGATTTGACGACTGTCACATGATCACATGGGATCTTCCGATCCCATGAGATCATGCAACAACCATTGATGTGATATCAACAGGGATCGGCGGTGAATCCAAGTGAAGTGGTGGTCAGTGGTAGCATTTCTCAGTTGGTTGCATGATCGCATGGGCCCTTTCGAGCCCATGCAACCATGTGAAAAATTGTCAGCGGTTCGCGGTGAGCTTCCTACTATCAACTCCAAGCCGGTGGCCATTAGCATCTTGCAGTTGGTCGCATGATCGCATGTGGCCTCTTGACCGCATGCGACCATGTGACAAGCGGTCAGCGGGGGGCTTTGACTCTGGCGGTGGGCTTGCAGTTTGGTAAAGTGTCCAGTCTGCAGTGGGCCGAAGGTATAACATGGGCCCCTATAGATGCAAGATCTACGGTGGTCACATGTTCACATGGGATCTTTTGATCCCATGTGATCATGCGACCATCGTTAGATCCTCCTGATGCTTTCGGGCAGTGTGGTCATGGGTCCAGCTGAGGTGTTTGGTTCTTGTTGGGCCACGTGGCAAGGGTTGGACTCAGGTGGTAGATTTTGTGGGCCCGAGGTGTCATTTGTGGTGAAGAGTGATAGATTATCAAGGTTGTCACATGATTGCATGAAGCCTTTTTACCTCATGCAATCATGCGACCGTTGAATTTTTTTAAAACGGTGCAACTACTCAGTGTGGGCCCGGGGTTGGTAGGATTTGCATGGTTGCGCAGCTGGAACATGTTTCGCATGGTCATTGAATATGCCCGGGGTTAAGGAAAAGTTCATGTGACTTGGTGACTAGGAAGAAAAGAACTTGAGGTGAACCAGGGTTAAGTTTGCAGTGCAGTCTTGCGGGCCCGAGGTGTCTTATATGGTGATTCAGTGAAGCTTGTCGCATGATTGCATGAAGCTTTTTTAGCTCATGCGATCATGCGACCAGTGTTATTTCAAGGTGGTGGAAGTTTTCAAAGATGACGATGGAGATCTGGGTGGCCATCATGTGTTGATTTCTGTTCCTGAGATACAGTGCAGTGTTCTTGCACTGAAAAAAGGCATTAAAGAGCTCGCACCATCTGTATTTTAAATTCAAATTCTTGCAAGGATCAGATTTTTAGCATTCATGGCTTAGTGGGCTTGCAGGGAGGTAGATAGATTGAGGCTTTTATCTATGAGCAGGATCAGGCATGGACATGCAAAGGCATATCTAATCGGTTGAGATATTTTCATGAATATTTATGATCAGAATTTGACTACTAGGGTTGATTATTTTATTGCAAAAACTGTAGCCCTAGTTAATTTTTGACTCCTGCCTACATGCAATTGAGGTTGTCTATAGTTTGTTTTTGGAGCTTTAGTGCGTAGAGTTTGCAATCTGTAAAAGAGTTTTTCTCTTTCTTGGGGGTTACCTGTGGCATTTTTTTTTCTCTCTGGCTCTTATAGTTTGTAATCTTTCATTGAAATCTTAGGTTTAATAGAGGCTATCTGCGGTAGTTTGTTTTTCCCTCTAGTCTTTCCCTTATCTGTATTTCTCTTATTGAATGTAATATACTGGTTTCATTGGAGAAGCCTTGGAGTTCTAGAGCCCTTCTTTCTTTTAGCTCATATGTGTACTATTGTGTATTGATCTGATTGGATTGAGTTTGTGGGTATAGTTCAGCCCCTGTCTTTCTGTCTCATTCCTGTACCCCTTTTGCTAAAGAGAATGTTTGCTTGCCGGTCATAGCCCATGTCATTTGTCTTGGCCCCTCTATGAAATACTTATGCAAGCCTATTTAGAGAGAGTGTGTTCTATTAGATCTGAGAGCCTTCATGTTGATTTGGCCAGTGTATTGTATTCATTTCATTTTGGTGTATCACCTAGTAGGATAGATTTGCTTCCTGTCATTTCCTTTTCATGCACTCCTTCTATCCCTTTCCCTCAAAAGAATTTACATTTCCTGTCTAAGAGCAAATCTGGGTGACTATCCAAGAGGAACCAGCCTAGAATCTGGAGGTCTCATCTCAGTTAGCAAAAGGTCCCACAACATTGAGATGATTCCCATGTTATACTGGATCATCAAGACTATGAGAGCTTGAGATTAGAGGCACAAATTCAGTGTATAACATTTCTGGCACGCCCGGTGGGACCAAGAGGTCATAGTTTTCATAATTCTTGCTAGTTCTGATATGCTTCCAGCAGGTTGCAAACCTTTGAGAGGTCATTATTTGGCATATCTGGCGACTCCAAGTTCACATCCACTGGTTTCAAGAAGATTCAGTACCTAAGATGGATTACCATCCTTCTTTTCATGAGGGTATCCCTTCATTTCATGGAGGTCAGCAATAGTCATCTCATGCTTGCCTCCCACCCACCCAACTTCCAGCATTATGGTAGTAGAATTACTCACACCAGAAACCTCAAGAGGAGATGCTTTCTTTGAAAGAACATGCTCATCATGCCCAGATCCAACAAAAACAAGCTTTGGATTAGTAGGATCAAGGTTACAGGAGGTATCTAGTAGAACAATACAAAAGAAATGAGGCCATGCTTGCTGAGGGGCTAGAAGCACAAAAGAAACACTATGAGGAGGTGCTAGAAACACAAAGGGAGCATATGTGGACACAAGCAAAGAAGTAGTTTGATGCTAGGTGGAAGCAGTGTGAAGAGGTCATTGTAGGATAGAAAAAAAGTCAAGCAGCCCTTGCAAGTAATCTGGCCACACTGAACAAAGTTTATAAAGAAAATTTAATTAAGGTTAGTGATGCTATGGCTGAAAAGGAGGAAGATTTCCAAAGAGCATTAGCAGCTCAGAGGGATGCTTATGAAGAGTTGGAAGTTCATAAGAATAACTGTGAAAGGGTGGTTCAAGACCAAAAAATTTTAATGGAAGCCATGTTTAATAGAGGCAATGAGTTTCAGCTTGAGAAAGAGCAAGAGTTGAGAGCTCATGAGGAGTTTCATGAGAAAGAGCTGCAGGACCTCAAACAAAATATGAGATTCCTGGCTTCTGCAGCTGAAAAATATAAAAGAGGCTATCAGATGCAGATTGAGAAATGTTCTCAACTTGAAGAAGAAAAGGATAGCATAGAGTAGAAGATTGTTGATCTAAAGGAGGCTCTCTTTGAATAGGTTAAGATAAGTAAGTCCTCAATAAGTCATGATTATGCTTACAGCAGTATACTTCTCCTACAAAAGAATCTGGAAGAAGAGGAGGATCAATTCTAGGACAAGATGGAGTATTTCTGCTTGCATCTTGATGACAAGCCCACACTTCTAGGGAACACCTACAATCCATGAGAGATAGTCATTTTTATCCAGCAAGATGAAGAGAGAAAACAGACTGAAGTAATCTCTCAAGAGCCTAAGTTTATCAAGGAAAGCTCCAGGTCCAGCATCTCTCATGGTTGCCCTATCAGATATTTGGCTAGGATGGAGGTTATCAAAGGAGTACAAATCATGCCACCATCTGAATGTGGTTTTCCATCAGAAGTTGAGGCTGTGAATGAACCAAACCAGCTTGCTGCCCCAATTGGCCAAGTAAAGTCTCATCGCTGCTTGCTGTTTCTCCTTACAATGATGGTGCCTATAATCAGCTTGACCAAGTGAGTAAAATCTATATCAGTCAAATCCTTGTCAAGTAGGTGATTCTACATATCTCCTATGTTTATCTTTCAATAGCTTTCCAGAAGCATGCAGATTATTGTACGCTGAAAAGGATGGGAAGCTATTTTCCACAACTAGTCAATGGTTTCATTTAACCAGGTTTCTATATTGGTTAGGTTAGGTTAGGTTTCCTTATTTTCAAGAGTAGTTTCCTGCTTTCCAAGAAGTGCTCGTGCACAATTTGTCTTCCCTATTTAATTTTTTTCCCTGCCAGTTTTGTGCTTAAATGACTCCTATGCCCAATGGATTGCTTCAAGGCTACTAGTCTATGTCTAGCAGGCTGACATCCCAAAGAGGTCACCAAAATGTTGCCCAAATTTCCCTCTCGTTCATTTTCAGCCACAGTCCTATTTTCCACTAAAATGCTCAAGTGTCGAAAACCCAGTGTGTTTTCGACCTCCTCTCTATAGGCTCAGGATGTTTCTGCCTTTTGGCCTGAAAGCTCGATGTGTTTTCGACCCCTCACTCTGAAAGTTTAGTGTGTTTTTGACCTTCGCTTGAAAACCCTCTATGTTTTTGACACCGTCTATGTTTTTGACCCTAAGTGCGCAACTTTGACAGGCGGGTCCCAGTTCCTCAAGCCATGCCAATGTAGTGAAGATACGATGACTATCGCATGATCGCATGGGATCTTCCAATCCCATGAGATCATGTGACAACCGTTGATGCGGTATCAGTAGGGATCGGCGGTGAACCCAAGTGAAGTGGTAGTCAGTGGTAGCATTTCCTAGTTGGTTGCATGATCACATGGGCCCTTCCAAGCCCATGCGACCATGCAACAAACCGTCAGTGGTTCATGGTGGGCTTCCTGCTATCAACTCCAAGCTGACAGCTATTAGTGTCTTGCGGTTGGTCGCATGATCGCATGCGGCCTCTTGACCGCATGTGACCATGCAACAAGTGGTTAGTGGGGAGCTTTGAATCCGGCGGTGGGCTTGCAGTTTGGTGACGTGTCTAGTCTGCAGTGGGCCAGAGGTATAACATGGGCCCACGTAGATGCAAGATCTACAGTGGTCACATGTTCGCATGGGATCTTTCAATCCCATGTGATCATGCGACCGTCGTTAGATCCTCCTGATGCTTTCAGGCAGTGTGGTTGTGGGTCCAGCCGAGATTTTTGGTTCCTGTTGGGCCATGTGGCAAGGGTTGGACTTAGGTGGTAGATTTTGCAGGCCTAAGGTGTCATTTGTGGTGAAGAGTGACAAATTCTCAAGGTTGTCGCATGATCGCATGAAGTCATTTTACCTCATGCGATCATGTGACCGTTGACTTTTTTTAAAATGGTGCAACTACTCAGTGTGGGCCCGAGGTTGGTAGGCTTTGCATGATTGCACAATTGGAACATGTTTCATGTGGTCGCTGAATATGCCCGGGGTTAAGGAAAAGTTCACGCGACTTGGCGACTAGGAAGAAAAGAACCTGAGGTGAACCAGGGTTAAGTTTGCTGTAAATTAACTACTTTTGAGATGAATAACTATGATAATAGTAGTGTACCAAGTGTTGATTCTACTTTTATGTCATCATTGTAGATTGGTATGTCTAGTAGTAAACATAACATAAGAAATGAAAGTGATAGTGATGGTGAAGATGGACTTGATGAACTTGAAGCACTTATGGCTAGGAAACTTCAGAAAGGTAAAGGAAAGTTACCTTTAGCATGTTTTAACTATAAAGAAATTGGCCATATTGTAGCTAGATGTCCTAATAGGAAAGATGATGATAAAGACAATGATCAAACTAATGGAATAAATTATGACAGAAGAGATAACCGAGAACATAGAGGAAACTGACAGTATGACAGAAGAAACAACCAAGACTATAAAGATAAAGGAAAGAAGGCTTGTTACCTAGTTGGAGATGATGATGTTGATACTGACACTGACACTGATGAAGACATTGAGGTGGTGTTCATAGCTATGAAAGAGGATTCATAAGAAGAAGAAAGCTATGTAGAGACAACACTTGTTTCTAAAGTTAGCAAGAATGATACTTGGATTATTGATAAATAGTGGTTGTACACATCATATGACTGGTGATGAAGATAAATTTGAATTTCTTGAGCACTATAATGAAGGATTTGTTAAAATAGGAAATGATACACCTTGTCTAGTGAAAGGAAAAGGATCTATCTTGTTGAAAAATAAGATTAGATGTGAGAATGCATATTGAGTAAAGGGACTTAACTATAATCTTTTGAGTGTAGCACAACTGAATAATTCAGGTCACCAAGTTGCATTTGAATGTAGAAAGGTGAAGATCTATGATGAAACCATAAATTTGGTCGGTACTAGTGAACAATCCAAAGGTAATCTATTTTATCTTGACAATGATGAAACTTATTGTTTGTTGGCTAGAAATGAATATATGTGGTTGTGGCATAGGAGGCTGTGTCATGTGAATTTTGATAACATGGTTAAGATCAATAAGAAAAGAAGAGTTAGAGGTTTATCGAGTCTAACTAAAATAGACCATGTCATGTGTAATTAATGTTAGAAATGGAAAATGACTAAATCTAGTTTTAAGAGAAAAGACTATTCTTATAAAGGTATTTTGGAGTTGGTGCATACCAACTTATGTGGTCCTGTGAGAACTCAGAGTTATTATGGTGACAAATATTTCATTTTATTTGTTGATGACTACTCTAGGATGATGACAGTTATGTTTTTAAAAGATAAATATGAAGCTTTCAAAATGTTTAAGTGGTATAAAGATAAAGTTGAAAAGGAAACCGAGAAATACTTAAAATGATTAAGATTTGGTAGAGGAGGTGATTTTATTTCTGATGAATTCACTGACTTTTGTAATGACCATGGAATTAAAAGACATGTTCTTGCATCGAGGACACCATAATAGAATGGTATTGTAGAAAGAAGGAATAGATTTATAGTTGAATGTGCCAGAATACTGATGGTTGAAAAGGATGTTGCATAAACATACTAGAGAGAAGTTGTTAGCACTACTGTATACACCTTGAACCGAGTTCAACTAAAGAAATATTCAACTAAGACACCTTATGAGCTATGGTTTGGTTACACACCAAATGTAAGTTCAAATAGGACACCTTATGAGCTATGATTTGGTTACACACCAAATGTAAGTTATTTCATAAATTTTGGAAGCAGATGTTACATTTTGAAAGATGATATAAATGGTAAATATGATTCTAAAGGTGATCAAGGAATATTTCTAGGATATTCTAATAAGAGAAAAACATACAAATGTTTGAACAAGGATACTAATAAAATGATTTAAAGTGAAAATGTGAAAGTTGATGAGTTTGCTGAGAAAAATGATGAAGAAAGCTGGAAGGAACTAGAAGACTATGGTAGATTTACATACATTGAGTATCCAGACTATCTACCCAAGCCAGAGATTGAGTCTACTGAGCGGCAAGAAAATGCTACCGAGAATCAGTAAATGCAAATTGAGAACCAAGAAGATGTTAGCGAGGAAGAAATTGAATCTGAACCGAATGATGAGCAAAGAAGAGACCAAGTACTTGCAAGATTTCTGAGAAGACACCATCCAAAGAACCATATTAGTGGAGACAAGAAAGATTGCATGATGACATGAAGTAAGTTAAGATGAATCATATGTTTAGTTTGTAAATTTGAGCCTAAAAATGTTAAAGATGCACTTGAGAATGAAGAATGGATTAAGGTCATGAATGAAGAAATTGAGAAAATAGAGGAAAAAAAACATGGACATTGGTACTGAGACTGAGTGATAAAAATGGGATTGGTACTAAGTAGATATTTAGAAACAAGTTGAATGAAAATGGTGAAGTGACTAGAAACAAAGAAAGCCTTGTTTGTAACAGATATGCACAAGAAGAAGGAATTGACTATGGTGAAACCTTTCCACCAGTTGCTAGACTTGAAGGAGTTAGAATATTGCTTTCATATGCTTCTTATAAAGGATTTAAGGTTTATCAAATGGATGTTAAATCAAAATTTTTGAATGGGAAACTTGAAGAAGAGGTTTACATAGAACAACCTAAAGCTTTTGTTGACTAGGATAAGAAGAACATGGTTTGTAAACTGTACAAAGCATTGTATGGACTGAAACAAGCTCACCAAAAGCATGGTATGAAAGGTTGCATGCTTATCTTATCAGTATTGGATTTGTGAGGAAAA
This sequence comes from Chamaecyparis obtusa, assembly GCA_027943335.1. Lineage (NCBI taxonomy): Eukaryota > Viridiplantae > Streptophyta > Pinopsida > Cupressales > Cupressaceae > Chamaecyparis > Chamaecyparis obtusa. Next base: position 9,852 of record BSBK01010801.1, on the reverse strand, counting down.
GTGACAATAATAATCTATACTTGAAAGATGGAATAGATGATAATATACTTATTTCTGAATTTTTTGTTGATGATATAATATTTGGAGTCAATGATAATCTTTGCAAATCAATTGTTTCTGAAATGAGAAAAGAATTTGAAATGTCAATGTTTGGAGAGATTAAATTCTTTCTAGGATTGCAAATTTTACAAAAAGATGCAAGGATATACATCACACAATCAAAATACATCAAGGAAGTATTGAAGACATTTGGAATGGAAGATTCTAAACTAGTTGGAATAGCTATGGTTATTGGATACAAATTGACAAATGATGATGAATCAACCAAGGTAAATGAAACACTACATAGAGCAATGATTGGAAAATTGATGTATGTTGTAAACATTAGGCCTGATATAGCACATACAATTGGGATTGTGATAATATTTTTTTCTAATACTAAGGAATCACATATGACTGTTGTTAAAATAATTTTGAGATATCTGAAGAAAACTGAGCATTATGGGTTATGGTACAAAAAGGAAGGTAATTTTGAACTACAAGTTTACATTGATGCAGATTGAGCTAGAAATATAGATGACCAGAAGAGTACTACTAGAGGAGCATTATTTTTGGGAGAAATACTTGTAACTTGGAGAAGTAAGAAACAAGAATGTATTTCTCAGTCTACTACTGAAGTAGAATATGTTTTTACTGTTGCTAATTGTTCAAAAATTTCATGGATAAAACAATTGTTGCAAGGAATGAATGAGGAGATCACTGATCTAGTGATTATATCACTATGATAACACAAGTTCCATAAATATTTTAAAGAATCTAGTGATGCATGTGAAGAAAAAGAACATATCAATTAAGTATCACTATTTGAGGGAACAAGTACAAAAAAATAAGGTGAAACTAGAGTTTGTGAAGTCTAAAGAATAACTTGCAAATATCTTTACTAAGCCCTTATCGAAGGACATGTTTGAGTATTTGAGGACTAGACTAGGGGTCCATCGCTTGTCTATTAGTCACTAAGGTGATTAGGAGGTTGCATCAACTTGTACTTTATTAGAAAAATCAAAATGTTGATGTATTTAGCTCACATTTTAGGATTCCCAAGGTTGTGAAAGTTGTGAAGGAAGTAAAGATTGTAGAAGATGGAACGGAGAATTGTATATCAGTACATTAAGGTACTTGATCTGGACTGAACTACATAATTTCTATTTGGCTACTAAAGAATTGTTTATTTTCTTTTGGCATTTTTGTCAAAGGGAGAGAGATTTCTATGAAATATTACGGAGAGAAATTTCAATGAAACATCTATCCACTAAAAGGAGAGAAAGAATCAGATAACTGAAGAAGATCAAATCCATAGGGAGAGTCTGCATGAACTTCTTTTGTAGTGATTAAACATATTAAATATCAATCTAGGGAGAGCTTACCAAGCTACAATATTTATTTATATAATTGTAGAACAAATTATTGGTATTCTATGGCATATTTCATATTGTTTTTGTTGCCATCAATTCCAAAGGGAGAGATTGTTAACTTACAACTGATTGAATATCTTGATGAAGATTCAAGAGGTCACTAAGATGTTAAGGTAATATGTAAGATGACTAAATTGGTCAATACATTGTCATTGATGACAACTAGTTTTGACTATACTTATCATGATAGTTAGAAACATCCAAACATCTATAGAAAGATGAAATGGTAAAGAAATAAGATATCTACATAAGGAAAAGATGGATGTGATAGATATGGATAAGGTACATATTGGGTAACTTGTTGATGATTCTATGGAGTCATATTGTTGACTTGAGCATGTTATATTATTCTATTATGAAGATGTGATCAGAATTGAACAAGTCAATGTGGTTGGTAATTAAAGATTTGAGTATACACCGAATCAGTCTTGTGTATACTGAGTGACAGTAATAACCACGTTAGTTATCACCAACACATTTTGTATTAACCGAGTAGGATGAAAATATTAAATGTTTATAACAACTGACTGAAATTGATAAGCTAGAAGATGCTTATGATTTCGAGGTAAGAGATGAATTTTTTTATGAAGATCCACAAATGAAAAAATTCAAAGATGATCAAAGGGAAGAGATTGAAATGTGTTATTAACACAACCACCAAGGAAGCTTGAAGTGGAAAAATGAATGATAAAGATTAAGAGGCAAAATCTAATGGATGATATGAAAATGGTTTACACGTCTATTTAATAGACATGAGATTCATTGTTGAATCATCTCGAATGAATAGAGACCGTGGGAGAATTATAATGAAGATATTTTTCATGCACTACTGATCAAATTGGTTACAGACAGAACTGAGCTTAACTACAAGCATAACCAAGCATCATAGATATATACACTGAGTGAAGTAAGTTGGAGGATGTAATGGAGTGAATTGATTATTGATTAGAAGAGTTTTTATGAGCTTAGCATAGATCTAAATACTTTCAAATTGACTTGTATTTGAATTAGATCACTATTGTATCATTTTAACCATTTTTACATCTCAATCTCTTAACCGAGTGGACTTAACAATCTTTTGTATTTCAATATGACATTCAAAGAATGTTAATTGTTTTCTTGTTGACCCCATAGTGAATGTTGGTTGAAGGAGAACTGTTAGTGATAAATCTTTTAACAAGGTCACACCTTACAGTGTGTTTTATAACCTTTAATAGGGTTGGCTCCTAACTGAGCTTACTTCAGAAGAGTGAAATATTTTGGGTTAGTAGTCCTAGGTGGTTTTTCCCTTAGTAGGGTTTCCACATTAAATATTTGTGTTATGCATTATTTATTGTGATTGGATTACTATCATACTTTACATATTTCATATTTGATTAATTGGTAAACACAATTTTGGAAATAATTGTTATCGGTAAATGAATAGAAAGATAGTTATCTTATCTTACCCAATTGATTGAATTTTTGAAAAAGTTTGATAATGTACATTTGAGAGTTTGGGACTATAGGATAACTGATTTCAATGATTCAACCCCCCTCTGAGCTATCTACTAGCCCCATCGATAGGAAATTGACAACTAAATATTTATTTCATATGCATTAAAAAAATACAAAGAGAACAAAAAAGTTAAAATAATAATTCTAAATAAATGGACATCTTAGCCCCCAAATATTGTCTCCAAATTTTTTATAGGATCTAAAACCTTAGCATGTTAAACTTGCATAACAAAATGAGAAAAGAAAAAAGTAATTTTTTATTTTAAACATATACGATTTTTTAAATTGATAAGTATATAACATGAAAATAAAAATAAGAGAATACTCTAGATCAAAATGATATTTAAAATGATTTTTATAACCTTTTTAATATTTATTTCTATAATAAATCTCCACTTTTTAAATGTTCTCAAAATCAATATTTTTAATTATGGATCAAATAGATTTTGAAGGGGTCCAAAATCTTATAAATAAAATGTTGTCATCAACTAAGAATCGTGAACCTATTAGCCAACCAAATGTGAAAACAAAAGGATAGAAATAGAACAAACAAATAAAAGACAAATAGAGAACAAGCACCTAGGTTAGATCCACAACCATAGGTGGCTTGGGCTAGAGTTTTATAAATTTATTCAACATTGATCTAATGTTCTCTCTAGTGTTCTTAGTTACCTTGTGGTTGAAAGTGATGAATGTATAGATACTTTCATTAATACTATAGAGTTTATTCTCCAACAATAATTTATTTAATGGGTAATATCCATCGATTGGCTAAATTTTCAAATTTAAATTTGGCTAATATTTCAATTTTTAAGGAACCCTAAATCACCACATTTAAAACATATATTTTAGAAATATTTAAATTGTTAAATTATTTATTTTATTAAAAATTTGAACACAAATATTTACTACAATATTTGATAGATGATTATCTATTCAATTTGTATTAATTTTATAAATTATTATAGAAATCTAAATTGATTAACCAATAATATATAAAAATTATTAGTTATATTAGAGTTGTATTAGGATGGCCAAAACTTCCTTTGGATTGTTGATCTTTATAGAAATTAATGGGCTTGAAGAAATTTTGGGTCCTATTAAAATTAAGAAATATGACTATAGCAATCAAGTATTGTAGAGTCTATCTTTTAAACCCATCAAACATTTTCCATATTTAATTTTCTATAACAAATATTTATATTTTATTTTTATTTTTTATTAAAAAATTAAGATATTTGCTAATAGAAATTAATTTTATTTTAAAAATGAAATATTTACCAAGATTTTATATCTTTTTAAATTTTTTTTTTTTCTAAAATTATTCCTATTCACCATAACATCAATTCTTCCCTCAATATCAATCCTCGTATTTTCAATACCCCTTACTACTTTTTTTAAGCAAGGTAACCAAAGATTTTCCCTTTATTTTTATTCCCCGGGACAAAGAAGACACAATTTTTTTAATTTGGAGTGGGATGGTTTCTATTTCTACTACTCTATAATAAATAAAATCAAACGCTCATGCAAAACATGATTTTTAGGGCATTTAATATGATCTTTAATGCTAGAAAATAGGGAAGAGAGGAGGTTAAAAGGATATGAAATACAGATTTTGTGGAAGAAATTATTAGGCAATAAAAAAGATGACCATAAACAATAGTAAATCATTCATTTGCACATAAATATTAAATGATTACCGTGCAAAGCTTCTTAATAGAATTCAATGCATATCCACTCTTTTTCTTGTTGATCAAAGTGTCCCTTCATCATACCTGACAAAATTATCCACAACATTGTCCAAATCCTTTCTACACTTGAATAATATTTTGTCCTCCATTGGAAGACCAATAATAGTGGCAATAAGCTCCACACCAACCTCCCACTTTTACCCAAACATACAAATTGTCTTATTCTTTTAATTATCAGCAATAATTTTAGTAATATTGGTATCAAAGCCACATAGATGTTCAAGAAAAGGAGTCTAGTGGGGTCTTTCTTTACCTCGTCACGGTTTAAGGGTTTGAGACGATTTATATTTCCCCATATTGTTGTTGTCAATAATTGTGTCTTGGGAACTCAAAATGGAAGCTTTCCATAAGACAAAACCTAATGCATGATAAAATACAAGGGCTCAACATATTAAAAAGCATGCGAGGAGGCCATCTAGACTGTTCTACGCTAATTCTCAGTTAATCAATTAAGCTGCCAGTGAGTATGTCACATATGTCTCCTTTTCAAATTAACCATTCCAAGACACTGTTAATTTTAAAAGCAATGTTAAATTTATATAAGTTATTGCTCTTAGATTGTGATTATTATTAGATAGCTTTTTTATAAGTTCATATGGTCCATAAATGTTACTATAATTTCTCAAGATTTTAGTTTAGGTGAGGACTCTTACAACAACTTGCATTGCACTTGTATTTTAGAATTTTATAATACACTATGTATATTTTAAATAATTTTGGTATATTTTACTAAAAGGTTCTAGTTATATAGATCATGATGTTATATTTTAGTTTCCTTCATATTTTTTCTTGATTTTCTTGTTGTACCTGAATTAAATTTTACATATCACTCTTCTTCATATTAGAATAGAAAGAATTTCCACGCAACTTTTGTTTCTTATATGAGTAAGTCATATACAAAATATATCACTTAAAAAATATTAAATCTAGTGAAAATGATATAAGAAATGTGAAAGGTGCTATTAATTATGTTAAAGGACATAATTATAGTTTCAACTGCCTTATGCATGTGTGTATAGAGAAGCTCATTCCTAATTACATTTATTGTAAAATTGTTGTAAGAACATAAAGTAAATGTGAACTGCATAGAATGGATGTAATTGTAATTTATACCTCATAACATAATTAATTAAAACTAATAATATAATATTATATTATATATAAAATTTGCTTCTTTAATATGCTCAAAGTAAATTCTATTTTTAAGATATTTTTATGATCTCATTCTTTTGCCTTTTTTAAAGATAATTGACCTTTTTTAATATTCATAAAATATTGACAATTTATAAATTAAAGTACTAATTTAATATAGATAAACAATTTATTTACTTTAATTGTGTCTATAAAAAATAAAACATTATTTCCCAATTTTTACTTTTTTTGTATAATTGAAAAATAGTTAAAAAAAGAAAGTATGGTACCCCATTTTTGCCTTATTTTTATATTTAAATGATAAAGAAAAAGAATATTTACCATTTTTATATAAAAGAGTTAGTAAAAATATCCCTTATTCAAATAAGCAGAAAAGATTCATCACCACCACACACAAAAATATTCTCCAAATTACTAAAACAATTGAAGTGTCCATAATCATTGGAAACTAAAACATTACAACCCCAAATCAGTACACTATACCTGATGTACAGTCACCGAACAAGACCTTTACTTAGCTCCTTGAAACCACCATGGTTGAACACTGTGTTCTGGTTTTGGTGTTAAGCATTCAACCCCAGAAGGTGTTGATGAATAAAAGACACTGATATCATTGGGAAGAGCAATCCATTTATTGGTTGGAGCTTCATTTTGAAGGATTGAAACAGGTTTTTTTTGCTCTCCATCGCCCAGGGATTCCCAAGTTAAATCTCTCGATGAATATCTAGTTTTAGTCTTTGTGTGAGAATGTGCCGAAATGGCATGATCTGTACCAAATGACTTACACAATGGGCATTTTTTGGGGGAAATTTGCGATGGTTGTGGGAGTTTGTCTATGGCAACTCTTGCTTTACTCATAAGCCAATCAAGGACTTTGCTTGAGTGATCAAAGCCCAATCTATGCTGTACTTCATAAAACTGAATAGCGGTAAAAATAGAAAGCCTAACCCTAGTGTCCCGAATTCCTTTTGAAGTACTGACCTTACTGTGACGATCTTTGGTACCATGAGAACGAACTCTTAAAGCTTTGCAAGCATGAGGGCATATGCTTTCACATTTTCCTGCTTCTGAATCCTCGGAGACCCCATAAATAAAAGCACCTTCTTTTTTAACAGATATTTCAGATATAAGCTCCTTTGGAAGATGCTCTTCTTTAATTTCAGGACATGGGTCCGAATATCCGAGCCAGTTATAATCAATGTTTCCTTCAGCTTGATCTGGAGAAAAGCTCTTGAAATACATGAAGTCTGTAGCAATATGCTCCTCGTGGGACTCAGAAACTCTTTCAGATTCTGAGAAAAGCAGTAGTTTTTCATCGTCCACAGATATAGGTCGCTCCCAAAGTCCTCCAATGTTTATCACCATTACTTTAATCTGTGCAGAGGATATGACTAAAAATAAAATCAAAATCCCCTGTATAGTGGGGCAACAGATTAACATTTTAGCATGATCTAAATAATGTACATCGGAGTTTTACATAGAAAGAGTTGTAGGAAGACCCCCTTAAAGTCTCCATGAATGCTTCACACACGATGAAGGATTAGAGTGAAATGATCTAAATGGGTATTGAGATAACTAATAATAGACGGTAGATTTCAGAAAAAACAATATACTTAATGCTCAACTATTACTAGAAATTCATTAATATTAAACAGATCATATAAGATCGAGAAGACATTTTTGCCTGTAAAACAAAAATTCAAAAAAAAATCCTCGCAACTGACAAAACAGGAAAAGACCCACATACCTGATTTTTTTCAATCAATCCTCTTTAGATCGCTCTCAGTTTACCAAAGAAATTTTGCTGATCTGGGTTATATAAGAAACAGGTTTTCCATGGATAGAACAAGTATTTTGCACTATTCTCCCTTTAGATCTATTATCCCATGGAGAATGATTTCTCAGCATTCTTTAATAGGCACAATATCACATCAATTCGATCCACATATATTGGCTTGTCTTATTCTTCGAATCAGTGACAACCATCCCAAAAAACAAGCATCTCATATTGGTTTATGGAGAACACGGCACACAGAGAACTGTTCACAGCCATAGGTCTGATACAAAAGTTGTAGAGCCTATACAACATTTTAAAAGGAAAAAGTTAAATATTCGTGGGTATACTAATATTCTCCGATATAAAATGGTGATGGCATGACACAGTTTAATAGATATTTGTTAAACAAATAAAAGGTCGTTTTCAATCACCAAAAGCAGACCGCTTGCTTTTTATTGAATAATTTGGCTTCCCTGATAAGTCTCCGAATCAGATCCCTAAGAATAAATAAATAAATAACCAACCTTTAGTGGAGATTTTCTTGCCCCGTTAACATATTCTCCATTCCCTCCTTTTGCGCACCTTGTTAGCTTTATTCAGATACCTTTAATTGTACGAATTTACAGTCTATCAACATAAAAATATTTGTGGGGAATGTATCTGTATCTGGGACAATAATTATAGATATAATAAGTAAACTGAATTAATAGATATGGCTTAGGTTTTTATAGGAAATGGATTTATGACACTTCAAGCGTGCAAGGGAATTGGTGAGTGGAGGGGGTTCGAGGGTGTGTCCAGTGACAAGTGATTGAGTGATAGAAACATGATAAAGATTTAATATACATAGTATAATACCGATGTATTTTTAGGGTTTCATTTCTAATAGAGAAATCTAAAATTTGGTTTAAAAGATAGTGTCTATAGAAAATATCGAATGGTTCTTTGAAGCATATTCGGAAGCTAATTTGATAATGGGTAAGAAAAACTTACTTCCACGACATCAGTCAAGTTAATATAATAGCGAAATAGAAAACTAATACAGATGTTGGATAGTACTGTATGTAGTTTAGTTTGGTAGCCAATATTTCAATTGGCATGATAAATATGTTTTAATGTGTTACTTTCAATGTCTATTAGATTCTCTCTATATGATTTTGTATTTTTTAATGAACAAGATACCTTTAATTTTAAGCCCTATATATGCAATTAAAAAGCTTTGGTATGATATGATTGTAAATAAACTAGTCTAGGATGAGAAGCACCATTGGAAATCAACCATGGATACTTTTAACTAAGTTATATATGGTATAATGTATAAAAAACTAATTGAGTTCAAGAACCACACACTAAAGAAATCTACACAACATGGTAGAAAACAGGCTGGGGTGGAATAGTTTCTTTACATTTTTCCCACACTTTAGTGTGCATAAAAATCTAAAGACTATAGATGTGAAAGAAAAATTTACATTAATTAAAAATGGTAAAAAAATACTAGATTGTAAGTCATTAGAGATATATTTCTCCTTTCTATAAATTTGTGCCTAAACTCAGAAAATTTTTAGTAATACTATAATCTTAAACTATGTACTATGAATGTTTTTGCTCATAAATCAAGTAAAGGAAGAAAAGTGGAAAATAAAAATTAAAGATGATATATGATTGATTGTAAAATGTACACATTCTTATACTTAGATGTGTATATGGCCCATATGTGTGAAAGATGTGAATGAAAAGAATTCTACACATTTTTTTTCTAATGAGAAAAGATGAACATAGATAATGACATCTGATAAATAATAATATCCCTCAAGTGACAAGATGAATTAAAATGCATTGAAAGAGAATTAATTTTTTTTTAAAAAATGTGATATATATGAAATAAAATTAATTTATATAAAAATATTAACCAATAGTTTTGTGACATTAAATTATAACTGACCTATAAAAATAAGAAAATATGCCTTTAGACTCAATCTCCTTAGACAATGCCATCTCTAATGCCATGATACATAAACCATAGTAATATTTTCTATTTAGAAATTATCTCAAAATAAGAACAAATTAAATAAATGTACCACTTATGATCCCTTAGTTAGCTTGACCATGACTTTTTAGCAACACAAATAACATACATTATAAATAGTTTACCATATTTTTCCCTTAATTTAGTGTTTCCCTAAATATTCCCTTTCCAACCCTT
>BSBK01010800.1:165000-166803 GCA_027943335.1 Chamaecyparis obtusa | reverse complement strand
GATTAACCTACTGAAGAAAATGCAGAGTTTCAAGCAAGCAGGAAGATCTGTTCAGGAGTATACAGAGGAGTTCTATCGACTTCTCATCAGAATAGGCCATGTAGAAGCTGATAAGGAGAAAGTTGCCCGATACCTTAATGGGTTAAGGCCAAGCATTCAGGAGGAGCTGAATCTGGTTCGAATGAACAGTATTGAAGAGGCATACCAGTTTTCCCTAAAAGTAGAGGAAAAGCTGAACAAGAAGTTTGAGAGCAGACAAAACGGAAGAGGTCGCGGTGGACGATCTGGTGGACGGTCATATGGTGGCCGAAATGAGGATCCGAAAAAGAAGGATGAGGCCAGTAGTAGTCAGAATCAGCGAGGAAATAATTTCAATCGCTTCCAGGATCAGAATAATAGAGATCAAAGAGGAAGAGGAAGAGGACAAGGATCTGGAAGAGGTGGCTTCCGTGGAACATGTTTTCACTGTGGAGAAGAAGGTCATAGGGCATTTGAATGTCCTCAGCACCAAGGTAGAACAGACAGGAGAAATGAAGCCAGGCCAGAGTTGCACATGTAGATGAAGATGTCAGATCATCAAATTCTGAAGATGCTGAAAGAGGAGAAATGTTGATTAACAGAAGAGTCCTGTTGAGTGGTGAGAATGAACCTGAGCAAAGGAGGAGCCTGTTTCGCAACAGGTGCAAGTGTGAAGGTAAATGTTGTGATGTGATTATTGATAGTGGAAGCACTGACAATTTGGTGTCAGAAGAGATGGTGACAAAGTTGAAGCTCAAGAGACAGAAACACCCACATCCATATCGGATTGCCTAGGTACAGGATGACCATAAGGTCATGGTCAATGAACAATGCCTGGTGAAGTTCAAGATTGGCGGATACCAAGATGAGGTATTGTGTGATATCATATCTATGAATGCATGTCATATGTTTTTGGGTAGACCATGGCAGTTTGACAGATGTGTTGTACATGATGGTCGTGCGAATACCTATTCCCTAACAAAGGATGGAGTGCGACATAAGCTAAAACCATTGAAGGAGACTGAAGAAAAGGTATGTGGTAATGCAAGGATAACTTTTGTTGATGGAAGAAATTTCTTAGATGGTATGAGGCATGAGCATGTATGTTTTTCTTTAATTCCAAAAGCTGGTAAAGAGGAAGTAGAAGATGTTCCTGTAGAAGTTGTAGATTTGTTGAATGAGTTTCAGGATATTGTATCTAATAACGTGCCTGATGGATTACCACCAGTTAGGAAGATCAGTCATCAGATGGACTTGATCCCAGGAGCGAGTTTACCGGATAAGGCAGCACACAGAATGACACCTGCAGAAAGTGAGGAGTTGAACAAACAAGTACATGAACTGTTACAGAAAGGATTGATCCGTGAGAGTCTGAGTCCCTGTGCTTGTACCAGCAGTATTAGCACCAAAGAAGAATGGAGAATGGAGGATGTGTATAGATTCTAGGGCAATAAACAAGATCACAATCAAGTACAGGTTTCCATTGCCATGAATGGATGATATTATGGACTATTTGAGTGGAGCTGTGTATTTCTCAAAGATAGATCTAAAAAGTGGATATCATCAAATTCGGATCAGAGAAGGAGATGAATGGAAGACTGCCTTCAAGACAAAGGAAGGACTGTATGAGTGGTTAGTCATGCCTTTTGGGCTAACCAATGCACCGAGCACTTTCATGCGGCTCATGAACGAGATTCTGAAAGAATTTTTGGGTAATTTGTCATTGTTTACCTAGATGATATTTTGATCTTTAGTAAGACATTGGATGAGCATATGATGCATATT
>BSBK01010800.1:32500-160000 GCA_027943335.1 Chamaecyparis obtusa | reverse complement strand
ATAGAGTGCTTTGCAGCCTTTCCAGAATGGGGTTATAATAGTAAATCGGGTCAACTGGCGATGACTTATGGTCTTCAAAAGTTGGGTCACCTGAAATGGTAGAAAATGATTTTCTTTCAAAAATTTTGTTTGCGTTTCAAAAGTTATTTTGAGCCAACTTTGATGTAATAAATTGTAAACTAAAATAATTCTAAGTTTTATCGGCCTTGTTGGCTAAAATTCTGGAACCTTCCCAAGTGGTGGCAAAATTGCCTATATAAGGAAGGTTGTAGTGTTGTCTTAGACAGTTTGGGAGAGTTCTAGGTATTGATTCGAGGCTTTTTCCTATAGAATATTGTAAGGGAATGCCCATGTGGCTTTGCATATTGTAATTTTGAATGTTTTTAATTCCACATTTGTGGAGATAATAAGAAGCCCATTTTCTATTCTTGCATATTGTTGTTATTTCTCTATTTCTGTTATGTGTTTATGGTATTAAGGGGAGCACCCTTCATCAAGTGGTATCAGAGCAGGAGTTCCTGAGTGTGTAAATAGATCACCGATTGTGAGGTAGTTTGCACCAGGATCGTGGGTTAGGAATTTTTTGTAAATAGATCGCTGAGTATGAGGCAGTTTGCACCAGGACCGTGGTTAGGGTTTCTGTGTAAACAAATCACTGACTGTGAGGTAGTTTGCACCAAGACCATGGTTAGGGTTTCAGTGAGAATCATGAAAATGTGTAACACCACACAAGACTAAACTAAATAAAAGACAACTACAAGTGAACCAAATGAATTAACCTAAACAACACAACAATTTTTTTTATTAACAAGGTACAACTTAGCACCGAATTACAATTCAACTGACATAATCAGTTATTTAAATATCCAAGGTAATGAATTACATGAGAGTATAAAAATATACTCAACATTTAATACATATGTACTAAGAGTTCCAGAATGCATCTAACTGTCCCTAGATATCCTAAGCACTGTTTTGATAACAAGTAACCAGGTAATAATCTATTTTCCATAAATCTTTACAGCAGTCAACCATTCCCCCAAAAACATAGTTTTCCTCATCTAGAATCCTGAAAACACCAAAATAGAAAACAACCACAAACAACAGGGCTTAGTCAAAAAGACTAAGATGATGGAATACCTCCAAAGCATCTGCATCATACAGGTTAGAACCTTAACAAAATAATCTAAACCATACAAATAAAAAATAGACATATTTCATCATTAATAGGAAGCATTTCATTTCTACTCAACAGAAATATACAAGTACTTCATTTCATTTTCAACAGAAATAAACTTGCAAAGAAAATGACAAGGTGATGATCCATTAGCTTTGGGTATCTACATAAGAATCAACGATCAGTAACCAATAGGAAACTCGAAGAATTCATTATGCCAGCCTTATTCTTTCCAAGCAATAAGGTAAAACCATTCCCTTACTTCACCAACATGTGCAAGTAATCAGGGCAACATATTTTATCTTTTTAAATGTAACCCATAGCCCATGAATTATTAAATTATCACTTAGTAATTAACTGACAGATATTCTTTCGCCTTCAGGCTCTAGACAAAAGTCAGCTTCCCATACTAAGGATCACACTTGCATTATCTCAATACACTTCATACTACCAAAATAGCTAAACCATAGTAAAATCTGAATTTCCAATTCAACTATTAATGTTTACTTAACAACTGAAATCCTTAATACTGAAACAACCATTTAAAATTTCCACATACATTCATGAAATCTCTTTCCAAAATAACCACAGCAAGCATCTTCTCTTCATCACTGACAGAATAACTTAATCAAAATTTCCAATGCTATTCTTAGAAATTCAAATAATAATAATATCCAATTCCTAACATCTAATTGCAATTTAATAACAGATAAATGGAAACATCCAATTCTATTGCCAACTATTTGATACGATAATACCTAAGAATCAATTCCATTTTTCTGTCTCATTCTAATTAACAGAGTTATTTGTCATTCCATAGAAAGTTAACAATCAACTAATATACCAAAGAATAATGCAGAATTACACATTAACTACATAATTACTGCCGTATAAGAATACACTTCTTTCAATTCTGTTATCTCTATTACCAAGTCACTTATGTACATACTTGTAGGCATAACACATATATATACATATGTATATACACTCACGGTACATGTATATACATATATACATATACATTCCTACAAATATATATATATATATATGCACATACTTATAGGCCCACACACATATATGTACATATGTATATACACGTACCGTGAGTGTATATACATATGTACATATATGTGTGTGGGCCTATAAGTATGTGCACATAAATATATCTATATATATATATATATATATATATATATATATATATATATATATATATATATATATATATATATATATATATATATATATATATATATATATATATATATATATATATATATATATATATATATATATATATATATATATATGCACCCTTGTATTTATACAGAGTTCAGAGCACTACATCAAAATTGTAATACAATCAAAAAACATGAAATCAAATATTTCAATCTAAATATGAATTATCAGTTATTGACACAACTCTAAAATTCCACAGACAGCAAATATACTGCATCAGTAGCTATCAAATAGCCTTCAGACCAAAGTCATAACCAAATCTATGAAAGAGATAATGTGAGAACAGAGACTTACTTAATAGATCCCCACATTAACCGAGAATACCATAATACCAAGAAATAAAAACTATGTTCTATTTCCTGCTACAGCACGATCATCTAAAGAACATGATTCTTAATAAAACTTACCAACAGACCTAATAATCCTCAATAACAACAGCTGCAGTATATATAATATCTAAAACTTAAACCCCTCTATCTAGAGCATAGAACTGTGGATGGTCATATGTACCCCTAACACCAGAGACCGATACATAGATAACACGATGACTAAACTCAACATAACCTCATGGTAATCGAATCTCCCTTCTCTCGAGTTCAAAAATACAAACTACCAGACAAAGAAAAGCACACTACAAAACCTCCAAACATGACATAACAGAGCTTCCCTATACCAATGCTTGACAAGAAAAGAAAGTCGACTACAACATTCAAATAGTGACATCAAAATAAACATTGTTGTGTTTACTAAACAAAATGAACTACCAACTAAATAATATGAAGTCGGGTACAAGATACGAATTCCCTTAATGTTCCATGATTGACAAAAATCTTTTCACTATGGTTACACACCCATTCTAACCTAGGAACCACAAAACCTGATATCTATACCACACAGAGAACGTAATAAAATAGAATTCTCAATACCCAAATACCTGGTGACAAGACCAAATATCAGTACCAGAATAGCTAATCCTGATCACAAAATAACATTCCAAAGCTCGGTAAAAACTGGTAGCAAAGAGGCGACAACTTCACAGTCTTCACTCTCTATTGCTACTTCCATACACACTACATTGTCATTCCCACTACTAAGATCATGACAACTAACATGAAACAGTGAAACACACAAACCCCCAAACTCAAGAAACCCTATGCTCCCATGTTCCAATAATAACAATATCACCATTATGACAACCTCAAACCATAATACTAATCAACTGAACAGAACACACACAACCGAACTTGCAAATTACAAACAGTGAACATAAACACTGCAATGTGCATTACGATACATTTCGAAAGACATTTCTACAGTATACAAGAAACATATTTATCCTTAGTGCATAACCCGAATAGAAACCATTTTAATGAAATTTTATAAACTAGATACATATAGAAAGCAAGAGTTGAGTTAGAGAATGCCCCTGCCTTTATAACAGAGGTGGAGTGTTCTGAACTCGAAGTTGAAACCAAAAACCGCACTCCCAACTAGCGAGCTACACCAAATCCAAACCCTCGCTCAGCAAAGCTAAACCCACCGAAAATGTCCAAGAACCAAGCAACGAAACCGAGCACCCCATGACAGAGCTCATTTCATAAGCACCAGAAACCAAATAGTGCTCCCAAATGATAGCTTGAAAACCAGAAACATAACCATGAAATGCAAAATGGAGAATCCCATTAATAATGCATAAGTATACAACCATATTCCTCTCCAATTTGAATAGAATGACTCCATTTCCGCAACCTTTCCAAGCATCAAACCCATTACCTCAACAGAGAAAAACCTTGCCAATGCAAATGACCGATAGCGAACTGAAGTCATTCAATTCCCATAAGCATGCCGTAGCTGCATTAAAGTCCAAACTTATCTTTCATTTCCACCTTCACTGAACACAACGACAGTTGTCACCGCAATACATACTTACTGAGAATTCCCACTTACCCATGCTCAGAGTAAAACCACATGTGCATATAACAACCAATTCCCACTACACATTTGAACATAGCAAAACAAATATCTTGGCACCGAGAACTTACTATGACATAGCCACATTAAATCATAGTTCACGAAACCATAGGAATTATTTCAAAACCATAGCCAAAGTTAAACCATTTACTAACCTTAGCTTGTTAACCATAATACAAAGAATGCTAGGATATTACTAACACCCCTACTAACTTAACACAAAACTAATTACTAACTCATTCTAACAATTAAACTTATTTGTATTCTTTTAAATATCAATTTCCACTTAACAATCAACACTAACATAATAAAACCATTTATACACTAGCATT
The DNA here is from genome assembly GCA_027943335.1 of Chamaecyparis obtusa. NCBI lineage: Eukaryota > Viridiplantae > Streptophyta > Pinopsida > Cupressales > Cupressaceae > Chamaecyparis > Chamaecyparis obtusa. Next base: position 155,281 of record BSBK01010800.1, on the reverse strand, counting down.
AATCATAAAATTAACCATATTTTCCTTTCACAATAACCAACCAATATAACATCAAAATTCTCATTACTAAAAACTTAATTGTAGAATAGGAATTCCTCATTCCTTCCTCCTAAGTAACACAAATTTCCAAGTACCAAAGTCAACAGAGAAACTGATAATTCAGAAAAGACAGTGTCTGCAGTTATTTAATTAAATCCAATAGATCCAATGTCATAGTCTAACCAAAGATTAACAATTAATAGCCAAACTAAATATCCATAATCTGTCTAAGATAAAAATTGAAGTTAAAACAAAGCTATAATCCCCTTCTAACCAAAAGAGTTTGAACATAACAAATCCGAACCAAGACATAAATCCACCCTAGAAGAACTAAATAAAGATGCAGAATAAAAAACCAAGTTAGAAGTAGATAGGGGCATGACACCCTCCCCCACCAACCTTGGCTTACTCCTGGAAGCCTGTAAACAAGTGAGGATGTGCTGCTTTCATTACCGCTGCATCTTCCCATGTAACAGATGTATCATCACTGAGATCCCATAACACCTTTACCTGCTCTACCTTGCGACCTCTGAGGTTTAGTTCTCTTTGCTGGATAATCTGCACTGGTTCCAGCATCAGTTGACCATCTACCACCTATAAATCATTCCGATTAAGAACATGAGCAATGTCAGGAATATACTTCCTCAATACAGATACATGGAATACATCATGGATTCGTGAAAGACTGGGAGGCAAAGCAAGTCTGTAAGCAACTAGACCAACATGTTCCAAGATCTCAAACGGTCCCACAAACCGTGGAGACAGTTTAGATCCCTTACCATACCTAATGGGACTCTTCTAAGGCCTAACTCGAAGAAATACCTTATCCCCAACCTCAAACTGATGCTCAATCCTATGTTGATCAGCATACTTCTTCTGCCTATCCTGTGCTGTAGAAAGATGCTCTTTGACACATTTTACCTATTGCTCCAAATCTTGAAGCATCTCAGGACCTAGAATAATTTTGTCCTCAAGATTATCCCAGCTCAAGGGTGTTCTACATGGTCTCCCATACAGAGCCTAAAAAGGAGCCATACCAATAGAGCTATGATAACCATTGTTGTATGAAAACTCAACAAGGTGAAGATACTCCTCCCACTTACTCTGTCTGTCCATAACATACATCCTAAGCATGTCTTCTAATATCTAGTTGACATGCTCAGTCTGTCCATCAGTCTCGGGATGATATGCTGAACTGAAATTCAGCTGAGTACCCAATTCTCTCTGCATAGATCTCCAAAGTGAAGATGTAAAGACTGAATCCCTATCAGATATGATCTTACGAATTCCATGTAACCAGACAACTTGCTCAATGTATATCCGTGTTATATAAGCAGCATTGTAAGAAGACCTTACTGGAATGAAATGGGCAACTTTAGTTAACCGATCAACTGCAACCATGATTGCATCATGACGCCTGGCTATAAGTGGTAACCCCACTATGAAGTTAATGGATATAGTATCCCATTTCCACTCTGGTACCCTGTGAGACTGCAAGAAACCTGCTAGATGTTGATGCTCTGCCTTCACTCTCTAACATTCCAAACACCTAGCCACAAAGTCTGCAATATCCCTCTTCATACCTGGCTAGTAATGGTACTGTCTAAGATTGGCATGCATCTTCTTCACACTAGGGTGCACTGAATATGGTGCCTTATGTGCTTCAATCATAACTACATCCTGAAGATCCCCATTCTCTGGCACATAAACACTACCTCGATACCTCATGAGTCCATCAGTGTTGATAGAGTAGCCCTCAAAGCAACCCTCTAATAGACTGCCACTGTCAAACACTGCTTTGACATCTAAGAACCAAGGATCCGAAGACAAGTTCTAAAGTATTCTATGCTTAAGATCCACTGTGAGGGTTAATGAAGAAAGTTCGTGACATCTTCTACTAAGTGCATCAGCCACTTTGCTTTCCTTACCCTACATGTACTTCACTTCGAAGTCATATTCACGTAGAAACTCCATCCATCTGCACTGATGAGCATTAAGATTGAGTTGTGTGAATAAATACTGAAGACTTCTATGATCTGTATGCAACTCAAAATGTTGACCCAATAAGAAATGTCTCCATTTGGTCAATGCATGCATTACAGCTGCAAGCTCCAAATCATGTGTAGGATAGTTGACTTCATGATTCTTTAATTTCTTGGATTCGTAAGCAATGACTCTACCATCCTGCATCAACACTGCTCTTATTCCATCCAATGAAGCATCTGTACAAACAACAAATGCCTTGGATGGATCAGGTACTGCTAACACTGGAGCACTAGTTAAGCATTCCTTGAGACACTGAAATGCTGCTTCGCACTCCTCTGTCCAAATGAATTGCTTTCCCTTTCTCTGAAGTGATGTGATGGGATGAACTATTCAAGAGAAATTAGATACAAATCTTCTATAGTAGCTGGCTAATCCCATGAAACATCGCACTTCTGAGACATTGGTAGGCACTGGCCACTCAACTATTGCCCTAATCTTGGCTAGATCCACAGCTATACCCTCTCCTGTGATAATATGACCAAGATAGCAAATGTCAATTTTGAAAAACTCACACTTCTTGAGATTGGCAAAAAGTTGGTTCCTGCGAAGACATTCAAAAACTAGTCTCAAATGTTGCTCATGTTTTTCAAAGGAATCCAAATACACAAGGATGTCATCTAGAAACACCATGACAAACTTGTCAAGGAAAGTCCTGAATACACCATGCATTAGGCTCATGAAAATTGATGGTGCTTTAGTTAGTCCAAAAGGTACTACTATGAATTCATAATGCTCGTATCTGGTATGAAAAGCTATCTTGTGGATATCAGCTTCTTGAATCCTTAGTTGATGGTATCCAGATTTGAGATCAATTTTGGAAAACACCGTAGCACCCTTCACTTGATCAAACAAGTCATCGATGTGAGGCAAAGGATATCTATTCCTGATGGTCACTTTATTTAGTTTTTCTAAAGTCTATGCACAGCCTTAAAGAACCATCCTTTTTGACGAAGATGATAGGTGCTCCCCACGGTGAGACACTAGCTCTTGAGTGCTCATACGGTAAGGAGTCTTAGAAATAGGCTCAGTACCAGGCAAAAGATCAATCCTGAAATTGATTTCTCTTTTAGGAGGGATTCCCAGAATATCAAAAACAAAGATATCTGAAAACTCCTTCAAAACTAGATGATTTAAGTTGGTACTAGAAGAAACTGGTTCATCAAAATCATTGATAGAAATAGCAAATAGTTTGCATCCCATACGCAAGCACTTCTTGAGTTGTTTGGCAGAAACGGTCCTAACTAAAATAGGTCTCTTAATACCTGAAATGTACTTAGCTATTCCAAAATCATCAATACATCTGATGATCTTTTCTCTGCAATCAATGACAGCTAAATGTTGGTCCAGCCAATCCATTCCTAAAATAACACCATACGAACCCAAAGGAATAACTCTAAGGCTAACTGAAGTAGTAAAAGCCTTAAGTCGAATCTTACAATCTACAACCACTAACCCTGTTTCTACCTTAGATCTTGATGCCAACTCAACTTGCCATGCCCACTCAGCTTTATTCATAGGAATACCACATTGTTTAACCAAATTTGAAGAAATAAAAGAGTCGGTGGCCCCGGAATCGAACAAAATGGAAATTTTCTTACCTTGGCAATTACCTTTTGTTTCGATTATGGTATTCTAATGATCAACCTGCCTTTGATCTACGGTAGCAAAAATATGGTGGTTCCTTCCAGAATCACCTACAGTGGCCTCAGAACCTGTTGCCCTAGATCTGCCTTGGTTGTTGCCATGAAGGGGACAATTCCACTAAAAATGACCCAACTGCCCACAGTGGTAACATTCCGCCCCTCTCTTGATACTCTTTTGCTGCATTGAATTTGTTGGAGGAGATACATTGCTCTGCTGCCCACTTTGTGAAGACAAAAAGGATTTGGGCTGCTCAGATACTTTGAAACTCTTGTTAGACTTAGAGAACTTTCCAAACTTCCTTTTCATGAACTTGCCACTAGAACCACCTGAAGCTGCCCTTGAATTGCCTTGAGAAACACTCTGGTTCTTGCTACTATTCTGAACAAGAGGATTCACTGTACTCTTGATCACACCTCCACTGAAACTTGACTTCATCTCAGTCAATTTAGCTTGATTAGAGGCTTCTTGCACAGTCTTAGGCTTGAAAGTACACACTTCTTCTCCAATTTTGGGATTTAATCCCCTAATAAAATGTTGTACTAATGGCTTTTCATGTTCAGCCCAACCAGAGTACTTCTTCAACTCAAAGAATCTCCTCTCATACATATCCACCATAGCATTACCTTGAGAGATATTGAAAAATTCCTCAGATCTGGCCTGCTGCCAGTATTCTGAAATGAACCTCTCATGAAACCTTTCAACGAACAATTCCCAAGTGACTTGTGAAATGTTGACTCCAAGATGTTCAAGTTCCATGTTCCACCATATGGAAGCAAAGGATCTGAGCTGCATAATAGTCCAGCAAACTCTAACATTACTCTGATAATCATGGAGAATAAAACATCTTTCGATGTTTAACAGCCATGCTTCAGCAGCGGTACCTTCCTCAGTTCCATAAAAGATAGGTCCTTTGAACTTAGAAAGGTCCTTCAACTGAGCCCTTGCAACAAGATTCTCAGTAATAGCCGGGTTTGCATTAGGAACTTGAACCACATTAGCATTTGCATTCGCTCCCCCACCGGGAACATTGTTCCTAGCTTCTATATCATCAAGTCTATCAAGTATCCATTGGAGAACTTTAGCCTGAGGTTCTCTCTGATCACCTTGATCAGCTCCAAACCCACCTTGGTGATCTTTCCCTCTACCATGGCCACGTCTTGGACATCTGCCCCTACCTATGCCAATTCCAGCATCAACTGGATCATCACACCCACGGGCACCTCTTATGACAGGAGGCATGCTCAAGACCTTAAATAAAAAAAAAAGAAAGAAAATCATTAATGAAAGCAAAGAGATATAACCCCTTTTCTAAACCCTGAGCCCCTAGTGTTCAAACTTGGGCTCTGATACCAATGTAACACCACACAAGACTAAACTAAATAAAAGACAACTACAAGTGAACCAAATGAATTAACCTGAACAGCACAACAATTTTTTTTATTAACAAGGTACAACTTAGCACCGAATTACAATTCAACTGACATAATTAGTTATTTAAATATCCAAGGTAATCAATTACATGAGAGTATAACATTATACTCAACATTTAATACATATGTACTAAGAGTTCCAGAATGCATCTAATAGTCCCTAGATATCCTAAGCACTGTTCTGATAACAAGTAACTAGGTAATAATCTATTTTCCATAAATCTTTACAGCAGTCAACCATTCCCCCAAAAACATAGTTTTCCTCATCTAGAATCCTGAAAACACAAAAATAGAAAACAACCACAAACAACAGGGCTTAGTAAAAAAGACTAAGATGATGGAATACCTCCAAAGCATCTGCATCATACAGGTTAGAACCTTAACAAAATAATCTAAACCATACAAATAAAAAATAGACATATTTCATCATTAACAGGAAGCATTTCATTTCTACTCAACAAAAATATACAAGTACTTCATTTCATTTTCAACAGAAATAAACTCGCAAAGAAAATGACAAAGTGATGATCCACTAGCTTTGGGTATCTACATAAGAATCAACGATCAGTAACCAATAGGAAACTCAAAGAATTCATTATGCCAGCCTTATTCTTTCCAAGCAATAAGGTAAAACCATTCCCTTACTTCACCAACATGTGCAAGTAATCAGGGCAACATATTTTATCTTTTTAAATGTAACCCATAGCCCATGAATTATTAAATTATCACTTAGTAATTAACTGACATATATTCTTTCACCTTCAGGCTCTAGACAAAAGTCATCTTCCCATACTAAGGATCACACTTGCATTATCTCAATACACTTCATACTACCAAAATAGCTAAACCATAGTAAAATCTGAATTTCCAATTCAACTATTAATGTTTACTTAACAACTAAAATCCTTAATACTGAAACAACCATTTAAAATTTCCACATACATCCATGAAATCTCTTTCCAAAATAACCATAGCAAGCATCTTCTCTTCATCACTGACAGAATAACTTAATCAAAATTTCCAATGCTATTCTTAGAAATTCAAATAATAATAATATCCAATTCCTAACATCTAATTGCAATTTAATAACAGATAAATGGAAACATCCAATTCTATTGCCAACTGTTTGATACGATAATACCTAAGAATCAATTCCATTTTTCTGTCTCATTCTAATTAACAGAGTTATTTGTGATTCCATAGAAAGTTAACAATCAACTAATATACCAAAGAATAATGCAGAATTACACATTAACTACATAATTACCGCCTTATAAGAATACACTTGTTTCAATTCTGTTATCTCTATTACCAAGTCACTTATGTACATACTTGTAGGTGTAACACATATATATACATATGTATATACACTCACGGTACGTGTATATAAATATATACATATACATTCCTACAAATATATATATATGTATGCACATACTTATAGGCCCACACACATATATGTACATATGTATATACACTCACAGTATGTTTATATACATATATACATATACATTCCTATAAGTATATATATATATATATATATATATATATATATATATATATATATATATATATATATATATATATATATATATATATATATATATATATATATATATATTTATGCACCCTTGTATTTATACAGAGTTCAGAGCACTACATCAAAATTGTAATACAATCAAAAAACATGAAATCAAATATTTCAATCTAAATATGAATTATCAGTTATTGAGACAACTCTAAAATTCCACAGACAACAAATATACTGCATCAGTAGCTATCAAATAGCCTTCAGACCAAAGTCATAACCAAATCTATGAAAGAGATAATGTGAGAACAGAGACTTACTTAATAGACCCCCACATTAACCGAGAATACCATAAAACCAAGAAATAAAAACTATGTTCTATTTCCTGCTACAACACGATCATCTAAAGAACACGATTCTTAATAAAACTTACCAACATACCCAATAATCCTCAATAACAATAGCTACAATATATATAATATCTGGAACTTAAACCCCTCTATCTAGAGCATAGAACTATGGACGGTCATATGTACCCCTAACACCAGAGACCGATACATAGATAACATGATGACTAAACTCAACATAACCTCATGGTAACCGAATCTCCCTTCTCTCGAGTTTGAAAATACAAACTACCAGACAGAGAAAAGCACACTACAAAACCTCCAAACATGACATAACAGAGCTTCCCTATACCAATGCTCGACAAGAAAAGAAAGTCGACTACAACATTCAAACAGTGACATCAAAATGAACATTGCTGTGTTTACTAAACAAAATGAACTACCAACTAAATAATATGAAGTTGGGTAGACAAGATACGAATTCCCTTAATGTTCCACGATTGACAGAAATCTTTTCACTATGGTTACACACTCATTCTAACCTAGGAGCCACAAAACCCGATATCTATACCACACAAAAAATGTAATAAAATAGAATTCTCAATACCCAAATACCTGGTGACAAGACCAAATATCAGTACCAGAACAGCTAATCCCGATCACAAAATAACATTCCAAAGCTTGGTAAAAACTTGTAGCAGAGAGGCGACATCTTCACAGTCTTCACTCTCCATTGCTACTTCCATACACACTACATTGTCCTTCCCACTACTAAGATCATGACAACTAACATGAAATAGTGAAACACACAAACCCCCAAACTCAGGAAACCCTACGCTCCCATGTTCCAATAATAACAATATCACCATTATGACAACCTCAAACCATAATACTAATCAACTAAATTGAACGCACACAACCGAACTTCCAAATTACAAACAGTGAACATAAACACTGCAATGTGCATTACCATACATTTCAAAATACATTTCTATGGTATACAAGAAACATATTTATCCTTAGTGCATAACCCGAATAGAAACCATTTTAATGAAATTTTATAAACCAGATACATATAGAAAGCAAGAGTTGAGTTAGAGAATGCCCCTGCCTTTATAATAGAGTGGGGGTGTTCTGAACTCGAAGTTGAAACCAAAAACTGCACTCCCAACTAGCGAGCTACACCAAATCCAAACCCTTGCTCAGTAAAGCTAAACCCACCAAAAATGTCCAAGCAATGAAACCGAGCACCCCGTGACAGAGCTTGTTTCATAAGCACCAGAAATCGAATAGTGCTCCCAAATGATAGCTCAAAAACTAGAAACAGAACCATGAAATGCAAAATGGAGAATCCCATTAATAATGCACAAGTATACAACCATATTCCTCTCCAATCTAAATAGAATGACTCCATTTCTGCAAGCTTTCCAGACATCAAACCCATTACCTCAACAGAGAAAAACGTTGCCAATGCAAATGACCGACAGTGAACTGAAGTCATTCAATTCCCATAAGCATGTCATAGCTGCATTAAAGTCCAAACTTATCTTTCACTTATTGTAGCTGGATCAATGAATGTGAAGAATATTTTGAGTATGAAGATATCGAGGATCTTTATCGGGTCAAGTTTTCGAAGGCAAGACTAAAGGGTCATGCGAAGATTTGGTGGTAGGAGATTCAATTGGAGTGAAATCAAAGAGGAAAGGATAAAATCACAAGATGGAATCGAATGGTGGATAAATTGATGTGACAGTTCATCCCTATTGATTATGAGCTTGACCTACTAAAGAAAATGCAAAGTTTGAAGTAAGCAGGAGTATTTATTCAGGAGTGTATAGAGGAGTTCTATCGAATCCTCATCAGAACAAGACATGCAAAAGCTGATAAGGAGAATGTTGTCCATTACCTTAATGGGTTAAGGCTAAGCATTTAGGAGGAGTTGAATCTAGTTTGAATGAACAGTATTGAAAAGGCATACTAGTTTTCCCTAAAAGTAGAGGAAAAGCTGAACAAGAAGTTTGAGAGCAGACAAAGTGGAAGAGGTCATGATGGAAGATCTGGTGGAAGAGGTCATGATGTAAGAGGTCATGATGTAACAGTCATAATCAAAGAGGAGATAATTTTAGTCATTTCCAAGATCAGAACAATAGAGATCAGAGAGGAAGAGGAAGAGGACAAGGATCTAGAAGAGGAGGCTTCCATGAAACATGTTTTCACTATGGAGAATGTCATAGGGCATTTGAATGTCCTCAACACCAAGGAGGGATAGATAGGAGGAACGAAGGATAGGCCAGAGTTGCACATGTAGATGAAGATGCCAGATCATCACATTTTGAAGATGCTAAAAGAGGAGAAACGTTGATCAATAGAAGAGTCCTTCTGAGTGGTGAGAATGAACCTAAGCAAAGAAGGAGCCTCTTTCACACTAGGTGAAAGTGTGAGGGTAAGTGTTTTGATGTGATTATTGATAGTGGTAGTACTGATAATTTGGTTTTAGAAGAGATGGTGACAAAGTTGAAACTCAAGAGGTAGAAACATCCACATCCATATCAAGTTGCCTAGGTGCAGGATGACCATAAGGTCATGGTCAGTGAACAGTGCCTAGTAAAGTTCAAGATTGGCGGTTACCAAGATGAGGTACTATGTGATATCATATCTATGGATGCATGTCATATGTTGTTGGGTAGACCTTGGTAGTTTGACAGATGTGTTGTACATGATGGTTGTGTGAATACCTATTCCCTGACAAAGGATGAAGTGCGACATAAGCTAAAACCATTGAAGGAAACAAAAGAAAAGGTATGTGGTAATGCAATAATAACTTTTGTTGATAGAGGAAATTTCTTAGATGGTATGAGGCATGAGCATATGTGTTTTACCTTAATTTCAAAGGCTGGGAAAGAGGAACTAGAAGATGTACCTATAGAAGTTGTAGAATTATTGAATGAGTTTTAGGATATTGTATCCGATAATGTGCCTGATGGATTACCACTAGTAAGAAAGATCAATCATCAAATGGACTTGATTCTAGGAGCCAATTTTCCAAATAAAGCAGTACTAGCAAAAAGTGAAGAGTTGAAGATAGATTTAAAGTTTAGTTCATCACATCATCCATAGATTGTATATGGAAGTAGTCCCAGAAATGCATCTGAGTTGAGAAAAATAGATAAAGGAGAAATAAGTAGTGCTGAAGCTAAGGATTTTTCAAATTATTTGAAGAACATCCATGAGGAGGTGAGGAAGCATATTTCCAAATTGAATGCATATTATAAGGCTAAGGAAGATGAGAAAAGGAGGCATAGGGAATTTTAGGTTGGAGATGAAGTCATGGTTCATTTGCGAAAGGAGCGATTTCCGATTGGTACATATAAAAAGTTGAAAATGAAGAAATTTGGGCCATGTAAGATAATGAAGAAGCATGATTTAGGAAATGTATATGAGGTAAAATTGCCTACTAACATGAATATTTCACCAGCATTTAACATTTCAAATTTGACAGAGTATCATTAAGGGGGTGTTGAAGATGAGAACACAGCAGAACAGTGGAGTATTCCAGCAACTAGTTCAAATATCAAGGAGATTGAGGACATACTGGATAGTCATGTTGGCAGAAGCACAAGGAACGAGACATATGAAGAATATTTGGTCAAATGGAAAGAATGACTTGTTGAAGATTCATCATGGCTAACAAAGGAGGAGGTTAACCATTTGGTTTTCCTCTGCACACTTGAGTCGTAACAGGGTCACTTCTCAAATTACCCTAGGTGTCTGATGCAGGAGCATCCTGGGTGTAAGAGAAATCTTGCATCACCCAAAAATATTTTTGGTTTTGTTTTCAATAATGGCTATCTTGTGTGGAGCTACTATTTATGGAAACTTGCTATTTTTAGTAAGTTGGTCATCCGATCTCAGAATGTTCTAATTTCTTCCCCGAAGGTTCATTTTGGCTAGTAAAGTTTCATTGACAGATCAAGTCTAGCTTTGTAGATATTGAAGATTTTTGGTATTGGCAATAGGGTATAGAAACTTTGAACTCAGTTTTGAAGGCTTTAGAGGCCTTGGATGAGGTCAAACATTTGGGGACAAGTGCTTGTGCAAGTCAAGCTTGTAGAGCACTTCGTGGCCTTTCCAGAATGGGGTTATAATAGTCAATCGTGTCAATTGGCGATGACTTATGGTCTTCGAAAGTTAGGTCACCTGAAATGGCAGAAAATGATTTTCCTTCAAAATTTATGTTTGGGTTTCAAAATTTATTTTGAGCTGACTTTGATGTAATAAATTGTAAAATAAAATAATTATAAGTTTGGTTGGCCTTGTTGGCTAAAATTATGGAATCTTCCCAGGTGGTGGAAAAATTACCAATATAAGGAAGGCTATAGTGTTATCTTAGGCCGTTTAGGACAGTTTTGGGTAGTAGATCTAGGTATTGATTTGAGGCTTTGTCCTACAAAATAATTTAAGGTAATGCCCATGTGGCTTTGCATATTGTAATTTTGAAAGTTTGTAATTCCACATTTGTGGAGATAATAAGAAGCCCATTTTATGTTCTTACATATTGTTGTTATTTCTCTGTTTCTATTATGTGTTTGTGGTATTAATCGGAGCACCCTTCATCAAAATTTTCAACTAATATCTGAGATTAGAAACATAAATTTGGATTTATTACAAAATAGAACTTTCTGAAAACTAGAGAAAAAACACTAAAATCTGATTTTAGAGCCCTAGATAAAACTTTCAGCTCACAAAAATGTGCTAAAATGGACCCTGATCAATTTTAGATCATTGGAAAAATAAATGGCACCTCTTGAGGCATGCACCCAAAAAATTTCAGCAAAAAACCAGAACTGAGTCAAAAATTATGACCTTTGAAAGTATTTGTTTTAGTTTATGACCTATGGAAGGTCCTGCATCATTCTCCCCTTCTTTAAAGGAATGTAGCTCCTACAAGTGGTTGTCTATGAACCGTTGCAACTTTGTTGGGTCCAACTTCATCACTTCCCATTCTGAGATCCAGGTGCTATTTGTTGCTAGTAATCCCTCCCATTGAATCAGGTACCTATTGTAATGACCATTCCAGGTGACTGTAGATTGCTTGTCTAGAATGTGGACAATCTTTTCCTTCTTTTTACTTGGAAGGTGGTGATGCCAATCCACCTCATCTTTACTATCTGGCTCAGATATTTCTCCATGAAATGCATATAAATCAAAAACATTAAACACAAGAGAAATGTCCAAATCATCTGGTAGACAAACCTCATAAGCATTATCATTGATCTTCTTCAAAATTCGTCAAGGACCTATATTTTTGTATTTCATCTTATTATATGTGCCAGCGGGAAATCTCTCACGCATCAAGTACACCATCACCAAATCACCTGCATTAAATATATGTCTCCTTCTACTAACATCTGCAGTAGCCTTATATTGCTCATTGCTATCCTACAATTTACTCCTCACATCATGTTGCAGTTGTTGAAGGTGTTCAACAAATTCTTCCCCATCATCGCTAATTCTATATTGCATAAGGAGTTGTACAAGGTCCAAAACACATTGAGGATTCTTACCAGATATGATCTGAAAAGGAGATTTTCTATTTGATCTGTTAACATAACTGTTGTAAGAAAACTCTACTTGAGGCAATGCCAAGTCCCATTGCTTGGGATTTTCACCAACAATACACCATACCAAGTTTCCCAAACTCCAATTGAATACCTTAGTTTTCCCATCAATTTTGGGATGATAGGCACTACTAAACTACAACTGTGTTCCCATCTTCTTCCATAAAGTCCTCCAAAAATGACTCAAAAACTTAATATCCTTGTAAGATGTGATAGTCTTTGGAATGCCAGGGAGTCTAACAACTTCTCAGAAAAATAAGTTGGCTATCCTTGTGGCATCATTAGTTTTTTTACAAGCAATAAAATGAGCCTTCTTAGAGAATCTATCGACAACTACAAAGATAGAATCTATACCTCGCTGGGTGTGGGGAAGCCCCAATAAAAAATCCATACTCACATTTATCCATGTCTCTATGGGTACAGGTAGAGGTGTATACAATCCTATGTTTTGGGAGTGACCCTTAGCCACTTGATAGAATTTGCACCTTGCCACATACTTAGTAATGTCCCTTTTTAGTTTTGGCCAGTAGTATTTGTCTTCAACCAAGGTTGTTGTCTTGTCCTTCCCAAAGTGACCAGCCAAACCACCACTATGAAATTCTTAGATAATATTTTCCCTCATGGAACCAACTGGTATACAAAGTTGTTTTCCTCTGAAGAGGTAACCATCCTACATAAAGTATTCTCCTCTCATGTGATCTAAAAGATTAGTTCCTAGTTCTTTAGTCTTCTCTATAATTTCCCAAAAATCATCATCAGCCTCATACAAAAATTTAATAGCATCAAAACCAATGACCTTTGTTTCCATTTTAGTTATGAGTGTAACACGTTGACTTAGGGAATCAACAACCTGATTTTGTTTTCTAGACTTATGCTTCAAAACAAAATTATACCCTTGCAAGAAAGACACCCATTTAGCATGCCTACTATTCAATTTATTTTGTGTGTTCACATATTTCAGGGCCAAATGATCTATAAATAGTAAAAATTCTTTTGGGACCAGATAATGCCTCTAATGCCTTAAGGTTTGAACAATAGCATAAAATTCTAAATCATAGGTAGAATAGGTCTTCCTCGCATCATTTAACTTTTCACTGAAAAAGGCTATTGGTTTACCTGTCTGGCTAAGAAAAGCACCTATCCCAACATGGGAAGCATCACAGTCCACTTCAAATACTTTATCAAAATTTGGAAGTTCCAATATAGGAGCTTTAGTTACTTTTTCTTAAAGAATTGGAAACTATGTTCAACATCTGTTGTCCATGTGAATTCCCTTCCTTTCGTACAATCTGTTATGTGTGCTACAATACTGCTAAAATTTTGAATGAACTTTCTATAGAAGGTTTTCAATCCATGAAAACTCCTTGCCTCTATTATGTTGGATGGACTAGGCCATTCTAGGATTGCCTTGACCTTTTCTAGGTCCATCTAAATACCATCTTCAGAAATGACAAAGCCCAGAAAAGTCAAACTATTTTGCATAAATTTTCACTTCTTTAAATTTGCATAGAGCTTCTCTTTCCTTAGTACACTTAGGATGATCCTCAAGTGTTGTAGGTGTTCTCCTTTATTTTTTCTCTGAATTAGGATATCATCAAAATAAACTACAACAAAATTACCAATGTAGGGTTGCAAGATAATATTCATCAATCTCATTAATGTACTTGGTGCATTAGAAAGCCCAAATGACATAACCATCCATTCATACAAGACATTCCTAGTCTTAAAAGCTGTCTTCCACTCATCTCCTTCATGAATTTGAATCTAGTGGTATCCACTTTGTAGATCAATCTTGCTGAAGTATTGGCCCCTGCGGATTCATCCATCATATCCTCTATACGAGGAATAAGAAACTGATACTTGATAGTAATCTTGTTAATTGCTCTACTATTAGTACACATCCTCCATGTTCCATCCTTTGGGGTAAAAAATGTAGGTACAACACATGGGTTCATGCTTTCTCTAACTAGGGCCTTTCTCAACTAGTTTTGTTACTTTTTTGTTGAGCTCTGCATGTTGTGTTGGGTTCAGTCGATAAGCTGCTTGATTAGGAAGAGTTTCTCCAGGAATCATATCAATATGGTGTTTTATATCCCTTTTTGGTGGGATATTTTTAGGTAGCTCATTTGGAATAACATCAAAAAATTCTTCTAGTATCTTTACTACATCATGTGGTATTATGTCTACTAGTTCTTCTCCTCTTTTTACTACCAATGCATAGCATCAACTTGTCACCTTCATTTCTTTGACAACATCCTTTGTAAACAACATGGTCTCATTCTTCCTTTCATCCTTAAGTGGTAAGAGAGTCACTTTAGAGCCATCATTCTAGAAGGTATATTTATTTTTCTCTCCATCATGCATGATCTTCCTATCATACTGCCATGGCCTTCCCAACAAAATATGACAAGCATCCATAGGAATAACATCACACCATATCTCATCCTTATAGATTTTTCCTATAGTAAACCTAACCAAACATCTTTTATCAATAGTAAACTCATTTCCTTTCTTAAACCATGCAATATGGTAAGGACAAGGATGTTTCTCACATTGCAGATTTAATTTCTCTACCATTTCCTTAGCTACCATATTGTCACAACTACCCCCATCAATAATTACTTGGCATACCTTTCTGCCTGAAGTGCATCTAGTTCTGAAGATGTTGGTTCAAAGCCATGAACCATCAAAGTTCTTTACAAGGACTTCTTCCTTCTCTAGAATGATCATCGATCTCCTCATCATGAGAGTTTCTCCCATGTCTGGTAAGACTTCTTGTTCTGTTCTCGCTTCTATGAATTCTGGCTAAACTAGGTTCACTCTAGGTTGTCCTCCTTGATTTCTTTTTGGTACATTATAATTTGAACATTCAAAGGCTCTGTGTCCTTCTCCACACCTAAAACAAGTAAAAGGCCTTCTCTGATTTTCCAAGCCTCTTCCACTTTTGTACCCTCATCCTCTGTGAAACCCCACATTCCTCTTTCTTGATTTGGAGGATCTTGCCTGGTGTCTATATTTTTTTCAAATCCTTGAAAGGAATCTCCCTGACCACTATTAGAACCTCCCCAAAATGAAGTTGAGGCACCCCTTCAAGTACCTCTATTCCTTTGGATATATTGCCTATTCTTCTTTTCTTTAGCCTTTAGGGCTAATTGGTAGGCTTCTTCCATATTGTTGACATGATGCATGCTCAACTCATCTTGGATGGAGAATTTTATGCCATTCATATATCTAGCAGCCATCTACTCATTATTTTCTTGATGCTCTATGTACATGGATAGCTTGTAGAATTCATTTGTATAGTCTTGCATTGAAGACAAATTTTGCTTTAAATTATGGAACCTGCGAAAGGGAGTTTGTGAATAATCCATGGGTAAGAATTTTTCTTTGAGCTTTTTCTCCATCTTGCTCCATGTCTTAATCTTTTATTTTTCCTTTCTAGTTCATTCCTTTTGGAGATGATCCCACCATATCATTGCATGTCCTTTTAATTGTGTGCATGCAAACTTCATCTTCTTTTCTTTTGTCATAGGCTTCCATTAAAAAAATTTTCCCATCTTGTTTAGCCAGTCTATTAATTCTTCTAGCTTAAGACTACCAGCATAGTCTAAAATGTCAATCTTGATTGCTCCACTCCTTCCTTCCAAAGCCTTGAGAACTCTTTCTTCATAGCTCATTTCTGCTAGCCTCTCTTCTATATTTTCTTTATTTTTGTCAGCACCTCTTTGGTTTCCCTCTTCATTAGATTCATTCCCTACTTGTATTCCTTGTTTATCTATTCGCTCATTGAGTCATTCAATCTGCCTCTACATTTCTATGAGGCCTCAACCCGACCCATCATAGCATTTTTTGATCATTCACATTTTGATACTTCATTATTTGATGCATTGATACACTTTCTGATTATCCTGACAGAGACTCGAGATATTATGTTTGAAGATGATTATTATATTATGTCGATTAGAACCTAGAATATGTGGTTGATTTTCATTATACATGTTTGGATATGTGAAATGATGAGAAGATTGGATCATGTTTAGATTTGATTATTTCATGGATGATATGTCATGATGATTATGGAATTATTATGTTTAAACATTAGTGAATGAAAATTTGTAATTAGAATTGAATTATGCATATTGATTTATGTTGCTAATTATGAATTGGAAATGTATATTTCATGTGATTTTACTACCTTGGACTACTGATGCTCGAGTTTAGTGTGCAGGAAAGAGAACCATGGAATTATTTGAAGAATCAAGGCTAAACATATGTGAACTGAGTAAGTTAATGTTTAATTTGATATGGGATTCAAAACCTCATTGTAATGTGAACCCATTGTAAATGTGAAATTTGCATGTGTGTTATTAGTTAACTTCATGTTGTCGCTTGGGACATGTCATTTTTTATGTGATGCATAATTGTTAGTGTCACTTGACACTATTATGTGTTTATGTATTGACATGTCTACTTAGGATTGGCAATGTAAACCTAAGCCTAACTAATTTTTAGGAACCTAATTAAACCCATTGTTGGAGATACTTGCAAAGTTCCACCAATTTGACTATTTAGATTTAATTCTTTCTAGCCACTTCTAGAGGCCAAAACGAGGTCCTAAGGGTCAAATTTAGAAAAATTTAAGCAATTTAGTGATAGGGGTATGGGATAGGAATGTTTTTAGCACATTTAGAACCCCCTAGTGGACTTGGTGACCCTTTTTATGAACCATTTTCCACATCCTACGAAAATGGATTAAGTCTTGACCTCTTACCCAAACCCACACTCCTTTCCAATCTGGCATTTATGATAGGGGGACAAGGAAAAGCCAAAGGACATTAGGGTCAAGTCTGAATTTAATGTTGGTGGGTGGGTCGATGTTGGAGGTCTTTTTAGAGGCCATTGTTAGAGTTACTGGGTGTTCACCCACTCTATACTTTTAGAGAAATTAGGGTTTAGATTGAAGAATGATAAGGGATTCGGCTCTTCTCAAAATTCATTTATCATAACACTTGTGAAAGTTGGTTTACTCATTGCCATTGAAGTTTTCTTGTTTACTTCCAATAGATTAGCATCTAATTCTTTCTCTCTCTTGCACATGGATTCTATGGGATGGGATTTGGGTTTGAATTCTTGCTTATGGTTTTATTTTTGTTTGAATGAGGGAGTTTTGTTCATGCGAGTAAGGCATTACTCACCCTTTAGGAAGGGAAGAAGTGGCCTTGGGTGAAGGGGTTAGTTGGGCTCTCCATTGTAGCGAGAATCTCTTCTCTTGGAGAAGAGGGATAAATTCATGGTGTATGGGCTCCATGAAGCCATTTTTATTCTTTCATCTTGGGGATGTTGATAAAGAAAGTTTGTGTATGGAAGTTTCATAATGTATCCTTCAAGAGGCAATGAAACATTCATGTTGGGAAAATGTAAATGCAATGGCATTCTCATCTTTGGAAAATCCCACCTTCACCCTACTTCAATGAGTTTAGATAACTCATTTGTGAAGCCTTGGGAGGGAGTTGATTCTTGTTTATGCATATGTGTATTGTTGTGAGCATTTTTGTTGAGCATACCCATTTAGCCTTGGTTCTCCAAGCTCGGGGGTGGTCTCCTTGAGACCTTGGATGGGAGGTGAGCTTCCCATGGTTCTCCTCTTTCATTTGCAAGTATTGATGCCAAGATCCATATTGATAAAGCTTTTGGGAGTTTTTAATGTTGGAAGGGATGTTTGAAAACAAGCTATGTTGAGGCATTGTTACAAATTTGTATTTAAGAAATCTCTACTTGTTAAGAGAAGCATGCTTGTGGGTTGTAAAATTTTTTCCTTTTCTTCTTTGGGTCATCATGAAGATGTATATTGAAATGTAAATGAGAAAAGCTTGTTCATTCTCTTTGATACTCTTATTCATGTATTGTTACCAAATTATATTCTATTTTTTTAAAATGTAAATGAAGAATCGTTACTTTCATGCCTATTGTATTCTAATCTTTGGAATAGTGAAATTATTCTTTCATTGTAAAAGATATCCAAGGTTGACAAGGAAAGCAATGCATTAGTTTCATATAAGAAAAGTTTCCTTGGAATGAAAAGTTAGTAATCTTTATAATGTATTTGATTGTGACTTTCAAGTTCATTACTTTCAATCTCTTCTAGAACAAACTCCAATTTCAATAGAATAACACCTTAGCTTGAAAACAATTTTCCAAACTCTAATCTCTCCAAATGAAGCATGATATCCATGAATAATTAAGCATGTAGAATAATCTTGTAATAATCAAATAATACTAACATTCAATTTATTGTTCATTTGGTGTATTACACTAATAAAATAATTCCAATGCATACAATTATCTATTTCAATAATGAAAGCAAGATATCAATAGCATAAATGCAAAAAAAAGACAAAAAATGGAATAGCACTTCCCAGATTTTTAGAGCAAAAATGCTCTCTGGAATTTGTATGGGAAGGGAAATAATTCTCTTACCATAGAGAATATTTCCTTCCCAATATGCCTTCCTAATTTAGAGTTAATACAAATTAACCCCTAACATAACCTAGTTGGTAATAACTACATTCCTAGTCAATCAATGTTAGTAATGAAAATAAACCTAATATTAATAAAAAGGATTTTTATATCCTAACCCCCTTATAACTTTTACCCCATAAATGGGCATAGGTTTGTAGTGGTAGTAGTACCATTTAATAATAATAATAATAATAATAAAACAATATTTATAAGGGATGGGGTGTCCTCATGGGTTCCACCCACATACTCCTCCCTTAACTTTCTTCTACCCTACGTAGGTTGCTAGGGAATGACAATAAATATTTCCCCCTCTCCTTGTGTGAATGCTTGCTTCCATTGTTCAAGACCTACACATAATCTAAGTCTTGATTGACATGCTTTCCTCCACTTCCCTATGTAACTTTTGGGCTGACTTGGCATTAAATATGTCCCCTAAGACAATGTCTCTCTTTCCCATGCGTAAATGCCTACTTGATGTCACATTAGATAATAATCCTAAGTCATAACAAAACCTACCACATGCCTTGCAAAAATACCCATTTGGATGAGGTACTAATGTTGGTGGGCCCCCCAAATCTCATGCCATAATTCCTACGTCAAAACTCTCGCACTCTCCACCTTGTACTATGCTCTGTTGGGATAGGAAAGCTTGCTGACATGTTATAAACTCACCTTTTGTCTAGTCACCTACTTTCTTAAAAACATACGAAAATCTCATGCATATGGATAAGAAAATAAGGTTGGTGGACCCTTAACTTCATGCCCCTTAAATGTGTGTATATCTCCTTGAAGGATTTCAAAAATCCCTTGGAGTATGTCTTTTTCTTGGGCTTCTCACCCATTGGGCATGTGGGCCCATGTGGGGAATGGGAGATGTGTTAGAAGATTAGTGATGTGATAGGTTATAGGTTAGGATTAGATTAGTAGGGTAATTGGATTAAAAGGTGGATTTGTAGACTAAAAGGATGGGAACATTGTTTTATTCTATGTAATTATTTTAATTAGTATTTGTTAATAAATCTACTCATATTATTAATTATTAGTGTTACTATTACTTAATTATTATTAAGTTTAATTGGGATTAGTCATATGCTTTTTAGATGTTAATTATATTTGTTAGTTATTAAATTCATTTTGGTGATTAATGAAATTGGTTATTAACAAGTAGGATTATTGTTTAGACTTAAATAGTAATGAATCAATTTATTTAATTAATAGTTTTACTGATTTTGTGTTCAAACTCAACTAGTAATAAAACATCTTGATAAACTAATAGTTATTTTAATTAATGGTTAATTAATTTAATAGGATCATCAATATTAATTAGTTAAAAGTCTAATGTGCTAGACTTATTCTCAATAAATCAATTTAATTTTATATTACAATTTATTCAATTTCTAAGTGATTAACACTAGAGTATTAATAATAGTATATTTGGTTTAAGATAAATTGTTCACTTGCCATTGGTTAGTAGGATTATGGATTATCAAATCGATGAGACTTAAGAAATCTAATTTTATTAGAAGGTGTTTAGTATGTATTGAAGATGGTGGTATAACTAATAGTCCTTTGCACATTCAGATAACATTGTATTCTAATTAATATCATTAGGTTCATTGTCATTCTATCATTAATGCAACTATCCCGTGAACCCTCACCTTAGGATTAAATATCTTTTAGTTGAACTAAAACTTATTCGAAAGCCATAACCTTGGTAGACATATTAATTGTGGGTATAGTTTAATTGAGATAAATTGAATATTTATGCCTAGGTATCTTTGGATTCATCCTGAATGGAAATTCCAAGTGGAGAATGTACCCTCTAGGGTTTCGCTATCCAAAAAACTTAACCCTAGGTTGTGACCTGCTTAACTCTAGACAAACGTATCCTTATTCTTGAATGTTATCCTATCTCATCTGAACCTTAAAAAAAAATTGTTGCATTTTTATGAGTTAAATTTTGGGCATGAAATCTAGTATCAAAGCCTAGGTTTCAACATTGGAACCTTTAAACCCATTACATTTCAACTAACCTAACTTAATCTATTATGTTGGATGCCTGTCATCACACAAGCTGGCCAACGAGGTAGGGGTCATAAAGCTGCACATGCTAATGTAGGACAGGGGGGTGGACCACCACCACCTCCACCACTTCCACCACCACCACCACCACCACCACTTGGGAACCCTAACCAAGATATTATGGATGTCCTTCAGAATCTTATTGGGCTGATTTAGTAGAGATTACCACCCATAGATCCTCAGCTAGAGCAATAGGCTTCTGAAAGAGAAGCATAGATCCTAGGAGGTGGTAGAGCAGCTAGCAGAGAGAGGAGTAGGAGTCCTCCACCCCGATTTGTCAAGAGATGTGGTGATCATGAGGGTGAGTTAGTTCATCATGAGATACAAGTCAAAGAGAGACCCCCTAGAGATGTTGGGGATGAGATCTAAGAGTTATTGTGACTCTAGCCACCCTTGTTTTTGGGATCCGTTGATGAATCAGTAGTAGAGGCCTAGTTACAAAGTTTACAATGATGCTTTGGATTGCACCCTTATGGGAGTAATCTTAAGGCACGACTTGTAGTTCATCTCCTACGGGAGAAGGCCTCCACTTGGTGGCACCAGGAGGAGTCCATTGGAGGAGAGGCTATTGACACACTCACTTGGGAGACTTTTGTAGCCCATTTCTGAGAGAGATATCTCTCTGAGCATTTTAGACAAAGATAGATAGAGGAGTTCCATGATCTCCAACAGAGGGGTCTTACAGTGGCCCATATGAGAGTCAATTTCTTAAGTTCCTTACATATGTAGATTATATGAAGGATGAGAAACTATGTATCCATTATTTCATCAAGGGACTTAATATGTCTCTTAAGGGTACAGTACATCTAGCCTTTCCTACCACATTTAGAGATATAGTTGAGATGACACTTGTAGCTGAGGATATTCATACTAGATAGGAGTCCCGAGATCTATCTCAGCACCGAAACCCCTCATCCCAGCAGTCAAGACAATAGAAATCCTCTTGTAAGGGGAAATAGAACCATTCACCAAGATCCTTTAAGGGTCAATAGTCTCAGTAGCAGGGATCTCAGCAGGATTGGAGATAGAGGCATTCATAGGGTTATCAGAGCTCAAAGCCTAAACAATGGTAGTCTTAGGGCCATAAATAGAATCAAAGGACACAAACCCCTCAAAAATAGTCATCTAGGACTCAGCAGTCTTCTAGGGGTGGATACAGTGGTATGTTGAGGCATTGTTGCAAATTTGTATTTAAGAAATTTCTCCTTTTTAAGAGAAGCATGCTTGTGGGTTGTAAAATATTTTCCTTCTCTTCTTTGGGTCATCATGAATATGTATATTGAAATGTAAATGAGAAAAGCTTGTTCATTCTCTTTGATACTCTTATTCATGTAGTGTTACCAAATTATATTTCATTGTTTAAAAATGTAAATGAAGAATCATTACTTTCATGCCTATTTTATTCTAATCTTTGGAATAGTGAAATTATTCTTTCATTGTAAAAGATATCCAAGGTTGACAAGGAAAGCAATGCATTAGTTTCATATAAGCAAAGTTTCCTTAGAATGAAAAGTTAGTAATCTTTATAATGTATTTAATTGTGATTTTCAAGTTCATTACTTTCAATCTCTTCTTGAACAAACTCCAATTTCAATAGAACAACACCTTAGCTTGAAAACAATTTTGCAAAATCCAATCCCTCCAAATGAAGGATGATATCCACGAATAATTAAGCATGTAGAATACTCTTGTAATAATTAACTAATACTAACATTCAATTTCTAGTTCACTTGGTGTATTAAACTAATAAAATAATTCTAGTGCATACAATTATCTATTTCAATAATGAAACCAAGATATCAATAGGATAGATGAAAAAAAAAAGACAAAAAATGAAATAGCACTTCCCAGATTTTTAGAGAAAAAATGCTCTCTAGAATTTTTATGGGAAGGGAAATAATTCTCTTACCACAGAGAATATTCCCTTCCCAATATGCCTTCCTAATTAGAGTTAATACAAATTAACCCCTAACATAACCTAGTTGGTAATAACTACATTCCTATTCAATCAATGTTAATAATGAAAATAAACCTAATATTAATAAAAATGATTTTTATATCCTAACCCCCTTACACCTTTTACCCCATAAATAGGCCCAGGTTTGTAGTGGTAGTAGTACCATTTAATAATTATAAAAATAAAAAAAAATTATAAGGGATGGGGTGTCATCATGGGTTCCACCCACATACTCCTCCCTTACCTTTCTTCTATCCTAGATAGGTTGCTAGGGAATGGCAGTAAATATTCCCCCCTCTCCTTGCATGAATGCTTGCCTCCATTGTTCAAGACCTGACACATAATCTATGTCTTGATTGACATGCTTTCCTCCATTTCCCTATGTAACTTTTGGGCTGACTTGGCATTAAATATGTCCCCTAAGACAATGTCTCTCTTTCCCATGTGTAAATGTCTACTTGATGTCACATTAGATAATAATCCTAAGTCATAACACAACCTACCCCATGCCTTGCAAAAATACCCATTTGGATGAGTTGGTAATGTTGGTGGGCCCCCAAATCTCATGCCATAATACCTGCATCAAAACTCTCACACTCTCCACCTTGTACTATGCTCTATTGGGATAGGAAAGCTTGCTGACATGTTATAAACTCACCTTTTGTCTAGTCACCTACTTCCTTAAAAATCTGCGAAAATCTCTTGCATATGGATAAGAAAATATGGTTGGTGGACCCCTAACTTCATGCCCCTTAAATGTGTGCAGACCTCCTTGAAGGATTTCAAAAATCCCTTGGAGTATGTCTTTTTCTTGGGCTTCTCAACCATTGGGCACATGGTCCCATGTGGGGAATGGGAGATGTGTTAGAAGATTAGTGATGTGATAGGTTATAGGTTAGGATTGGATTAGTGAGGTAATTGGATTAAAAGATGGGTTTGTAGACTAATAGGATGGTAACATTGTTTCATTCTATGTAATTATTTTAATTAGTATTTGTTAATAAATCTTCTCATACTATTAATTATTAGTGTTATTATTACTTAATTATTATTAAGTTTAATTGGCACTAGTCATATGCTTTTTAGATGTTAATTATAGTTGTTAGTTATTAAATTTATTTTGGTGATTAATGAAATTGGTTATTAACAAGTAGGATTATTGTTCAGACTTAAATAGTAATGAATCAATTTATTTAATTAATAGTTTTACCGATTTTGTGTTCAAACTCAACTAGTAATAAAACATCTTGATAAACTAATAGTTATTTTAATTAATGGTTAATTAGTTTAATAGGATCATCAATATTAATTAGTTAAAAGTCTAATGTGCTAGACTTACTCTCAATAAATCAATTTAATGTTATAGTACAATTTATTCAATTTCTAAATGATTAACACTAGAATATTAATAGTAGTATATTTGGTTTAAGATAAATTGTTAACTTGTCATTGGTTAGTAGGATTATGGATTATCGAATCGATGAGCCTTAAGAAATCTCATTTTGTTAGAAGGTGTTGAGTATGTATTGAAGATGGTGGTATAACTAATAGTCCTTTGCACGTTAATATAACATTATATTCTAATTTAAAATCATTATGTTCATTGTCATTCTATCGTTAATATGACTATCCCATGAACCCTCACCATAGGATCAAATATCTTTTAGTTGAACCAAAACTTATTCGAAAGCCATAACCTAGGTGGACATATTAATTGTGGGTATAGTTTAATTGGGATAAATTGAATATTTATGCCTAGGTATCTTTGGATTCATCTTGAATGGATTCATCCGAACAAACTAAACCCTTGGTTGTGACCCGCTTAACCATAGAAAAATGTATCCTTATTCTTGAATGATATCCTCTCTCATCTGAACCTTGAAAAAAAAATTTGTTGCATTTTTATCGGTTAATTTTTGGGCATGACAATATCCATCATCAATCTTTGCATTGGCATGAAACCTCCTCTTCCTCTTCCTCTTCCTCTCCTATCCATCTTCCTGCTCTGATACCAAATGATGTAGTATAACAATATTTGTTAACAATAAATTCAATCACAAGACAAATAACAAAGATTTGAAACCTTCAATATTTTTCCATTCATCATTGTCTGCCTCTACAATTTTGGAAGTTTTTGTATTAGTTTATGACCTATGGAAGGTCCTGCATCAACTCTTGCAGAGGTGAGGAGGTATTTGAATATGTCATGTTTGGTTCAAATTGATGTCTTGGAGGTCTTACTTCCTTATTTTGTCTTACTGATCTCATAGTTTCTTCCTAAACTAGGGCTACATAGAAGAACCCCAATTAGGCCTCCTATTTTGAGAAAATAAGACTTTTCTCCTATTTGCTTCCAAAGAACCCTGAAATTTGATAATGGATTCTTGGATTAATTCCTGTTCTTTTGGGATGGTTCTAGGCCTTACCGATTGCATGACTTGTCTTCAAGATTTTAGTGATCAAATGGATTGGTGGAACCTTTTCTCTTCATATAGTTCTTTTCAAATTCCTTGTCTATAACCTTCAATCACTGATGAGAAATTTAACATACACCTCTACAAGTTACACTCTTGTTGGCTCAGTCTCTCGTAGTCTGGCTTACCATAGTATTGCCTAGGGAAAGACTGTATAAATTCTTGGAAAGATTTCTAGGGCCCATGTTGTTGTACATAATACGTACATGGAGTCCACTCACTATCTCAAAAAAGTTCATACAAAATGAAGAGTGGGATAGTGAGTTAGTGTCATGCCCAAAAATATACAGGCAAAAATGTAATAATTTTATTTTTTAACTATAAGGTTGATGATACATTCATATGTTTCAAGGATAAGTTAACTAAAGATTAACTGACCATAACTTAGGGTTCCTAGCTTAAAAAGTTATAAATAATGAGTGACGGTCAAAAGAGTTGCTTTCGTCTGCCATATCCACCATCATGCTAAGAGGTGTCTGCAACAGATACCAAGTTCTCTATAAGGGTTCCCAATGCGGTGGTAACCTTAAATGTTATTGGGTCAATGGAAAGTTGCCCTTCGAATAAAGATGAATCCATTCATGTACTTAGCCCTTAGGTTTATGTTGGTAGATGATTAGTTTTCAATTAGGAAATTGCTAAACTAAGAACCTATGCTAATGGTTCGATTAATCATCTATTTCAAGAGATGACTCTTCCCTGACCAATACGATCGTAATTTTTTTTTTGTGAAATAACATTTCTACTAATATGTTCTTATCTTAAATCTTGCACTAGACAATGAGGACATTGCTAATTTATTCTACAATTATTAGTTTCATAAGGTAACTTCATTAATAATCAAATTTAATTATGATCCATCAATAATCATAATAGTGTTAGCTTACACCAAAATGTTATCTAAACAATATGAATATATTAACTATATTACCCATTGATTAACATATACTAATAACACCCTTATATATTTTAAATTAATTAAAAATTAATTATTAAATCATACCCAATAAACTATTAACTAATTAAATTAAACTAAATTAACTATGAATTTAATTAAACTAATTAACAACCAAAAATAAATTAAACTTTAAATTAATAAATAAATAAACTTATTAATTAATAAATAATTTTACTAAGCATAATGTTAAATTACATGTAATTTAACATAAAGTAAACATAATTCGCTAATAACATAATTTATACCAAAAAATTTTAAAACAAAATCAGTTAAAACAAAAGAAAATTAAAGTCCCTCAAAGGCACTACGGGACCCACCATCGGCAGGGTACCCAGTCATGGCAGGTACCTCCTGTCACGACAGTGTGTACCACCTACAGTGGGAGGCGGTCCCCTGCCGTGGCAGGGCCTGTCATGGCAATGCGTAGGCCAATGGCTCACGGGGAGTGGGGCCCGTGGGACCCCTCCCAATATATTTAATTAATTTATTTTTTTATTACCTTTTTTTTTAATTTAAAAAAAATGCAACCAACTTTTTGGTGCCTTTTCAAAGGAAAGAAAATTTTATTTTATTTTTTTATTTTTAATAAATGGATGTATTATTTTTTTTTTTAAGGGAAAAAGCCTTTTAGGTTTCTTGGGTGGTGACCTAGGTGGGTCCCACCCACTTGATCTCTATCCTTAGTAAATGATATAAGTATATATGGATTTTATTTTTATTTTATTTATTATTATTATTATCATTATTATTATTATTATTATTATTATTATTATTATTATATCTTTTTTTTTAAAAGCAAGTGGGAGGTTTCTTTTTATTAAAATAATGACTATGGCAAGGGAAAATGTATGAGAATTTTTCCCATACATTTTCCAGAGACCTATAGGTCTCTTTTGCCTTTGTTTTGATTTTTACACTTGTTTTCTTTCCTTTGTTTTGTATTACCTTGTAGAATGAAGTAAGGTTAATTGCAAGCTAGGTTGGTTTGCATGTAGAGATGTATCCTATTATCATAATCTAAAAACATGCTATAATGAACTCTTCTCTTTTCATACATTCTTAATATATTTACAAGTCTAAGAAACTTTTAAATCCTCTATTGAATTCAACACATAATAAGCTTAAATCTCTATGCTACTTAACAATATTAATATAGTTTCTCTCTCCATTTTCATATTTTCAAACAAACTTGTTAAATACCTTAACACATGTTTACTACCAAAATTTTCTTCATAAGGAACTATTACATACATTCATTTCCATTAAATCTCAATACAAGAAGTAATAGGGAAACTATAGATTGAGTAAATAAACAACATTGCACAAAATGAATTTATTACAAGAGAACCAAAGACATTCCTTTCAAGACTCAAGAGGCATCAAATACAATGTTACAAATATATAAGTCTTGGAGTGATATCAAAATTACAACAACACAATACATTTTTGCTTCAATATGACACCCAAAGAAGACCTTTCCAAGAGATTTTTCCACAAAAACATGGCTCCAAAACCTACAAATGAAAAGGGGAAAACCATGGAGAGATCACCTCCCATCCAAGGTCTCAAGGAGACTACCCCCGAGCTTGGAGAACCAAGGCTAAATGGGTATGCACAACCAAATGGTCACAACAACATATATGGACAAAACAACAAATAACTCCCAACGAAGGCTTCACAAATGAGTTTTCCAAACCCATTAAGGTAGGGTGAAGGTGGGCTTTTCCAAGGAGGAGAATGACAAACATATTACATTTCCAACAAGACTATTTCCATGCCTTTCAAAGGATACCTTATGAATTTTCCATACACAAGCTTTCCTCATTAACATCCTCAAGATGCAAATAATACAAAATGGCTTCATGGAGCCCATACCCCATGAAATTTTCCCTCTTCTCCAAGAGAAGAGACTCTCACTACAATGGAGAGCCCAACTAACCCCTTCACCCAAGGCCACTTCTTCCCTTCCCAAAGGGTGAGTAATGCCTTAACTCCCATGAACAAAACTCCCAAAACCAAGAAACAAAGAATGATACAAAACCCAAGTGCAACCCCCAAACCCAGCATTACAATGAAAGATTTACAAAGAAATTTACATAAAAGACTTCACAAGTTCATCCTACACTACAACATCAAAATTATAATGCAATAAGAATTCCTCCATAGGAAGAGTAATATGCATTTCTACAAATACATTCTACACAAATAATATTCCTCATGAGGTTTCAAACAAAGAAGCTTTTCAATGGTAAGACCACCAAGCCTAGTCCAATGCAAAATGGAAGAATGAAGTTGAGTAGAGCCCTTATCCTTTCTCCAACCCTAATTGTCTCTAAAGTTAGAGAGTGGTTGAACACCCACTAAGTCTCTCCAAGCCCCCTAAAAAGACCTCTAAAGATGTACTCATGAACTAGCATTAAATGAGACATGAAACCAATTCCTTGGTCTTCCCTCTTGTTCACCCTCTTAATTGTGGGTTTAGCAAGGAGTGTAGGACAAGTTAGAATGCATATGGCCACCTCCATTTTCGCCACTTTCAAAAAGTAGGCTTTTTGGAGGGCCATAATGGTGATCTAGGCTTTCCCATAGGTAAAAACTAGCCCCCATCCCAAGGTACCCACCTAGGGTTAGTTAATTTAGGCCAAAAATACACTCTAGGGTCACTTTTGATGCCTCTAAAGTACCCCTAAAGTTCAAATCCGAGTTCCAACTTGATGTGATCCCTACAAGACATCTACATGCAACTGGGACTAATATAATACCCTATAAGGTTAGGTGTTTCTTGCCCAAGCCCTAATTTGACATGTCACCATACATATGGACAATACAAGTGTCAAGTGACACCATGAAATACACATCACATTCACAAATGACATGTCCATTTAACAACATGAATCCAAACTAATAACACACATTCTAAATCATGTTTACAAGAAAAATCACATTACAAAAAGGTTTTCAATCCCTTATCAGATTAAACCTTGGCTTACTCAATTCACATGTGTTTAGCCCTGATTCCCTGAATAATTCCATGGTTCTCTTTCTTGCACACTAAACTCAAGCATCAGTAGTCCAAGGCTATAAAATCACACACACACACACACACACACACACACACACACACACACACAGATATATATATATGTGTGTGTGTGTGTGTGTGTATACACACACACACACACACACACATCATTTGGTATCAGAGCAGGAAGATGGCTAGGAGAG
Organism: Chamaecyparis obtusa; assembly: GCA_027943335.1. Lineage (NCBI taxonomy): Eukaryota > Viridiplantae > Streptophyta > Pinopsida > Cupressales > Cupressaceae > Chamaecyparis > Chamaecyparis obtusa. Next base: position 125,414 of record BSBK01010800.1, on the reverse strand, counting down.
GAAGAGGAAGATGAAGAGGAGGCGTAACGCCAATGCAAAGATTGATGTTGGATGTGCAAAGATAGATTGAATGAATCAGTGAACGAATGGATAATCAAGGGATACAAGGAGGGAATGAATCTGATGAAGAGGGAAACCAAAGAGGTGCTGATCAAAATGAAGAATATATAGGAGAAAGGCTGGAAGAAATGAGCTATGAAGATAGAGTTCTCAGGGCTTTGGAAAGGAGTGAATCAATCAAGGTTGACATTTCAGACTATGCTGGTAGTCTTAAGCCAGAAGAATTAATAGACTGGCTAAATGAGATGGGAAATTTTTTTGAATGGAAGCCTATGACAGAAGAAAAGAAGATGAAGTTCACATACACAATACTAAAAGGACATGTAATGATATGGTGGGATCATCTCCAAAAGGAACAAACCAAAAAAGGAAAGGAAAATATTAAGACATGGAGCAAGATGGAGAAAAAGCTCAAAGAAAAATTCTTACCCATGGATTATTCACAAACCCTCTTTCACAGGTTCCAGAATTTGAAACAAAACTTGTCTTCAGTGCAAGACTATACACATGAATTCTACAAGCTATCCATGCACATAGAGCATCAAGAAAAAAATGAGCAGATGGCTGCTAGATATATGAATGGCCTAAAATTCTCCATCCAAGATGAGTTGAGCATGCATCGTGTCAACAGTATGGAAGAAGCCTACCAATTAGCCTTGAAGGCTGAAGAAAAGAAGAATAGGCAATATATCCAGAGGAATAGAGGTGGTCGAAGGGGTACCTCAACTCCATTTTGAGGAGGTTCTAATAATGGTCGGGGAGATCCTTTTCAAGGATTCAAAAAAAATAGAGACACCAGGCAAGATCCTCCAAATCAAGAAAGAGGAAGGGGGTTCCAAAGAGGATGAGGTTACAGAAGTGGAAGAGGCTGGGAAAATTAGAGAAATTCTTTCACTTGTTTTAGGTGTGGAGAAGGACACAAAGCCTTTGAATGTTCCAATTATAACACACTAGAAATAAATTAAGGAGGACAACCTAGAGTGAACCTGGTTCAGCCAGAATTCATAGAAGCAAGAACAGAGCAAGAAGTCCTACCACATGTGGGAGAAACTCTCATGATGAGGAGATCAATGATCATTCTAGAGAAGGAAGAAGTCCCTACAAAGAGCTTTGATGAATCATGGCTTCGAACCAACATCTTTCAAACTAGATGCACCTCAGGTGGAAAGGTATGCCAAGTTATTGTTGATGGGGGTAGTTGTGAGAATATGATAGCTAAGGAAATGGTAGAGAAATTAAATCTACAATGTGGGAAACATCCTCGTCCTTACCATATTGCATGGTTTAAGAAAGGAAATGAGGTTACTGTTGATAAAAGATGTCTGGTTAGGTTCACTATAGGAAAAATCTATATGGATGAGATATGGTGTGATGTTATTCCTATGGATGCTTGTCATATTTTGTTAAGAAGGCCATGGTAGTATGATAGGATGATCATGCACGATGGAGAGAAAAATACATATACCTTCTGGAAGAATGGCTCTAAAGTGACTCTCTTGCCACTTAAGGATGAAAGGAAGAATGAGACCATGTTTCCTACAAAGGATGTTGTCAAAGAAATGAAGGTGACAGGTTGCTGCTATGCATTGGTAGTAAAAAGGGGAGAAGAACTCGAAGACATAATACCACATGATGCAGTAAAGATACTGGAAGAATTTGCTGATGTTATTCCAAATGAGCTACCTAATGGTCTCCCACCAAAAAGGGATATACAACACCATATTGATCTGATTCCTTGAGAAACTCTTTCTAATCAAGAAGCTTATCGACTAAACCCAACACAACATGCAGAGTTCAACAAACAGGTAACAAAACTGGTTGAGAAAGGGTTGGTTAGAGGAAGCATGAGTCCATGTGCTGTGGTGGCATTGTTGACCCCAAAGAAGGATGGAACATGGAGGATGTGCACTGATAGTAGAGCAATTAATAAGATTACTATCAAGTAATGGTTTCATATTCCTCATATAGATGATATGATGGATGAATTAGCAGGGGCCAAATACTTCAGCAAGATTAATCTACGGAGTGGATACCACCATATTTGAATTCGTGAAGGAGATGAGTGGAAGATAGCTTTTAAGACCAGGGATGGCTTGTATGAATGGATGGTTATGCCATTTAGGCTTTCTAATGCACCAAGTACATTCATGAGATTGATGAATACTGTCTTACGACCCTACATTGGTAAGTTTGTTGTAGTTTATTTTGATGATATCCTAATTTATAGAAAAAATAAAGGAGACCACCTAGAACACTTAAGGACCATCCTGAGAGTACTGAGGAAAGAGAAGCTCTATGCAAATTTAAAGAAGTGCAGATTCATGCAAAATAGTTTGACTTTTCTGGGCTTCGTCGTTGGTGAAGATGGTGTTCAGATGGACCTAGAAAAGGTCAAGGAAATACTAGAATGGCCTAGTCCATCCAGCATAATAGGGGTAAGGAGTTTTCATGGATTGGAAACCTTCTATAGAAAGTTCATTCAAAATTTTAGCAGTATTGTAGCACCCATCATAGATTGTACGAAAGGAAGGGAATTCACATGGACAATAGATGTTGAACAGAGTTTCCAATTCTTGAAGAAAAAGGTAACTGAAGCTCCTATATTGGCACTTCCAAATTTTGATAAAGTATTTGAAGTAGAGTTTGATGCTTCCCATGTTGGGATAGGTGCTCTTTTGATGAAGGGTGCTCCCCTTAATACCACAAACACATAACAGAAACAGAGAAACAACAACAACAATATGCAAGAATAGAAAATTGGCTTCTTATTATCTCCACAAATGTGGAATTACAAACTTTCATAATTACAATATGTAAAGCCACATGGGCATTCCCTTACAATATTCTATAGGACAGACCCTCAAATCAATACCCAGATCTACTACCCAGAATTTCCCTAGACAACACTACGGGCCTTCTTTATATAGGCATTTTCCACCGCTCGAGAAGGTTCCAGAAATTTAGCCCTAACGACTGACCAAACTTAGAATTATTTTATTTTTCAATTTATTACATCAAAGTCGGCTCAAAATAACTTTTGAAACCCGAACAGATATTTTGAAGGAAAATTATTTTCTGCCATTTCAGGTGGCCCGACTTCCAGAGACCATAAGTCATCACCAGTTGACCCGATTGACTATTATAGCCCCATTTCGGAAATGCCATGAAGCGCTCTATAGGCTTGATTGGCGCAAGTGCTTGTCACCCAAATTTTTGACCTCATCTGAGGCCTCTAAAGCCTTCAAAACTGAGTTCAAAGTTTTTGTACCCTGCTGCTAATACCGAAAATCTTCAATATCTTCAAAACTAGACCTGATCTAGCCATGAAACTTTGTTGGCAGGTTGATATGACTGAGATGGACCTCCACATGTAAAATTAGAACATTCCAAGATTTATGACCAACTTACTAAAAATAGCTAGTTCCCATAAATAGAAGCTCTGCACAAGATAGCCCTTATTGAATACAAAAATAGAAATATTTTTAGGTGATGCAAGATTGCTCTTACACCTAGGATGCTCCTACATCATCTTCTTAGCCAGACAAGTAAACCAATAGCCTTTTTCAGTGAAAATTTAAATGATGCAAGGAAGAACTATTCTACCTATGATTTAGAATTTTATGCTATTGTTCAAGCCTTAAGGCATTGGAGGCATTATCTGGTCCCACAAGAATTTGTACTATTTATAGATCACTTGGCCCTAAAGTATGTGAACACACAAAAGAAATTGAATAGTAGGCATGCTAAATGGGTGTCTTTCTTGCAAGGGTATAATTTTGTTTTGAAGCATAAGTCTAGAAAGTAGAACCAGGTTGTTGATTCCCTAAGTCGGCGTGTTACACTCATAACTACAATGGAATCAGAGGTCATTGGTTTTGATGCTATTAAAGTTTTGTATGAGGCTGATGATGATTTTTGGGAAATTATAGAGAAGATTAAAGAACTAGGAACTAATCTTTTGGATCACATGAGAGGAGAATACTTTATATAGTATGGTTACCTCTTTAAAGGGAAACAACTTTGTATACCATCTGGTTCCATGAGGGAAAATATTATCCAGGAATTTCATAGTGGTGGTTTGGCTGGTCACTTTGGGAAGGACAAGATAATAGCCTTGGTTGAAGACAAGTACTACTGGCCCAAACTGAAAAGGGACATTACCAAGTACGTGGCAACATGTAGAATCTGTCAAATGGCTAAAGGTCACTCCCAAAACATAGGATTGTATACACCTCTACCTGTACCCCTCGAGCCATGGATAGATGTGAGTATGGATTTTGTATTGGGGCTTCCCCACACCTAGCGAGGTTCAGATTCTATCTTTGTAGTTGTTGATAGATTCTCTAAGATGGCTCATTTTATTGCTTGTAAAAAACCTAATGATGCCACAAGGATAGCCAACTTTTATTTCTCAGAAGTTGTCAGACTCCATGGCATTCCGAAGACTATCACTTCTGATAGGGATACTAAGTTTTTGAGTCATTTCTGGAGGACCTTATGGAAGAAGATGGGAACACAGTTGCAGTTCAGCAGTGCTTATCATCCCCAAACTAATGGGCAAACTAAGGTAGTCAATCGGAGTTTGGGAAACCTGTTACAGTGTATTGTTGGTGAATTGTCCAACCAGTGGGACTTAGCATTGCCTCAAGCAGAGTTTTCTTACAACAGTTCTGTTAATAGATCAATTGGCAAATCTCCTTTTTAGATCATATATGGTAAGAATCCTCAGGGTGTTTTGGACCTTGTACAACTTCCTGTGCAAGACAAAATTAGTGATGATGGGGAAGCATTTGCTAAACACCTTCAACAACTTCAACATGATGTGAGGAGTAAATTACAGGATAGAAATGAGCGATATAAGGCTGCTGTAGATGCCACTAGATGGAGACAGGTATTTAATGTAGGTGATTTGGCAATGGTATACTTGAGGTGTGAGCAATTTCCCACTAGCACATATCATAAGCTGAAATACAAAAAGATAGGTCCTTGCCGAATTTTGAAGAAGATCAATGATAATGCTGATGAGGTTTGTCTACCAGATGATCTGGATATTTCTCCTATATTTAATGTTTCTAATTTATATGCATTTCATGGAGAACTACCTTAGCTAGCCAGTACAGATGAGGTGGATTTGCATCACCACCTTCCAAGCAAAAAGAAGGAAATGATTGCCCACATTTTGGACAAGCAGTCTACAGTCACCCGAAATGGTCATTATAATAGGTACCTGATTCAGTGGGAGGGATTACCAGCAACAGATAGCACCTAGATCTTAGAATGGGAAGTGATGAATTTGGACCATGCAAAGTTACAATAGTTCATAGAAAACCACTTGCAGGAGCTGCGTTCCTTTAAAGAAGGGGAGAATGATGTAGGGCCCTCTGTAGGTCATAATCTCATACAGAAACTTCTGGAGGTCATAACTTTTGACTCAGGTCTGGGTTTTTGCTAAGATTTTTCAGGTGGATACCTCAGGTGGTGACATTTGTTTTGCCAATCAATTGGGGCCCATTTTAGCACATTTTTGGGAGCTGAAAGTTTCATCTCGGGTTACGAAATCAACTTTTAGTGTTTTTTCTCTAGTTTTTAGAAAGTTATATTTTGTAATAAATTCGAGTTTATGTTATCAAATCTCAGATATTAGTTGGCAATTCATTCTAACTTAGTTGAGGGCATGTTTAGGGAAAATATCAGCTTTTTAGGTGTTGTTTCAAAAATTACCAAAAATGGCAAAAAAACATCCGTGGAAAAAAACTGCCAAAAAGGGTAATTTTCAGATTTCTTGTTTTTTTTAGTTTTTTGGTTACTTAAGAGTTTGCAACAAATTGTAGAGGCAGTTAGTGATGAATGAGAAATATTGAAGGACTCAAATCTATGTAATTTGTCTTGTGATCGATTTTATTGTTAATAGAGTGTGTTGTGCTACATCACATGCTTAGCTAGAATTTTACATGGTCCTACCCTTTTCATCTACAATTTGGGAGGAACTCCCTTCTTCATTATAGATTTATTTAGGTGTACCATTACATAGTCACCCACTACAAACTAAGCATCCCTCCTCTTTTCATCCATTTTGGCTTTCAAATTTTGAGTTTCTTCTGCTAGGGTCCTTTTGACTTCTTCTTGGACCTCTTTCATGGTTTGGGAGAAGTCCTTTGCATGTCCACTTCTATATTCCATGCCTCCCAAGTCTCTAAGATCATTCACTCCCCTTGGGTGCATCCCATATACCACCTCAAAAGGGCTTCTAACAATGGTTTGGTTCACACTATCATTGTAAGAATACTCTTCTTAAGGGAGGACTAAATCCCATGTCTAACCATACTCTTTAGTTAGGTACCTTAGCAAGCTACCTAGTACCTTGTTGATCACTTCAATTTGGTCATTTATTTGGGGATGCTAAGCTGAACCAAAAAATAAATTAGTTTCCAATCTGCACCATAGGGTCTTCCAAAAATGACCCTTAAACTTTGCATCTCTATTTGAGACTATGCTAAGGGGAAGTCCATGGATTATTAGGACCTATTTGAGTTTCATTTCCACATCATCAGTATTGGTGAAGTTATTGAGGTTTTTGGGTATGAAATCTTTCAGGTCAATTTTGAAGGCCTTAGAGACTCTGGATCATGATCAACCCCTGACTGACTGGTGCTAGTGCATGTTAGGCACTGTAGATCTCATCATGGCATTTCCAAAAAGTGTTTACAATAGAAAAATGGAGTTACAGTTAAAAAGTTATGGCCTCCGAAAGTTGGGTTACCTAAAATCATATTTTGTATTTCTTTTGAGCTGACCCTATTGTAATAATTGTGAAAAATAAATAATTCTATGTTTAGTCAGCCTAAAGGGCTAAATTTCTAGAACCTTCTCGGGTGGTGGAAATTGCCTATATAAGAAAGGTCTGTAGTGTTGTCTTAGGTAGTTTAGAGCAGTTTAGAGTAGTTCTGGCTAGTGATTTGAGGCTTTGTCCTATAGAATATTGTAAGGGAAATGCCCATGTAGCTTTGCATATTGTAATTATGAAAGTTTGTAATTCCACATTTGTGGAGATAATAAGAAGCCTATTTTCTATTCTTGCAAATTGTTGTTGTTCTCTATTTATGTTGTGTGTTTGTGGTATTAAGGGGAGCACCCTTCATCAAGTGGTATTAGAGTAGGAGTTCCTAAGTGTATAAACAGATCGCTGATTGTGAGGTAGTTTGCACCAAGACTGTGGGTTAGGGTTTCTATGTAAATAGATCACCAATTTTGAGGTAGTTTGCACCAGGATCGTGGTTAGGGTTTCAATGAGAAACGCAAAAATGCCTCCATGAAGGGAACGTGGTGGAAGAGCTGGTGTTGTAACACCTGAGGTTAGGGCACTGCAGAGACAAGTGTGAGCATTGCAAGAGGAGATTCATAGAGGAATGAATCTTAATGTCAGAGATGAAAGTGAGGATGAAGTCAAGCGAGAAGGAAATTCTGATCAAGAAGAAGGTGAAATTTTGAACCAGGAGGAAGAAAGACTTTTTTGGGCCATTTCAAAGATTGGGAAAAGACCTAAGATCGAGGTTCCTACATTTTCAGGGAATCTTTTCCCAGAGGAGTTGATTGATTGGATCAATGAGTGGGAAGAATATTTTGAGCATGAAGACATTGAGGATCTTAATAGGGTAAAATTTATGAAGGCTAGACTGAAGGGTCATGTGAAGATCTGGTGGCAAGAGATTCAATTGGAGTGAAATCAAAGAGGAAAGGATAAAATCACAAGATGGGATCAGATTGTGGATTAATTGAAGTGACAGTTCATCCCTATTGATTATGAGCTTGACCTACTAAGGAAAATGAAAAGTTTGAAGCAAGCAGAAAGATCTATTCAAGAGTATACAGAGGAGTTCTATCGAATCCTCAATAGAATAGGCCATGCATGAGCTGATAAGGAGAAATTTTCTCGTTACCTTAATGGGTTGAGGCCAAGCATTCAGGAAGAATTGAATTTGGTTCAAATGAACAGTATTTAAGAGGCACACTAGTTTTCCCTAAACATAAAGGAAAAGCTAAACAAGAAGTTTGAGAGCAGAAAAAGAAGAAAAGGTTGTGATAGAAGATCTAGTGGATGGTCATATGAAGATCGAAATGAAGATCCAAAAAAGTAGGATGAGGCTAGTAATAGTCAAAATTAGAGAGGAGATAATTTCAATCATTTCCATACTCAGAATAATAGAGATCAAAGAGGAAGAGGAAGAGGACAAGGATCTGGGAGAGGAGGCTTTCTGTGGAACATGTTTTCACTATGGGGAAGAGGGTCATAGGGCATTTGAATGTGCTCAATGCCAAGGAAGGACAGATAGGAGAAATTAAGGCCATGCTAGAGTTGCACATGTAGATGAAGATACCAGATCGTCACATTCTGAAGATGCTGAAAGTGGAGAAACACTGATTAATAGAAGAATCTTGTTGAGTGGTGAGAATGAACCTAAACAAAGGAGGAGCCTGTTTTGCACTAGGTACAAGTGTGAGGGTAAGTGTTGTGATGTGATCATTGATAGTGGTAGTACTAATAATTTGGTGTCAGAAGAGATGGTGACAAAGTTGAAGCTCAAGAGGTAGAAGCATCCACATCCATATCGGGTTTTCTGGGTGCAGGATCACCACAAGGTCATGGTAAGTGAACAATGCCTAGTGAAGTTCAAGATCGGCGGGTACCAAGATGAGGTACTATGTGATATCATATCTATGGATGCATCTTATATGTTGTTGGGTAGACCTTAGCAGTTTGACAGGTGTACTATACATGATGGTCGTGCAGATACCTATTCCCTGATAAAGGATGGAGTGCAACATAAGCTAAAACCAATGAAGGAAATAGAAGAAAAGGTATGTGATAATGCAAGAATAACTTTTGTTGATAGAGGAAATTTCTTAGATGGTATGTGACATGAACATATGTGTTTTACCTTAATTCCAAAGGCTAGGAAAGAGGAAGTAGAAGATGTAGCCGTAGAAGTTGCAAAATTATTGAATGAGTTTCAGGATATTGTATGTGATAATGTGCTTGATGGATTACCACCAGTAAGAAAGATCAGTCATCAGATGGACTTGATTCTAGGAGCCAATTTTCCAAATAAGACAGCACACAAAATGACACTAGCAAAAAGTGAAGAGTTGAAGATAGATTTGAAGTTTAGTTCATTGCATCATCCATAGACTGATGGATAGACAGAGGTGGTGAATAGGAGTTTGGAAAATTTGCTGAGATGTTTGGTTGGAGATAAGCCAATAGGATGGGATTTGATAAAACCACAGGTAGAATTTGCATACAATAATTTTGTCAATAGGAGCACTGGTAAATCACCATTCCAGATTGTACATGGAAGTAGTCCTAGAAATGCTTCAAAGTTGAGGAAGATAGATAAATGAGAGATAACTAGTGCTGAACCTGAGGATTTTGCAGAACACTTGAAGAACATCCATGAGGAGGTGAGGAAGCATATTACCAAGATGAATGCGTAGTATAAGGCTATTGCAGATGAGAAAAGAAGGCATAAGGAATTTCAGGTTGGAAATGAAGTCATGGTTCATTTGTGGAATAAGCGATTTCTAGTTGGTACATATAACAAGTTGAAAATGAAGAAGTTTTGGCCATGTAAGATACTAAAGAAGCATGATTTAGGAAATGCCTATGAGGTAGAATTGCCTAGTGAGCTGAATATTTCACCAGTGTTTAACATTTCAGATTTGACAGAGTATCATGAAGGAGGTGGTGAAGATGAGATCACAGCGATACAGTGGAGTATTCCAGCAAGTAGTTTAGATACAAAGGAGATTGAGGACATACTAGATAGTCATGTTGGTAGAAGCACAATGAACAGGACATGTGAAGAATATTTGGTCAAATGGAAAGGATGACCTATTGAAGATTCATCATGGCTGACAAAGGAGGAGGTTAACCATCTTGGTTTTCCTCTTCACACCTGAGTTGTGATAGGGTCACTTCTCAAATTACCTCGGGTATCTAATATAGTAGCATCTTGGGTGTAAGAGCAATCTTGCATCTATCATGCCCAAAAATTTAGTCAACCAAAAATGCACAATTTTTTTTTTAAGTGTAAAGCTAAGGGTGAACCATTTAGAGGTTAAGTGTGAGTTGATGATAGATTAATCGATCACAATCTAGAGTCGAATTACAGAGAAATAACCCTCAAGTTTAGTTTACTAAATCTACCTTAGGCTAAGGTTTAAACTGAGGTGATAACTAAGGTGGACTTAGTTGAAATCTTGGTCATAAGAGTATGACATAAAGATCAAGAATCAAACTAAGGTTATCCTATCCCCAATCTTTAATTTCTTTGCGTAAATCAATCATAGATGAATGGTAGGTATGCTAATATTCTTAATTTGAACCTGATGTCGACGTTATATGTACATTAACCACTAGGATCTTAAGTTAATGTGGGTATACATATCTAATTAGTAGTTAGGTAAAGTTACTATCATAATGGTAGATTACCTTTGTTAGACTTAATTTTAAGGTTTACTAGTCCTATAAGATGCTCTATCTATATTATACCTTGGTTATTCGATATTAATAACCCTCGTAGAGGTTAAATTAGAGAAACCCAACAACTTATTTCGTTTAAGCATCATCCTAGGGTTTAGCAATGAATGATAATTTAAGTAGAACCCAACAATCTAATATCAATTATTTATTGCAACTACTATACAAGCACTAAAATGAACTATAGAGTTAACTAGTTGATTTCTTAGTGAATCTAACATATTAATAGTAATCCTTTCCTTATTAACTAATTGATTACATCATTGAATAAATGTTCAACCAAAACAATAATAATTACAATAAAAAATCATCTTAAGTAACAATTTACAAATTAAATAAGTCCAAATATTTATTATTGCTAGACTTGTTTAAATGAATTATGATGAATAAAATAAAACATTAGCTTAGTAAGTTGATGTATTAAAGACTAAATCTAAGCACACTAACCATAAATTATTAATTAGTAAACCATTTAATTAACTATGAATTTGATCATAAACATAGTTAGTGGCTTAACAACATAGTTAACAACTATAAGGACCAAGTCAAAACCCAACCTTCTAAGAGATGAAGTAGTTTCAACTACAAATAAAAGGAGACAATAGAAATAACTAATTGGTATATAATTACATCAAACATATTAAACACATATCCTTAACCCAATCACTAATTAACTATTTCATTAAGTAAATAATTTACTAAAACAAAATATAATTTAAATAACAAACAAACCTAAATTTCCTATCCTATTCTACACACCTATGGTCCTACTATCCTAACGTTGATCTCTTAATTTAGAGAAAAACAATTAGTTCAACAAAGAATTAAATCACCTAATACAATATGTATTTAACAAATACATTTTAATAGAACAAGGGCAATTCATAATTCCTAAAAATCTAACCTACTACGTATTCTATCTTAACCTATTTATCAAGCCACCCTACAATCCTAAACACCTACTAACTCAAAAACATCACATCCTAAAGTGGGCGCATATCTAGGAGGGAAATGAAGTGAGGTGAAGAAACAAGTCTTGGGCCCACTACTATATCTCCCTTTTCAAAAGCTTAGCAAGTCTTACGTGGATTATAAAGTGGGAAGGTTTGTTAGAAGTTTTAGGTCCCATCTCCATTGTCATTTAATTCCCCAAGACTATGCTCACATAAGGCATGTGGTTGGATTTGAAAAAAGGAAAAGGAAGCATTTACTAACATGTCAGGTTACCCACAATTTGGAGCAAAGTGAAGTTTACAAGTTATGTTATCAATGCATGAGGTGAAAGGTGGCGTAAGTAATGTGTGTGAGAAAAAAGAGTCAAGTCTTGGTGACATGACTAGGTGGCCCCACTTGCTAGCAAGCATAAAGATTTAATATAAACCTCTCTCCTAAGACCCTACACCAAACTTAAGGGTAAAGGAAATTTATGACTATATTGGTCTTTAATAATATTATTGGTAGGGCTGCAAGAATAGGTGGGTCCCACTTACTTACATAGGATAAAGTATGGCTTTATGTCATGATTTATAAATCTTTATTAATTTAAGTTTGGTTGGTAATGCATGAGTAAGATAGGGGTTTATTTATTGAAATTTTAATTAGGAGATTAATGGGAAGAGAAAGGATATTCTCTGTGGTATGGGAATAACTTTCTTCCCATACAAAATCTAGAGAGCATTCTGCTCTTAAAAATATGGAAAATGTCATTTGTAATTTTATGATTTCTCCTTCAATTTCTTTGCTTGTTCATTTTTTTGAGAGCCATTTAAATGCATTGATTAATTAGTGTCTCATACTAAGAAGATTTATAGGTTGAATATTAGTTGTAAGAGATTTCTACATAGCAATCCAATACCTCATTTGTTCATTATTTCATACTACATTTTGGAGGGATAAATATAAGATCTTATTCAATGGAAATTGATCATTATGAATATGAAATTTACAATCTACATTTAGGGAGATTACTATATTCATTCATCAATCAAAATATGTAATCTAATGCAATTATTTCTTTATCTATTCTATCAACCTCAAATATCATTTCACAAGAATAACAACATTTCTATTGCAAGAATGGGATACTCTAAGCATGAAAGTAATGAGTCTTTTTTAAATTATGGTAGCATTGTTTCCATTGTGGTAACCTTTCCAATACATATCTTTCAAGATGAAGAAGATCTCATACATATACATGGCTAACATACAATATTTCAACTCATAATAAGGAAAGCTTTTCTCATGATACTTGAAGATTCTTTTCAATACATTACTACTTGCAACAAGAGAAGGATCTTTCTACAAAGAACAACAAAACAACAACATAAGGTGTTTGCACACAATCACATCCAAAGATTGAACTCTTTCAAGGCTTCTTCCACATCAGTCTTGACATCAATAGCTACAATAAAAAGGGGAGAACCATGGGATGCTTGCCTCCCATCCAAGGTCTCTATGAGACCACCCCTGAGCTCGGAGAACCAAGGCCAAATGGGTATGCTTCAACAAAAAAAATGCTCACAATAATACACATATGCATATACAACAATTTACTCCCTCCTAAGGCTACACAAATGAGTCATACAAACTCATTGAAAGAGGGTGAAGGTGGGCTTTTCCAAGGGGAGAATGCCATTGCATTCAACATTTCTCAACATGAGTATCTCTTTGCCTCTTCAAGGATACATAATCAAAACCTCCATACACATACTATGCTTATCAACATCCTCAAGAAGCAAGGATACAAATGGCTTCATGGTTCCCATACACCATGAATTTATCCCTCTTCTCCAAGAGAAGAGACTCTCACCTCAATGGAGAGCCCAACTAACCCCCTCACCCAAGGCCACTTATTCCCTTTCCAAAGGGTGAGTAATGCCTCACTCCCATGAACAATACTCCCTCATTCAAGAAAAATAACAAAAAAAAACATGAATTCAAACCCAAATCCCATCCCATACAACACAATGTCACAACAAGCATAAAATTCATATACATAAGAGAGCAAGAAACAACATGCTAATCTATTATAACCAACAAGTAAGCTTCCATGGCAAGGAGTAACCAACTTTCACAAGTGTTGTGGAAAATGAAATTTGAGAAGAGCTAATCCACTTATCATTCCTCAATCCAAACTCTAATGTCTCTAAAAGTAGAGAGTGGGTGAACACCCACTAACTCTACCAAGGGCCTCTAAAAATGCCTCCAATTCTTACCCACCCACCATCCATAAATGAAAACTTGACCCCATGGTCCTATTGCCTTTTCCTTGTCCCCCATTATAAATACATGATTGAAAAGAAGGGCGGAGTTGGGTAAAGGTCAAGACTTCAACCAATTTCGTAGCTAATGGTAATTGGGTCATAAAATGGGTTACCAAGGTCACTAGGGGGTTATGGACATACTTAAAACCTTCCTAACCCATACCCCAATCACTTAGGTACTTAAATAATGTAAAAAATGACCTTTAGAACCTCTTCTTGGCCTCTAGAAGTGGCTACAAATAAAATGAATTTAAATAATCACATAACAAGTGTCAAGTGACACTAACAATTGCATATCCCATTCAAAATGTCATGTCCTGAATGACAACATGTAGTTAACTATTAACACACATGAAAATTCACATTTACAACGGGTTCACATTATAATGAGGCTTTTAATCCCATATCAGATTAAACCTTGGCTTACTCAGTTCACATATGTTTAACCTTGGTTCTCCAAAAAATTCCATGGTTCTCTTACCTACACACTAAACATCAAGCATCAGTAGTTCAAGATAGTAAATCACATTAAATATACATATCTAATTCATTATTTAACACATAAATCCATATGCAGAATTCAGTCCTAATTGCAAATTTTCATTCCATAATGTTTAAAAATCATAATTACATAATCCTCATGACATGTCATCTATGAAGTAATCAAATCTAAACATGATTCAATATTCTCATTAATTCACATAAGTAAACATGCATAATCAAAATTGCGACATACTCTAGATTCTAATCCACATACTATAATAATAATCATCAAACATAATGTTTTGAGTCTCTGTCAGAATAATCGACAAGTGTACCAATGTATCAAAATGTGAATGATAAAAAATGCTATGATGGGTCGGGGTGAGGCCTCACAGCATCACCCAAACATATTTTTGTTTTGTTTTCAATAAGGGCTATCTTATGTAGAGCTGCTATTTATGGAAACTCACTATTTTTAGTAAGTTGGTCATACAATTTCAGAATGTTCTGATTTCACAGTTGGAGGTTCATCTCAGTCATTTCAGCCTACCGATTGAGTTTCATTGCCACATCATCAGTATTGGTGAAGTTATTGAGGTTTTTGAGTACGAAATATTTCAGGTCAATTTTAAAGGCCTTAGAGGCTCCAGATCGCGATCAACCCCCTGTTGACTAGCGCTAGTACGTGTTAGGCATTCTAGATCTCTTCATGAAGTTTCTGAAAAGTGGTTACAATAGAAAAACAGAGTTATGGTTAAAAAGTTATGGCCTCCAGAAGTTGGGTTACCTAAAATCATATTTTGTATTTCTTTTGAGCCAACCCTATTGTAATAATTGTGAAAAATAAATAATTCTATGTTTAGTCGGACTAAAGGGCTAAATTTCTGGAACCTTCTCAGGCGGTGGAAATTGCCTATATAAGAAAGGTCTATAGTGTTGTCTTAGGTATTTTAGAGTAGTTCTGGGTAATGATTCGAGGCTTTGTCCTACATAATATTGTAAGGGAAATTCCCATGTGGATTTGCATATTGTAAGTCAAAAAGTTTGTAATTTGACATTTGTGGAGATGATAAGAAGCCCATTTTCTATTCTTGCAAATTGTTGTTGTTCTCTGTTTCTATTGTGTGTTTGTGGTATTAAGGGGAGCACCCTTCATCATATTGTCTTACAAGGGATGAAATGACTCATCTTGCTAAACGTATCTACCACCACATAGATACTATCTAACCCTATCTTGGTCCTTGGAAGACCCACAATGAAGTCCATGTTGACACATTCTCATGGCCTATTTGGAATGGGAAAGGGCTGGTATAGGTCTGTATTGCTAGCTCCTCCTTTGGCTTTCATGCATATGATACATTTCTCCATATATCTCTTCACATCCCTAGGCAGTATAGGCCAATAATACAACCTTTGGACCAACTCCAAGGTCTTGTTGATGCCAAAATGGCCACTAAGATTTCCATTATTCTTTTCCTGAATGATTTTATCTCACATTGATCCCTTGGGAATACACAATAGATTCACTTTGATCAATAGCCCACTTTGTAAGGTGTATTTAGAAAACTAGTTGTGGAAATGATTTTGAAAATCAGATCATACCTTATAAGCCTCTTAGAAGTCTTGATCATCCTTATAAAGATACTTGAAGCTATCAATACCAATGCTTTGGATTTTGACTTCCTTGACTGTCAACAATCTCCTACTCAAGGTATCTTCCACCTTGTTCATCTATCCTTTCTTGTGCTTGATGGTTAAGGTGAAGGCCTGGAGAAATTCCATCCATTTGATATGTCTATTGGTTAGCTTCTCTTGGGCATTGATATAACTCAAGGCCTGATTGTTTGCGAACACCATAAACTCTTTAGGAAGGAGGTAATGTCGCCACTTCCTAAGTGATTGTACTAGAGCATATAGCTCCAAGTCATAGGCTTAGTATCTCTTCTTAGCCTCATTATGCTTCCCATTGAAGAAGGCTATGGGCATACCTTCTTGACTTAACAACCCTCCAACTGCTATGCCACTTGCATCACATTCCAAGGTGAAAAATTTGTCAAATATTGGTAGTAGGAGAATGGGTTGTGTTGCCACTTGTTATTTAAACTTTTCAAATGATTTGTTGGCTTCTTGTGTCCATTTAAATTTAGCCTTTGTTACCATTTTTTTACTCATTTTGGTTGGAGACCTAATTACGAGATGAAACTATAGTACCCTAGTTTGCATTATTAGATGATATTATTTAAATTTGTGTTCACTTCATGAAAAGATACATGTAAAGGAAAAAAGGAAATTTTAGCATCTAAAAGTTACATGTATATATGCCAATATCTTGTATGTACTATACAAAGGAAAGAACTCAAAGATAATTCATCTGGGCTCACATAGGCCGTGAGCATAGCTAACTTTCAAGAAAGTATAAGTTAGTACAAACATACATAAAGTAGATGAACACAAACATAAAAGGGTACCAGACATGTTAGCCCATTTTCCTGTCAATGCAAAAAATCTCCAGAAAATGGTCTATCTCTATATTTTTTTTCATGGTTTTATATTTTCCCTGGTCTCTGCAATATTTTTTCCCTATCTCTAGCTAAAACCCTAAGAAAATATTCAAATATCTAGCCGTTGCATGGAAAAACCCTAATTTGCCCCGGCCCTGTTATATTTTAATGTTACCTTTTCTTGTCACTTAAAATCTGAATAACCCATGTGCTAAAATGTTATATCCGTTCACATGTTGATCAGTTAGGTTTCACGTGGAGGTCCCCCTTTAATATTTTCTAAGTTCCTAAGTCTCCTGGCATGAATTTTCCTATGTTTCAACCCTTTGAAAACTTGTGGTTGTCACATGTTCGCAAGGAATCTTTTTCCCCTTTGGGAACATGTAACAAGTGGACATCTGTCCTCAGTGGGGCCTGACCGCTTGTAGGCTCTTTAAAATTTGTGGCTATCATATGTTTGCAAGGAATATTTCTTCCCCTTGCGAACATGCAACAAGGCACCACCTGTCCTAGTGGGTCTATCTTCAAGGTCTGTGGCGAGTTAAAGTACTGCAAGATCTAGTGGCTGTCATTATACCGCTGAGGTAAAGTGCTCATTGTTTAGCATGGTGGTGTAGTGACAACCATCCCATGCGATGGTAGATGAGAGACTTGTGGGTCCTCTAGGTGATGAGGTGGTTTGCACAGTCAGTGGCTTCTGATTGGTCAATGTGGGTTCTGATGTGGCGTGTGTTAGAGGTCTAAAGAATGAAGAAAAAGTCAGAGGTCTACCTACCAATTTTTACAACATGGCAGCTTGTGATTTTCTACAAAGGCTTATGCGGCAGGGTGGGGTCAAGTTGTCAATCACTTGAAGATCTGGTGGTCATTGCATGATTGCAAGGAATTTTCTTCCCCTTTGCGATCATGTGACAACCGTTGATTTGGAATCTGACATGAAGGCTGTTGGTGGGTCCAATGCCAGGTCATGTTGATTTGTTTGCTTCTCATTGGTCGAGGACCAGTGACAGGGATTTGTCAGAAGGGTCTGTTGTGGGTCATAGTGAGATGGCATAGTGGGGCCATTGTCAAAGAGATTAGTGATGGGGACTAGATCTATGGTTGGTGTAAGATATCATGGGTTGTGTCAGAGCCATGAGATCTTGCACCTTCCATATGATTTAAAGGCTTACAGAGAGTGGGTCCTATGTAAGAGGTGTCTGGGCAGTATTTAGCGAATGGGTGCTTGACAGGTGTGTCAGGTGGGACTGTAACTCAAAGGCAAATGATGAGGTGAATGCTAGTGTTTTATTGCATGTTCACATGGGCCATTTTCATGCTATGTGATCATGCAACTAATGTTTTGTATTAAATCTAAGCGACAGGGTGGGTCTGAGGTGCTACGTGACGCTGAGGTGCTCATTTTTTTATTAGCTATTGACTGGTGACATGAAAAAGACATTTTAAAGGCTCTATTGACTATTGTATTAATTATTGTAAGCCACTCGATCTACCAAGAATATATTAGATCAACAGTCACATTTTAAATCTAAGCCAGTAGCCATTTCCATTCAAATTCAAATATCTCTGTAAGGTTTTCGCCTGGGTTTGAAACGGTGGTTGTACAGGACAAAGGTGGTTGTTTAGAATTGATTTTCTCGGTCGGTTGCTATTGGAAAATGATGTAGAAGACATTTGTTGCTATGCAGATTTGATTTTTCTATCTTGGGTGCCATGCTGAGTAATTACAGAGGGACTATGATTTGATTCAGGTGGCTAGGGTTTTGATTTTGTCAAAGATTTCCATGACTGGTACACCTAGGGTGATTTGTAGACTGATTTTAGCATTTAATTTTTGTTTCTTGCTGTAAGAAATTGATTGAATTTGTATCTGTAGTGAACCTTGATTATGAAACCAATGTATTTGTACATTAGATTTGATCTGATTTTCTAGGGTTTCTTGGGTTTTCCTGCATTCTTTATTTCTTGTTGTGCTTGGTTGTTGCAAACCTAGTTTTGCCTTAAATGATCCTTTGCTTGTTGCAATCCTTGTTCCTATAAAAGGATTTTCATGATCATTTAGAAGGGTTCTAAAAATTTGGAAGTTTTCTGGTTTTTTTAGTTCCATGAAGGGTCCTTTTTCCTGTAGATATTTTCCTTCTTCTCTACATATAGGGTGTTTCATCTTTCCTTTTTGGATAAGAGAATATAAAGAAGTTGTTATAGTTTGTCTTATGTATAAGATTTCAATACATTTGTACTAGTATCAGATTTGTCTCCATTTGAATCCTAAACTTGTTGATTATAGCATCAAGGATGTTTAATCTTTGTGTTTGCATTTCCTAGGTGTCTGCAATAGAATTGTCTTGACAGGGATAACTGAGTTCAAGGTTATTTTTCAAATGTGTATGAGCTAGGATATCAAGGATATTTCATGCTTGTCTTTCAGTGGATGTGGATTAATGTATTGCCTATTTATAGGTGTCTTCTAAGGGGAGGGTTAAAAATCCTTTGAATGGGTGATAACACATCTGGGTACACAAGTGGTTTTATAATGTATGGTTTGATCAATGGTGTATGGTTGATGTAAGGCATCACCATATTTGAATGTATTGTCTTTTTGTTTCATATCTCTCTATTGTAGTGATGTATTTGACTCTGTTTCCCATTGGATAAGGCACTGGTCTATGAGAGACTTAGGGTATCTCAGGGGTCCTTCAACCCAACATAAATCAATCAAATGAAATACCGTTTCCCTTCATGTTGGTAGTAGTAGGAATTTGTTACTGGTTTTCAAACCCACTCTATGCAAGTAGGGCTATTGCACGAGATCTTGGTTTCATCGAGTTACAAGATACCTACAAGGGTTTGAGAACCATTCCATAGCTAGTTACCTATAGGCCTGTAGTTTGACACAAGATGTATGTGTGTGCAGATGAGTTATACCCTCCTGAGTGATGTGGAGCTCAAAGTGTAGAGGGATCTCTCTTTGATCCTTATCATTTGGCCTTTTTCCTTGTCAGATTTGGAGTGTTGAGTGAATGTGACACTAGCCCAGTCAATCCTGATGTCAATCTGGCCTTTGGGGAAAAAGAACACCAACAAGCTGGTGACTCTGCTGGGGAACAACTACAAATCTTGTTAAAGACATCATAATCTCTGGTGGCCATAATCACAGAGTCAGATAAACAAACAAATCATTTGCTAAAATATTCTCACTACGTGTTGAGTGGTGACTTTGAGTTCTCTATTTGATTAGTGCAGTTCCTAATAAACAGTGTGTAAACCCTTGTGAAGTTTTGGTTGATTGGAAGAGGTACAAAGAAAAGTTCAATATTTTCCTCTTCAAGGAGGTGGTGACTCTACAAAGCAATGAACCTGATGGAGCTACATGATGAGCTCTAGATCTGCCCTGCCATCTAGTCAACAAAGTTCCTACTGCAGAACTTCTAGGTATTTTGGTTTCATATGTCTTCTCTTTATGAAAATCAATTGCAAAAAATGTGTCCCTATCAAGTGTTTAGCATTGCATAAAGGGATGAGTAGTAGTGGGCAATTCCTTATGGAGGAATATAGGCCCTTTTGTTTTGATGGCATTGAAGGTGCCCCTAATGAGTTTCCTACTAAGATTTAGGAGTGCTTACCTAGATTCCTGGCTAGTGGATCTGTTTCTGCAAGCCAGCATATAGATGACCTCATGGGTCTTTTTGGTGAAATGGATATTGAACATGAAGATGTTGCTATGAGGTTTCTTGTGAAGACATTTTCTAATGGTGCAAGGAAGTGCTTCTTGTCCTTGTATTCATGTTCAATCCCTTCTTGGGATGTGTTGAGAGCTAAGTTTGTTGAGCATTTTGATAAAGTTGTTGCTCTCAAGAAGGAATTAGAAAAAATAAAAATGGAGAAGTGGTAGTTAGAGGAGGACATAAGATATTGCTAAGACTAGTGGTTCCTAATGTTGATCATGAGGATGCCAATGTTTTTGATGTTGATTCTAATTATGCAGAAAGTGTTGACTATGAAACCAACTTTGAGGTCAATGCATATGAGAGTGCTGAAGATGAATCTGAGGATGGCAATATTTCCTTTTTGTTTGCAGATTTTTCTTCTTGTCAACATGAGAGGGAAACCTTCTTGTCCCAATGTAATGATGTTTTGTGTGAAGGGAAGAATATTGGATATGATGCAGATGATGATTCTTGTAGTGATTACTTCACACAAGATGATTTAAAGCCAGAGATGTCTATCCTTGTTCCTAATAGGGATGATGTTTGTAGTAGGGGTGAAGCTGAGGAAGATGAAGACAAGGCCCAAAGTCCATTAAGTAGTCAAAGGCTTTCAACACTCTTGGCTGAGGAGTTCCAGAGGTATGCACCTATTTTGGACATTGATTTGTAGCTCCCCTATGATCTATCCTTTGACATTGATAATGAGGTCAGTTTTCAAAGTGATAGTGATGATCCATTTTCACTAGAGATTCCCTCATGTAGTGACTCTACAAGAGAAGAGGTAGAAGGACATGATAGTGTGTTTTCCTATCATAGAGATTGTGGTGATGAACAAGTTTCTTGTTCATATCCTTTTCCTTCTTTTGATAAATATGATACTAATGGTGACAGTGTTGAGGACTTTGTCTTCAATGATTGGGACACAAACTCTTTTGATGAAAATAATGATGCAGATCAGTCGTTCCCCTGTCATAATGTTTATGAAGATAACCTTCCCTTGGTTCATGACCTAGTTCATGAATACATCATAGAGGAACCAAGTTGCTCAATGGCTGAGGCAGTGCATGAAGGTAAATCAAAGGATTCAAGTCCTTATCAGCTAGATGATTTTTTGGTAATGCATGATGATCAATATGTTTTATTTTTTGATGCATTACTAGATGAAATTTTTATTTCTAGTCCACAAGAAGAATTAAATGATGACCCATACTTCTTGGAGTTTGAATATAGTGGTGGTGACTAGAAAACCATGGGTAGTGATCAATACAATTTCATTCTTCAGCCCATAGATATTTACATATGTTGGCAACAAGATGGTCATGATAGTTTCAAGTGGTTGGTTGCATATGTGGATGAGAATCAAACCTTTGATTCAGGAGGGTCACTGATTTTATTTTGGTTGCCTGGGGCCACCAAATGAAGTTGTAATTCTTGTAATTATGTAAATACTTTTCCTTTCTGTTGTGTTTTTCCCTTCCTTTTTCCTTGGTTCGGTTGCCAATTTTTGAGGTCCCTATTTTTGTCCTATGGGTGGTCTGCTTCTCCCAGTGATTCTAAATTCTTGCATGGGCACAAGTTGCCCATCATCCCCAGATAGAGCCACTATTAGCCCATTTTCCCATCAATGCAAAAAATATTCAAAAAATGGTCTATCTCTGCATTTTTTTTTCATGGTTTTATATTTTCCCTGGTCTCTGCAATATGTTTTTCCCTGTCTCTGGATAAAACCTTAAGAAAATATTCAAATATCTAGCTGTTGCATGGAAAAAACCCTAATTTGCCCCGGCCCTATTATATTTTAATGTTACCTTTTCCTGTCACTTAAAATCTGAATAACCCATGTGCCAAAATGTTATATGCCTTCGCATGTTGATCAGTTAGGTTTCACACGGAGGTCCCCCTTTAATATTTCCTAAGTTCCTAAGTCTCCTGGCATGAATTTTCCTATGTTTCAACCCTTTGAAAACTTGTGGTTGTCGCATGTTTGCAAGAAATCTTTTTCCCCTTTGCGAACATGCAACAAGCGGACATCTATCATCAATGGGGCCCAGCCGCTTGCAGACTCTTTAAAATTTGTGGCTGTCGTATGTTCACAAGGAATCTTTCTTCCCCTTGTGAACATGTGACAAGGCACCACCTCTCTTGGCGGGCCTGTCTTCAAGGTCTGTGGTGAGTTAAAGTACTGCAAGATCTAGTGGTTGTCATTATATCACTGAGGTAAAGTGCTCATTGTTTAGCATGGTGGTGTAGCAACAACCGTCTAATGCAATGGTAGATGATAGACTTGTGCGTCCTCTGGGTGATGAGGTGGTTTGCACAGTTAGCGACTTCTGATTAGTCAATGTGGGTTCTAATGTGGCATGTGTCAGAGGTCTAAAGAATGAAGAAAAATTCAGAGGTCTACCAGCCAGTTTTTACAATGTGGCAGCTTGTGATTTGCTGCAAAGGCTTATGTGGTAGGGTGGGGTCAAGTTGTTAGTCACTTGAAGATCTTGTGGTCATCGCATGATCGCAAGGAATTTTCTTCCCCTTTGCGATCATGTGATGGTCGTTGATTTGGAATTTGACATGAAGGCTATCGGTGGGTCCAATGCTAGGTCATGTTGATTTGTTTGCTTCTCATTGGTCGAGGAGCAGTGACAAGGATTTGTCAGAAGGGTCTGAGGTGGGTCATAGTTAGATGGCACAAAGGGGTCATTGTTAGAGAGATCAGTGATGGGGACTAGATCTACGGTTGGTGAAAGATCTAATGGGTTGTGTCAAAGCCATGAGATCTTGCACCAGCCATCATATTTAAAGGCTTACAGAGAGTGGGTCTTGTGTAAGAGGTGACTAGGTAGTATTCAGTGAATGGGTGCTTGACAGGTGTGCCAGGTGAGACTGTAACTTAAAGGAAAATGATGAGGTGAATGTTGGTGGTTTTTTGCATGTTCGCATGGGCCATTTTCATGCTATGCGATCATGTCACTAATGTTTTGTATTGAATCTAAGTGGTACGATGGGTCCGATGTGCTACGTGACGTTGAGGTGCACATTTTTTATTAGCTATTGACTGGTGACATGGAAAAGACTTTTTAAATGCTCAGTTGACTATTGTATTGATTATTGTGAACCACCTGATCTACCAGGAATATATTAGATCAACGGTCACATTTTAAATCTGAGCCAGTAGCCATTTCCATTCAAATTCAAATATCTCTGCTGGGTTTTCACCTAGGTTTGAAACAGTGGCTGTATAGGACAAAGGCGGTTGTTTAGAATTGATTTTTCTAGTCAGTTGCAGTTTGAAAATGATGTAGAAGATATTGGTTGCTATGTAGATTTGATTGTGCCATCCTGGGTGCCATGCTGAGTAATTGAAAAATGACTATGATTTGATTTAGGTGGCTAGGGTTTTGATTTTGTCAGAGATTTCCATGACTGGTACACGCAAGGTGATTTGCAGACCGACTTTGGCATTTAATTTTTGTTTCCTACTGCAAGAAATTGATTGAATTTGTATCTATAGTTAACCCTGATTATGAAACCAATGTATTTGTACATCAGATTTGATTTGATTTTCTAGAGTTTCTTGGGTTTTCCTGCATTCTTTATTTCTTGTTGTACTTGGTTGTTGCAGACCTAGTTTTTCCCTAAATGATCCTTTTCTTGTTGCAATCCTTGTTCTTGTAAAAGGATTTTCAAGATCATTTAGAAGGGTTCTGAAAATTTGGAAGTTTTCTAGTTTTTTTAGTTCCATGAAGGGTCCTTTTCCTATAAATATTTTCCTTCTTCTCTGCATATAGGGTGTTCCCTCTTTCCTTTCTGACCAAGAGAATATAAAGAAGTTATAATAGTTTGTCTTATGTATAATATTTCAATACATTTGTACTGGTATCAGATTTTCCTCCATTTGAATCCTAAACTTGTTGATTATAGCATCAAGGATGTTTAATCTTTCTATTGGCATTTCCTAGGTGTCTGCAATAGAGTTGTCTTGACAGGGATAACTGAGTTCAAGGTTATTTTTCAGATGTGTATGAGCTGGGATATCAAGGGTATTTCATGCTTTTCTTTTATTGGATGTTGATTAATGTATTGCCTATTTATAGGTCTCTTCTAAGGGGAGGGTTAAAAATCTTTTGAATGGGTGATAACATATCTGGGTACACAAGTGGTTTTATAATGTATGGCTTGATCAATGGTGTATGGTTGATGTAAGGCATCACCATATTTGAATGTATTGTCTTTTTATTTCATATCTCTCTATTGCAATGATGTATTTGAGTCTATTGCCCATTGGATAAGGCACTAGTCTATGAGAGACTTAGGGTATCTTAGGGGTCCTTCAAGCCAACATAAATCAATCAAATGAAATACCTTTTCCCTTCATGTTGGTAGTAGTAGGAAGTTGTTTCTAGTTTTCATACCCACTCTATGCAAGTAGGGATATTGCACGAGATCTTGGTTTCATTGAGGTACAGGATACCTACAAGGGTTTGAGAACCATTCCATAGTCAATTACGTATAGGCTTGTAGTTTGACAGAAGATGTATGTGTGTGCAGATGAGGTATACCCGCTTGAGTGATGTGGAGCTCAAAGTGTAGAGGGATCTCTCTTTGATCCTTGTCAATTGGCCTTTTTCCTTATTAGATTTGGAGTGTTGAGTGAATGCGACACTAGCCCAATCTATCCTGATGTCAAGGTAACCTTTGGGGAAAAAGAACACCAACAAGACATTGCTTGGAATGATGAAGTGTTGACTCGAGTTTAATCTAGTGTGCTCCTATGATCTAGAACCTACAAAGAAGAGGAAAAGGAAATGGGGTTAGATCTAGAGGATCTAAGCAATGCATGCTATCCTAGTACTTACCCTTATATACAATTCATGTATGTACATAGTCAGCCATACACTTCTAAAAAGGACTATGCTACTGGGTATGTGCACTCAAAAAGATGCTACATGAAGAAAAAGATACCATGTTTCACTAACTTGTTTGTTCCATGTAAAGATACAAAAGATGTTAGAATACTATTTTTTACCTCACTTAGATAATTGAAGTACTGATAGGATGGTCTTTCTAGATGACCATCCTAGAAGTACAACAATTATCTATACAACAACATTGCAAACTATTGGAATCCAAATGAATGATGTTTCCCATGTTCAGTGCTAAGTCCTCCTAGTACCCAACATTGAAACCTGCTAGGGTAGTCAAAAGCCCTATTCCCATACAGTTTTTGGTTACCCTAACGGCGTCAAGGAGGAGCACTTATCAAAGAAATGTAAGCTCAGTGAAGAAGTATCCATGGAGCATTCAGAGAGTATGAAGGTAGAATAAAGAAGTAGAAAGCATGGAAACACATGACATAGATCAACACAAGGAAGGGAAGTAAATGGCTACATTAACACTTACTAAATGACTATGATTTCTACATCATCAACAATGAAATAACAACACCAGATGTTGTTGTTTCATCTAGTTTTGTTGTGGCATCATGATGCACCCACAATTGCCACTCAACATGCCCATCAAAATAATGAGTCATGATCAAGTGCTTGAAATAGAAGGGGCATACATCATCAAATAAAATTAGAATGAAGAAAAGGTACAAATCTACATTCAGTTCTATCACATATTCATGGCATGCAAGTATTCAAATTTTCATTTTTAGCTATAGAAGGGAGTTGCAAATAATAGAGTGACTGCATGATGCTAGTGAAATAAACACCAAGTACATATTCATCAATAGTGCTACTAAATAGTAAAGGATGAAATCATCATAAAAGTAGGAACGTGATGTCAAGACTAAGCTCACAAGCTAGGAGATGAGATCACATGGCAATCAAATGATGGAGCAACATTAAGAAAATATATAGTCAAGTTAAGAGGTACAACATGGAGCCAATAAACAATGACTTTTTATAGCATGAATGAATCAATGGTGCATGTACTCAAAACAATGATCAATGACATTAATGATATCACAAAGATCATGTACTAAAAAGAATAATTCCCTACATAGTTCATGAGCTGCATGGATAATTATAGTGACAACAAGAACATAGCATAAGGCACATGCTGAGAGAGATCAAAAATGATTTTATGCCATGTAAACAATAGTAGATAATTCCATTATACCAGCAACAACAATACATAGTTCACAGACCCCAAGCATCATATCAACATGGTGCCAAATGAGTAAAACACAAATGCCAATAAATAATGATTTCAATGGTGTCACAGAGACACTCATGGGATTTCCTCATGGGGAATACAACAAAGATTCTCAATACATGATATCAAATGTCATAGAAACAAAAAATATAAAGAGGCATCAGTACATTGATGCTTTAGAAGCTCACTGGCTTTTCCTAAGCATGTAACTAGTGGTGAATGTACATACATACACATATATGCTATAAGATCAAAATAGAGAATTTAAGCAGAGAAGAATATGATTCCCTATCTCATGGGTTGTAGATTAAAAAAGTGAACAATTTATATCATGTATACCATAGCTTTGAAGCTCATGGGTCATCAAAAGAAATGACATAAACCAATGCCATTGAACCTATAGTTTGCAGGCCACATAGGGTCTTCATCATAGAAAATAGTGAACATCAAAGATGCCTCCATGAGAATACAATAATAGTAAGACATAGTCTCAATAACATGGAAGCATTAGAAATGGGATGGTTGTGCATTAACATTAAATAACACCAACAATTCCAGTAAGAAAATGAGCCATAATGGTGCCCATCTCATAGCAACATGCTCAGCTAAGAGAAAACACCAATAATATCAGTTCTAAGATAGATCATGGGCTACATAAAATGGTGAGCATTAGAAAATGTATGAGAAAAATGGCTCATGATTTAAATAGTGACCAAAACCATTGATTCAATGATGCCCTAGTTCACCAAAAACAACAAATGTGTTAAATCAAAGAAAAAACTGTAGGGCACGGGCCTAGACTTGAAGAAAAATATACAATACATTGATGCCCTGGCACATTGCTCATGGTCCCTAAGCATGTAATAACTAGCACTAAATTCATATGCATATAACATAATGCCATAAATCTAAATAGAAAGCATGTGATGGCAAGTTCATGGGATAAAGATAAATGCAATCACAAATGAATGGTGTCATGATTCACAAGGGCACTCTCCAAGAAAGGATGAATTGATATCATTCCCTAGCTCACAGGTTCAAAAAAATTAGTGAGTAAACAAATAATAAATGGCCTAGCCTGTGGCTCAAGAAGCATGGCATAAAACTAGTAACAATGGCACCTTGGATAAATAATAAAAATAGCTCACTCATGGGTTGTTCATGAGAAGAGAAATTAGTAAACATAGAAAGATGATGCCCACAAATGCAGAGTAAAATCAAATAGTTTCTTTAACCTACAAAAAATACATATGTCCTCACAATGAGAGGATGATCACAAAGATAACAATGAAAACACAAATATAGAGAAGATACAAAATGAGAAGCCAAAATAATGCCTACCTCAAAACCATGATGTCATATGAAGAAGCAAAATCCAAGGAGTTCCTAGATTGAACTTGAGTGATCAAGCAGAAGACCAGATCAAATAAAAAATTTCCTCAAATAAACCAGCAATGATGTCTTCGATGCTTTTGGCATCTTTCATTTCTTTTGAGGGTCGATTTTCAAGCTATTTAGATGTTAGTGCTGGATTAATATGTTTTCCCTTTTCCTTTTAAGGATTATGTTGAGAACTTTTTTAAATGTTAAATATTTATTCCTAGGGGTCTTTTTTAAGTCTTTCATGATATGGTGGATTCAGTTAGTCATTTAATGTAATTATTTATAAATGAGTGTTCCACTTGTTTTGGGTTCAGAGCTTGTTTATTAAACACAGTCAAATATTTTAATCCACATATAGTGAAAGCATAAGGGGAATTAAAGAATGTTAATCATGCAATTTTAATGTAAATTTTGACAATGATATTCTATAAATCATTTGTCAAAATATATTTTTAAAGGATGATAAAAGGGGATAGGAGGATTAATGGCTTATCTTTTTTAAGGATTTCACCTTCACCCCTACTCATATAAATCTGGGAATCTGACATCCAGATTTAAGAGGCATCTTTCATGGGCCCTAAATGCATATTTTTTCCATTTTTAGTGAGGTTGAGGATCATGAATGTAGATTCTGATTTTTCTATTCATATACCTCTCACTTAGGTGATTGATCTTAGCTCTTCATTCTTTCTCACTTGAAGGTGAGTGTTGTAGCTCTGAGAAACACAATTTTACTTAGCTTCTTTATAGTGATTAAAAAAGTGATCCTTCTTATCTCTATTATTTTCAGAGTATTTCTATTGAGTTGTATGCCAAGATCATTATGATATCTTTTATCCTTAATCTATATATTGATTCAATCAAGTATTGAGAGGATTGTTTTGTGTCTTGGAGTTTTAATTTGTGTACAAAATTGGGTTTTGGGTTGTGGAAATTCATTCCCTCCTTGCATCCTAAGGTACCTTATTAATTTAGAAAATTTCAATACAAAAGGGTCAGGTTGTGAGTTGAAGATTTGTTTTCAGTTGTCCTTGTAAGCTTGTTTCAATTGTGGATCTTTTATCAATTCAATGGATCACCTAGTTTAAGTTTGTTTTTCAATCATTTATTTCTATGCACTCTCTCCCTTTTCCTCATTAAGTTAGTCAAGTTTCAAGGTGATTCAAGGGGAAGTTGGTCCCTAATCTAGAGGTCTAGTTTTTGATAGGTTACCGACAACCTTAAAGTAGTCCCATGTTTCATAGGATTGCTAGGTTTCACACAACCATTTGTGGGTGCAATCCTTAGTGACAACAGTCTTCACTCCACCTTTTATGGTCTTTAGGACTGGTGCACATATGCCACTAAAATTCCTTATGAATTTCATATAGAACTAAGCAAGGCCATGAAAACTTCTAACTTTTGTCCCTGTGGTTGGTGTACACCAATTTAGAATGGCTTCCACCTTAGTTGAATCCATCTTCAACTGACCCTTGGATACTACAAATCCCAAGTATACTAGTTCTTGTTTGAGGAACTCACATTTCTCCAAGTTAATAAATAACTATTCTTCATGGACTCTCTTGAGAACAATCTCCAAATGTGTTAGGTATTCCTCATTTGTCTTGTTGAAGATGAGTATATCATCTAAATATACCACCAAAAATATTTATGTATAATCTTTTAGCACTTCATTCATCAGACTTATGAATGTTCTAGGGGCATTAGTAAGCCCAAATGGCATCACAAGCCACTCATACAACCCTTCATTAGTTTTGAAGTTTGTCTTCCACTCATCCCTATCCCTTATCAAGATTTGATGGTACCTACTTTTGATATCTAACTTGGTGAAATATTGGGCTCCTCCTAGACAATCCATTGGATCTTCTATCCTAGGTATAGGGAACCTATACCTAATAGTGATCCTATTTATTTCTCTTGAATCTGTATGAAGTCTCCACTTACCACCCTTCTTTGATGCTAGTACCACTAGTACCACACATGGACTAATGCTTTTCTTTATGATCCCTTGATATAGAAACTCTTGCACCTGCCTTGCCTATCCTTGATTCTTCTCTGGTGTGAGTTTGTAGGTTCTCTTATTTGGTAATGAGGCCCCTATTATGAAGTAAACTTGATGAATTATTGATCTCTTGGGAGGTATGGTTGATGGAGTTCCATCACTTACAATGCCCTTGTATTTACCAAGTAACTCTTTAGCTTCCATTGATAAGGGTGCTTGACAAGGCTTTTCCCCTTCTTTAGGCTTCACCACTATGGAATATCCTTCACTATCAACTTCATGGAGTGCATGTTATAGTTCTTTTTCACTATTCAACAACACACAAGGGCTTTTAGTCTACACCTAATCATCATTCATCAAATACAGAATCTTGAAAGTTTTTCCATATTTCTTGAAGGTGTTTGTAGTCCCCCTTCCATCATACATGGCCTCTTTGTCATATTTTCATGGTATGCCCAATAAAATATGGCATGCATCCATGAGTATCACATCACATAGAAGCTTGTCCTTATACCCTCCTATATAAAATTCAATCCATGTTTGTTCATTGAGTAGGACACTTTTTCCCTAGTTCAACCATCTTACTTTGTAGGGGTTAATATGAGGTACCTTAGTTAAGTTGAGCTTCTTGGTTTCTTCTTCTGCAATAATAATATATGTGGAGCTCAAATCCACAATCACTTTTCATAACTTACCCATGATTTTACATCTCACCCTAAAGAGAGATCTTCTTTACTTTGGCTCCTCTTTCACCAGTTGCCTAATTAGGAGCCTCCTAAACATGAGGTTCTCTCCCATCTCGGATTATATATTTCTAACCTCTGGTGACTTGACACTTGAAGTGTCTTCTTCGGTGTTGGTCACTCTCTTCTTTGCATTGGAGGAAGATTCCTTTTCTAGACACCTATAGGTTGGATGTCCCATTTGTCCACAATTGTAACACTTCATGCTAGAAAAGTAGGAATTTCCTCTTCCTATACCTCTTTGTCTACTAGAGCCTCCTTGATTGCATCTACCTCTGCCAAAGTTCCCTCAAGAACTAGTTTCACCACTTTTCTCCATAAGGTTGGAATCTCCTTGAGTTCTTTGATCAGTCCCTCCACCTTGGTGACCACCTCTATGACCCCTTTGATCTCTTCCTTGACCTTTGTTCCTTGAACTAGAGTCTTCTCTCCTCTTACCTTTCTCTTCTATCTTTAGTGCCAATTGATAGCACTGATGTAATATCTTGGGAGTTAGGAGACTAATCTCCTCTTGGATAGGCCACTTCAACCCATTGAGATACCTGGCTAGTTTGATGGTTTCCTCTTCTATCACCTTAGACCTTACACATATTTTTTTGAATTCTTCATTATAGGTGTTGACATAATTGTTTTTTTGACTGAGGCTTTTCCATCTTTTGTGTAATTAGATTTCATAATCCTCTAGCATGTAAGATTACTTCACTTTGGCCACTATTACTTTCCATGTAGCTATGGGGTTGTCCTCTTTCTCCCTCTCTTTTTGAATAAAATTCCACCATGTGAGAGTAGAGCCTCTAAGTCTTGACTTGGCTACTCTCAGTTTTTGAGGTTCACTGATTTTGTCACATTTAAAGTGATTCTCCATGCCCTTAATCCACACAATGACTGATTTAGGCTCCATCTTTCCACTAACAAGTGATAATCCTTCTAATGCTTTTCTACTTAAGGTCTTCAAGGCTTTGAGGAAGGATTCTTTCTCTACCACTGGATCTGGTTCAGTAACTTTATCTTCCACAAATATAGCCTTCCCTTCCTTCTCATCTATTATGTCATTTACTTCTTTTGTCCTATCTTCTACTACTTCCAACTTCTTGGCTAGTAGTTCTATCCTTTCCCTTAACTGTCTATTTTCTTCCTCTTGGTCCTCTACCTTCTTGGCCAATTTTTCATTGGTCACTATCCTAAAAGATCCACTAGACTCACACTCTAACATGCACTTATTCCCAAATCTTTTGGGGCTCTGATACCAATCTAATAGGCAGGTTGGGAGGGCTAATAAACTAGCCCTTTCCTAGGTCCATGTAGTGACCCTTAGATGTTCTCAAATGATACCATTTGACCTTTACGATCCCTCTAGAGACTCAATACCTTGGTCTTCTTATCCAACCCAACTACAAAGTGACATCTACCAATACAAAACAATATTCTTGGTCCTTCCTTCATGCTCACATTCACCCTCAAAGGTCTTTTAAGAGTTCACCACCTCCAAAATAACATAGACTCTTGTAGAGGTAAGGAGGTGTTTGAATATGTCATTTTTGGTTCAAATTGATTTCTTGGAGGTCTTACTTCCTTATTTATTCTTACCAATCTCATAGTTGCTTCCCAAACTAGGGCTATAAGGAAGAGCATGAATTAGGCCTCCTATTATGAGAAAATAGGGCTTTTCATCTATTTTCTTCTGAAGAACCCTACAAGTTGATAATAGATTATTAGATCAATACCTAGCCTCTCAAATATTTTGGAGGTTTTAGGGTTTCATCTGGCCATACAACCCCCAAACCAAAAATGAGCTCTTTTGGGAGGGTTTTAGGTTTTTACTAATTGCATGGATTTTCTTCAAGAGTTTGGTGATCAAATAGATTGGTGGAACCTTTCCTCTTCATAAATTTATTTTCAAATTCCTTTTCTATGACCTCCAATCACTGATTAGTAGTTTCACATACACCTCTGCAAGTTACACTCATATTGGCTTAGTCTCTCATAGTCGGTCTCACCATAGGCTCACTTAGGGAAAGATTGTATAAATGATTGGAAAGAGTTCTAGGGAACATGCTCCTATACATATTACATACATGGAGTCCACTCACTATCCCCAAAATTCCATATAGAATTAATAGTGGGATAGTGAGCTACATCGCCATTTCTAACACCCTGCTGGTTTGAACCAGTGAAAAGGAGTAAACAAAAGATTTAAGAAAGAAAAATGAAATGAAAGAAAAAAAATAAACTAATGGGACACACCAAAAGGAAAAAAACTACACTACACTCTCCATTCATCATAGTCCATCTTGAAACTCTAAACATAGATCTTGTATTCACTGTTTACCAAACTAAAACAAACTTTTACACACTGTGCACACTTTTAGAATGAAATCTATGTATACCAAAATGTCCAACCTTGGTATTTGGTCTGATATTGAATTAAATAGTACAAGGATAGTCTTAGGTTGGCTTTAGGGTACTCATACGATGATTTAGGTAACTTGGACAACTTTGGTCCGATCAACTTTTACAATAATTTTAATAAATTTTTAAAACTTGCACACCATAGAGCATGATGAGGTCCTATGGAGTTCTAAACTCTTGATTAGATTCAAATATAATTTCTCACATACCCTAAACCCTATGACATAAAAATGATATCATCTAGCCAGACTTAACCAAGAAAGAGACTTTCACACACAATCTCAATACTTAAGATGTAGGACCTTAATAGATCCCTAATCCCTATTGGATCACACGCATTGGTCAACATGACCTTAGGAAAATCAAAAGCTTTCCAAAGATGGCTACACACAAAGAAAAGGATTGAATAGTTGAGCCAAACCTTGGGTTCTCCTACACCACCAATGTAGACCCTGATTGAGTGTTGATTGGTATATGTTTGGTGATAGGAAGATCAGTTATTGTTTTGTCATTGATGTCAACTAAGTACCATTTTGGTTGATCATGAGCTAATAAGTGTTTGAGTTGTTTAATCCAATGTGAAGTGAGTATGTGTTTAGGCATTGGAGTGTGTGGCTAGAGAGAAAGACTTGGTGATGTACCTTGTTTCTATATGTATGACCGCAGTGGCTAGAAATACATATGTGGAGAATTATGATCAATTGAAGTAAAACATGAAAGATAGAAGAATAAATAGTGAAAGATAGAAAATGATTTGATTGTTCTATCAAATTTCTATGGATCCAAGTTTTGTGTTCATGATATAGTTATTTTGACTAGGATATGTTTTTTATTGTATGATCACCACAAGATTGGAGTACTACAAGACAATTTTTAATTGACATAAGATCACTCTTTGATAGATAGAAAAATGTTTGAACATGATTGAATAGTTCATGTTAGATCAATGAATGTTGATGATGTGGTATGTTATAGTTGATCATTTCATGATCTAGGTGGCATGGTGTGTTGATCTACAAGTCATGTTGTCTATTAGTGTCAAATACTTAGTCATTTTTAAGGCAGAGTTGGTCGGTCTTCACTGTGACCGAGCCATCCTATTAAGGTCGAGTACTGAATGGACTTGTATTTTGTATATGTACCAAGAAGTAGTTACTACTAAGTAAGTAAGAGGTCACTGAGTATCCCAATAGTTACCAAACACTATATATGTTGAGTTATATAAAAGAGTCAGTGTCGAGTGCCAGTATATGGAGAGTAGTTTTGACTAAGCACCAGAGTCTTCATATGTCGAGTGAGCTAGTTTCTATATATCTATTTGTAATGGCACAAATACCTAGCTAAACTATTTTGGCTGAATTCTATGCACACTTTAATGATTTTTGAGAGAATTAAGGATTTGATTATGCATCATGATTTCAATCATTAATCCCTATATAAGAAATGTAACCAATCACAAAAAGGAACATACAAGAGGCATAAGTAGAGAATCTAGATCATTGATCTTGATCTAGGAGCTTGATCAGTTGTTTATTTAAGGTGACATCAAAACCCTAATATTGTAATAGCTATAAAATCTCATGTGCATACACAGGGAATAAATGTTTTGAATGTCAGAAGAATAGATCAAGAAGATTGACTGAGAAAAGCAATGAAGGTTAGAACATAGTAATATTTCATTTTGAGATTAGATAAGTATTGGAAAGGGGATATTTTTCATCATCATTTGAAGTGAAAATTGAAGGATCAGGTACTGATACATTCTAGAAAGTGAATCAGGGTAGATCTCTTAATAGAGTAGTCCTAATAGGCCTTTGTAGATCTCCTAATAGAGTGCTTACTTAGTTCTAAGTTTTAAATCCTTTAATAAAGGTAGATTGTATAGGTTTTTAAGCTCTTAGCAAGGAAAACCCCTCTTAGGTTAGATCACTAGAAGTGATAAAAAATTTGTAGCCCTAACAAGAACACTTTATTTCTACTATAGTGAATATTTGTGGGTGCCATCCCCACCCTAGTTTTATCTTTCAAGGGTTTCTAGATTACCAAATCTTTGTATTATATATTTCATTTTCATGGATGTGATTAGCAAGTAGATCTATTTCAACATTGAAGTTTATGTTTAGGATCTATATGTTGAATTAGTTTCAAATTATAATTTTTTTATGGTATTTTTTTTTAATTAGTTTCAAAGTGTAATTTTTTTACGGAGATCTGAGAAAAATCAACTAAAAAATGATTTGAGATCTGAAAAGGAACTCAATGAGAGGATGAAAAAACTTAATTAAGTTGTGATATATTTTGAGGAACTAATGATTTCGCCAAGGAGATCTTGTGACACCTCTGCACTAGGCCATAATGAGCACCTATCATCCACTGAAGAAGGAGAATCATCAAAAAGTGGAGAAAAGAGGAATGGAGAGCCAAAGAAAAAAAAAAACCTACATGACATCACTATGGGAAACTAGGACACACATCAAACATGTCCAGAAGCAAGAATGGTATGTCTAATCCTAAGCCTAAATTCAATTGATATTATTTTATCTATAAAGAGCATGGACATAAGGCACATGAATGTAGGTCTAAGGATAGAAATACACCTATTGCACCTAGATTTCAAGGACATTGTTACAATTGTTAGAGATATGGTCATAGAGCACAGTAATACATATCTAATGAAAAAATAAGTAGACATCGAAGAAGCAAGAAAATGCACCTACAAAAGGTAACACATTCAATTAGGACTATAATACATGGTATAGTTGTCACTATTATGGAGAATATGGTTATATTGCTAAAAACTATATAAGGACACACTTTAGAGGAAAATCAAAGAGTTCAATGAATGGAAGTTTGGTCTGTTACAATTTTCACAAGATTGGTCATTTAGGAAAATATTGCAGCACCAGAGTACCAGCACCAAGTGATGAACAAAGAAAAGGTAAAGAGAATATTGATTAGATTAAAAAATAGATGAATCAAGTATGGAGAAAGGAAGAAGAAGTAATCATTAGTACAAACAATGAACCTCGGATCACCCAATCCAATGGATCAGGTGATCACACTACTTATAGATAAGAAAATAAGGTATGTAAGGAACTGTATTTTGAGATGCTATATTTTACACTAGTTCCTATACATTAGATGTGTTAAAGTCCATATCTACATAAGTTAAGATGCATTAGGACAGATTTGAGACTAGTACTGAGAAAAGAGTTATTTTGCACAATTGATGTTGAGCATCAGTATTTATGTCTATAGTGACCAAGTCAATCAGTATTTGTCAAGATCTCATAATGACCATGCTGATATATTAACTGAGCTAAAGTGGAAATGTCAATATTGACTGAGTCATGATTTTAACCAAGTATGGGTGTGTTAACTGAGCTATCATGCAAAGGCCAAGATAGTTGTATTACACCTACTAGTATACAAAGCATTTATTGAAGATCTAATGTGACCATTTGAATGTATATAATGAAATTTACCATTCATTTTCATTTCACCAAGATATTTGAGAATTTTCAAATAAATTCAAAGGTGATTATAAGAGTGATTTGTGTGAAGTTAGTTTGTGAAGATCCAACAACGTGTCATCAACAAACATTATGAAGAGTTGAGTAGACCAGGTATTAATGAGCTACACAAAATTTATTTTAAGAACCCTAATTTGGAAAAATGACATCAAGCTAATCTTCTAGAGTGATGAAGCAAGCCAAGGAGGTACAAAATGTTCAATTAGTGAGGAGTGATGCATGCAAACCACCAAATTGTTATGTTGTACCTAAGAGTGCGGCGAAGGGAGATCTTTTAGGAGCCCTGTCATCGATACCACTTAAATTTTTGATGATCCACAATGTGTGAGCAATGTACATGTATAAAATCAGTGAAATTGGACACTATGCGCGGAGGGAGGCTTACAACAAATTATGTGAAAATGAAGTGCTGAAGGAAGAGCATCAACATGTTGTTGGAAAAGGGTTAGTGCATGTCCTAAACTTCTCTCACAATTTCAAAATAGAATGGATCAATATTTTTTGAGTCGAGTTCATGACATGCAACTATGGTTGGAGAATCAACAGGTGAATATCATTAAGGGAATCATACATGGAGTCATAGGATACCCTACTCTTACTAAGAAGAAGAATATGAGATGCCATCAAAAGGAATTCATTCAAGAAAACACTATTACAATATGGAATAAATGAGGAATGAATATTTCCATGATCACAGATCCGGAGATTGATTTTTCATTGAGGGTTATTTCATACAAGTTCTACCATGCAAGTAGAATTGAATGTGTCCCTTGCATTATTGTGGACCAAGAATGGAAGATAGTAAATAAGGATCACACATATGATCTTGACAAGCTATATCTGACTCAACTTGTCGAGAACCTATCATCAATCAAGAAAGAAAAGAACTCAATGTGTAAGTTTGGATCCCTAATAGTCTATAGATTTTTCTATTTACAAAATACTTTTACTACAATAGGAGACACAGTCTGGAGTTAGGACTGACTTGTGACATAGTAGACTAGTGAGTTTATTCAATAATTAGGAGATAACTTTGATAGTGTAATGGAGAACTACTTTATTGAATTTATGAAGGAAATGAGGAAAAGAAGTAGAATTCCAATATCATTAGTTGATAAATTCTATGATGATTTATATTTTCTTTTTGATACCAATCATACATTTGTAAAAGCTATTGTGCCTAGGGTAGCATAGTTGAGACCATTTCCCTATGAGGTAAAGATAGGTGAAACATCTTCAACTATAACAACTTTACTTGCAAATGAAATTGATAGTAAATCCAAGACTTTTAGGAACTATGAGGAAGCTAAGTATAAGATAACAATGGGATTAAAGTCTACAACCTTATAGAGGAAGATAAATAAGTTAGTGAAAAACCTTAAGAAAATGTTAGGTCAGTGAGAAGAGGAGAATGCACCACTGTCAATCACACAAGGTCAGGGTGAGGACCAATCAAGTGAGTCTAAAGAAATTGAGGATGAGGAAGTAGATACACAAAATAAGGGAAAAGAGACAATGATTTCCAAGTCAAACAAGAAGAAGAACCTAAAATAGAAGCCAACTCCTCTTGCATCAACAAGACCAAGAATAAGGGCAAGTTCAACTACAAAAGCTGCCAAGCCACAAAAGAAAACACTAGTAAAGAATACTGAAGGGGAGAGCTTAGGGAAAAGAAAACTAGTACAAACTAAGGAGAGTCATTAGAAAGTAAGGAGAAAATGGCTATCCAAGCGTTATTATAGTTGTTGAGTAGCAGCATAGTGGAGCCTAAGAAGAAGAAGTCACATAAGAAAAAGGATAAATCTCTTGGTACTCAAGTAACACTATAAGAAGTTATAGTGATTACAATATGGGAAACTAATAACTTAACATATGAACATATACAAATTTTGCAAGATCTATTGATGAAGAAGAGAAAGCAAGAGGAACTCATAAGGGAACATGGACAAAATTAGGTACTACATGAAATCAAGGATATTTGTAGATGCTTTTGAACTTGAAGATGTAAATGAGAATTCACCTATACTTGACCAATTGGTATATATTGTTAAAAATGTGAACAATGATGAGAGTGAAGAAAATGAGAAGTTAATGCAATGGTGTGAGAGAAAGTTTGAGACCAAGGTACTTGAGAGAGTCTCAACAGAGATTGTAGTTAAATAGGTTGAAGTTTCTAGACTTGTAAGTAACTTGGGAGAGGTTGTAAAAAATGTTCATTCTTTGTAAAAATATCTATGTAATGTAAAAACATTTACAAAGGATAATCAATAGCTTATTGATAAGGTGCAATTAGATTTAAAGTCAACATGACATTCACTAAGCATGGATGCAAGTTCCAGCTCTATTCATTTCACTAAGTTCACTCATGCACAAGGAAGGTTAGCCGAGCTGATGGCTAATGATGGGAAGATAAGAGAAAAGTTAATATCTATATATACAATGTTGATGCCTGATTTGGAGGTCATGTGGAGAGAATTGGCATAAAAAAAAAAGAGTTAGTATAGAGTGATCCTCATCTCTCTATTGCTAAAAGTTCGGTTAATCTACGTTCCCAACTAGAAATAAAGATATAGGTTTTGGAGTCTGTTAGATCCAGTTGGGAAAATGCATTGGGAATGATTCTACAGCTCCAAAAACCATTTTTGGATAAATATTATATAACCCCAACACCCCAGCAACTCAAAGTGACAAAAACAAGGGGGAAATAGAGTAGACCAAAGGGGGAGATAGATGATGACACAAAGGGAAAATAGATGGAGATTGATCGTAATGTATAAAGGTATGACACACTATGTTGCAATGTAATATATACACATTTTATGTCAAAATTATGTTAGAGTTATGTATATATCTTGTATAGATAATGAAGTCTTTATGAAGATCAAGTCATAGTCTTAGTGGTAGTACTTAAGTACTATGTACTATTTTGTCTATGTAATGTAAAGTCATGATAATGTGTTTATTCCACTAATATCAAAGGGGGAGATTTTTGATCTCCAAGTCATGTTGTCTATTAATGTCAAATACTTAGTCATTTTCAAGGCTGAGTTGGTCGATCATCCCTTGGACAAAGCCATCCTATTAAGGTCAAGTAATGAATGGACTTGTATTTTCTATATGTACCAAGTGGTACTTAGGGCTGAGCAAGTTAGAGGTCACTGAGTACCTCAGTAGTTACCAAGAAGTATATATGTTGAGTTGTATAGAAGAGTTAGTTTTGAGTTTCAGCATATGGAGAATTGTTTTGACCGGGCACCAGGGACTTTATATGCTAAGTGAGCCAATTTTTGTATATTTGTTTGTAATGGTACAAACACCTAGGTAAACCATTTTGGCGAACTTCTATGCATGTTTTAATGATTATTGAGAGAATTAAGGAGTTGATTATGCATCATGATTTCAATCTTTAATACCTATGTAATAAATTTGATCAATTAGAAAAAATAATGTACAAGAGGCATAAGGAATGAATCTAGATCATTAATCTTGATCTAGGAGCTTGATCAATTGTTTATTTGAGGTGACATCTAAACCCCAATATTGTAACAGTTATAAAATATCTTGTGTATGCGGATGTGTTAAAATTTAATCTTTCCTTGGTTATTTATGTATTTAATAGGATAAACCAAGGTATCCTAATGTATTTTGTCCTCTAGTCCAAGTGGGAGGACATGTCATATTTGTATTTCCTTTAATAAGGAAAATAGATATTCCTTTAATAAGGAAAAAAATCAAAATTTTTTTTGGGTTTGGCTGGTTTACTACCAAACCCGGTTTATTTAATTGGTTACTTCATTCTAGCTTTTAGCATTCCAATTCTTAGTTTTCAAAATTTCAATATTTTGTTATATTAACCTTATTTAGTTTTGTGTAGGGTTGGTAAATATAATATTTATCAACATTTCTCTATATCACTAAATATACCTTAAAAGAATATTATTATAATTTTTTATTAATTAAAAGTTTTTAAAAGTTTCAAATATATTCCTTTATCCTATTCCTTATTCAGTTCTTAATTGTTCTAGATGGAAGCATTATTTTGAATGTCAAAATGATAGATAAGGAGGAGTGACTGAGCAAAGCAATGTAGGGAAGGGGTGAATCCACAATAGTGGGTTACACTTTTTTTCCTGAACGGATACTAAATTCTACATTTAAAAAAAAACTTTTAGATTCGAATGCATATTGTCGTTAAACTATTTGGAATCAAAAGATGAAGTAAATTAGAGTCTTTTAATATTTTCTATCTATATTCTAAACATATACATACATACATACATACATACATACATACATACATACATACATACATACATACATACATACATACATACATACATACATACATACATACATATATATATATATATATATATATATATATATATATATATATATATATATATATATATATATATATATTGAAATGATTTAAATGGTTTTTTCTTTCTCCAACAAAAACTAGTATGTTGTTGTAAATGTCATTTTCAAAGACTTACATTGTATTGATAGAGAATAATTTTTTTTCTAAAATAGATATCAATGTGATTCTTTCAAGTTTAATTTTCTAACATCCATACGGAGGGCATGCAATTGGTTTGATGACCTTTTCATGATTATTTCATATTTTATTAATGTTTGAACTTGACTAAACTATAATTTTGACATATATCTCGACTACATGGCTTATAACTTGTCATGTATTTGTCCAATTCATTTTTATTTTTTTTGATAGAAAGAGAATTTCAATACTTAGGGCATAGATATTTTTAAATTTTTTTTTTCTCATTTACTATTTTTCCATAAGCATCAAACATAGAGGTAGACATATAGTGAAATATCTATGTTTAGTAAAACTAAAAATACAAAGTCATAATAAACTTATTAAATATTAACATTATAGTCATTGGAAAGATTTTTCTCCATAGTACATTACTACATAGATGTGTTTGTCAAATGGATTCATTTGATGTACCGAAAGCTAAAGTTAAAGTGACTCTTTACAACATTTTAATAGGTGTGAAGGAGACTCCATTGTAGGTATGAATGAGGAGTATATATGTTATATCAATATTTTTTTTATCTAAGAGGATTTGAGATAAACATTTATAATTAACACCTTCAAATGGAACATCTCAAGGCTTACATCATCATATTTTATTAAAAATGTGTTATTTCAACATAAACTAGCATGTCTAAAAAAGTGTAACCCACTATTGTGGGATCACCTGAAGAACAAAGTAATATTTGATTTTAAGATTAGATAAGTATTGGAAAGAGGAGATTTTTTATCAAGGTTTGAAGTGAAAATTGAAGGATCGGGTACTAATACATTCTAGAAATTGAATCAAGGTAAATCTCTTAACATAGTGGTCCTAATAGTCCTTTGTAAATCTCCTAACAGTGTGCTTACTTAGTTGTAAGTTTTTAATCCTTTAATCAAGGTAGATTGTATAAGTTTGTAAGCTCTTAGCATGGGAGATCCCTCATAGGGTAGATCATGAGAAGTGATCAAAACCTTGTAGCGCTAACAAGCACACTTTTTTTTTGTAGTAGTGAAGATTTGTAGGTGTCATCCCCACCCTAGTTTTACATTTCAAGGGTTTTTAGGTTACCAAATATTTGTGTTATATGTTTCATTTTCATGGATGTGATTAACAGTTACATCTATTTCAACATTGATGTTTATGTTTATGATATATATCTTGAATTGGTTTCAAAGTGTTAAAGTTTTATTGATAATTGATTCACCCACCCTCTCAATAGCTTGGTTTCCCAAAAAGACTTCCAACATGGTGATGTGGAATAATAGATTTTTAATGATTATTTTTGGTTTCATTGTTCAAGGTGATCAGCTATATCAAGTTTTGGAAGTGTATTGCTGAAGTCAAATTAAGTTTTACTATTCTCTTTTAAATTGATGTGCAATGAACCTTATGGTAGACTGATGTACGAGCATCTTGGGTTCTGGGAAATCTTACATAATCTTGGAGGAATTTCCTTGTGGTCTGATGAATTTCCTTTTATTTTTTAAAATATTCTAGGTGCATACTATCTATCGAGATATTTTTCATGTGCGATGAAAAGGGTGTGTTCCTTGTTTTTCATTGAAACTATTCTATGATCACACATCTTAAGTTTGAGACCATTGTGAGATCTATTATATTCTTTTCTGACTAGTCATGTTCATTATTTTACTCATTCAATTGTGTTCACTTGTTGATTTTTGAGAATTGTTGTGGAGGTTTCTGATTAACAGTGTTGAATGGCATGGATCTCAATGTGGATCTATGTGTGGTTGACATGGTAGTTCGATCACACTTGGTGAATTAATTAATTATTATAATTTAATTATGATCTAGGTTAATATCGTCTGATACATTTGTCAAGTCGGATATGGAATATCTTCAATGTCAA
Organism: Chamaecyparis obtusa; assembly: GCA_027943335.1. Taxonomy (NCBI): domain Eukaryota; kingdom Viridiplantae; phylum Streptophyta; class Pinopsida; order Cupressales; family Cupressaceae; genus Chamaecyparis; species Chamaecyparis obtusa. The sequence continues at coordinate 82,217 of BSBK01010800.1, read as the reverse complement.
CCTATGGTGTCTAGTATGTATAAATTGAGGGTTTGCAATTATAATGGAGGGAAGGGGGCTAATGGAGTACTAATCTTATAGAGAGATGAGAGAGGGTAGCTATAGGGTTTGATAGATCTAAATGAGGATATGAGGTTCATTTAATTGTATATGGCCATACCTAGGAATGATTTAAAACCCAACATGTTTGAAGTCAATTTGATGTTACCTAATAATAAATTTGTTATACTTGAATTATATCTTTGTGTTTCTTTTTTATTTCCCTTGTCTTAATTCTCACTAAAAGATTAGACATCTCCTTTGGATACTTCTCTAATATTGACAATATAAAATGGTATTAGAGTTGGTTTTATCTTGTAGTGTTGTAAATATTGGTGTCTAAATATGTGAAGCTTCTAGGGTGTTGTTTGTGAGGTGGTGGAGTTTAGATTTGACTGACATCAATAAAGGACTTTCTCAAGGTAGTTAGACAGGATTTCCTAATGGAAGGTTTAGTTTTTTGTGATGATATGAGTGAGTTGTAGATATTGGAGTGACAGATGTTGTTCTAAAGATCATGAAATCCTAAATTGATTTGTTAAGTGATGGAAGATTGTGGATCTTTCCTATGATTGCAAAGGATTTGCATGAGGATATATCAAAAATAGGATGTTCTTGGTTATGAACCTATAAAGGAGGTGAAACCCTTGAGAAATATTATTATTGGTGAATAGATCACTGAATTGATGAAGTTTACAAAGATGTTCAATAGATCATTTAATGTGAGGTCATTGGAATCTTGCAATCAGATCACTAATCCAAGGTAGCTGCACCTTAGGAGAGAAGGGAGGAAGTTAGTGAGAAAGGATGACTAGTTGGTTGAAGATAGGGTCTTTAGCTAACTTATCAAGAAGATGGAGGAGATTTCAGGAAAGCTTGAGGAGTTGAGGAGGTTGAATTATAGTTGGCATGTATTGATCGAGAAGGGGATTTTTTGGCCTATGAAAAGGATTGTTAAAAGAATAAAAATTCAAGTTAAGGTTGTTTATGAAAAGGTAAAGGTTGGAGAGGTCAATATTGAACTTTCTAAGGTTGAGGTAGTAGATCGAGTTATTTTTCATGATCGGATGGTTAGGTTTGATGTGAAAAATGTAGAGAATATTTTTGTTGGTAATGAAATTGCTGATGATGTGGAGGATTTATATTTTTCTGAGGGTTATGTTGAGGATGTTTATATTGATGAACTTCTTGATAGGGTTTTCACCAGATAGTATAATCCTATTTTTTATGAGGACTGGGTTGTCCTAGTTGGATGATATTAATTGTGCTATGGTATTACAACTAGCGGTTAAGGATATAGAGGTGGTTGATGAAGATGGTGGACATATTAAATTCCTTGTTGTTGATAAGCTGGTGGTGGAAGATGATGAGTTGCATGATTTGTGTATGTCAATTTAAATGAAACAAATCAAATATAAAACAAAGAAAAATATCATGAAACATTAATTCTAATGAAATACATTCTAATTTAACAATGAATAAGGAAATTCAAATGAGAGCATTTCATGTTTCTCTATCTCCAAGGATTCCATCTTCTTGATCTTTATCAGTGGCTCTCAAATAGCACAAATAGATCAAGTTGTGAATGACAACTTCAAGAATGTGAGATGATCTAACAATATACAAAATATGCTAAATAATATGCAATGATGCAAAAGATGGAGGAATCCAAAGATAATGGAACCCAAAATATGAAATATGCTATGAAGTGATTATGGAAATGATTTGCAATAGTGAACATGGTAAAGTGGTTTGTAAAGTGGTGGATCCTTTTCCTCTCAAAATGCTTTGTATTTATAGTTTTTCTTATGAGAGGTGAGGTGTTCTTGATTGAGCCGTATAGAGGACATGTGTTGGAAGGCTTTGGCCAAGTGTGTGTAGGTTTTGAAACAAGTGTTGTAAGGATGGATGACTAGAGTTGGCTTGGTTGGACTCAATGAGAGAAAGGGGGAATTTTTTGGAATGTGAGAACAAAGATAGGAGAATGTTCCTCCTATGATGAAAAGAAGGAGCGGGATGAGGGATGACTCTTTCTCTCACAAGAATCCTTCGCACAAGTGTCTATATGATTCAATTTAAACAAAGGAGGTGGCTAAACCAAATTCTTCATTATAGCCCACATGTTTGAAAGGAAATAACTATTTAATAATTAATATAAATTAATTATATCTATCCAAGGGTGATGTGTCATGTGATGAGGTGGATGGGGTGAAATGATGTGGATTTAGGAGATTAGATGATTTATTTTAAATGAGTTAATGGGATATGTATAATTAATTATGTGGAATGAACTATATAGTTAAATATTTAAATTAAACTATACACTAGAGGAAATTATTTATTTAAATGTGGAGTTTTATGACTCAATTTAATGTATCAATTTTATCTGTATATATTTTTCCCCTATTTGAATTAATGTGTGCTTGATAATGTTGATTCAAATAAAATTTTGGAATTGTCCTTGTGATGATAAAATGTCGATATGATGCTCTGATTTAGATTTCAATGCCTTGATGATGACGTAATTTTCATATGGCACTCTGATAAAATTTTGAAATGGTACTCTGATAAAATTTTGATATGGTACTTTGATAGAATTTTGATATGGTACTCTCATAAAATTTTGATATGGTGCTCTGATAGAATTTCATTATGGTACTCTGATAAAATTTTGATATGGTGTTCTAATAGGATTTTGATATGGTGTTCTGATAGAATTTTGATATGGTGCTCTGATAGAATTTTGATATGGTGCTCTGATAGAATTTTGATATGGTGCTCTGATAGAATTTCAATATGTTACTCTAATAAACTTTCGATGTGGTACTCAGATTTTTTCTCCACAAATATTGATAAAATTTTGATATGGTTATTTGATTTATATTTTGATGCCCCAATGATGATATAAGATTGATGGGTATGTGCAGGATCATGGTATGCCAAAAAGTGACGATCTGAAAAAGAAGTCCTAATTGATAGACTCTTTGAAAAACAACTATAACTTTCAAACAGTATAACATTTTTGAAATATGAAATATACATCATATTCTATGCTTCACCTAATACAATAATAATAAACAATAATTTCCATTTGATGAAGTTTAGACTAAGTTAAGGTGGTCAGACATGAGAGTTTTTAAATTCAGGAAAATTTGTAGAAGAAAAATCATAATTAATTATTTACTTGGAAAAAAAATACTAAAAAATATACATCACATCTGGACATGAGTCTACTACTTTTATCTAGAATCTTATAAAAAAATATTATCATTTGATTTTGTTTAATGTGGTCAGACTTACACCTACTTGTTATCTTTCTAGTCCTGATTGATAGCCTTATTGAAAAATAGCTATAACTTTTAAACTGTATAACATTTTTGAAATCCAAAACATGTGTCACATTCTATGCCTTTCCTACTATAAGAAAAATAAAAAAGTTTTAAATTTGATAAAGTTTAGACTAAGTTGACATGGTCAGACATAAGAGTTTTTGTATTCTAGAAAAGTTGTAGAAGAAAAATCATAATTAAATATTTACTTTGAAAAAAATTACAAAAAAATATGTGTCACATCTGGACATGAGTCTACTACTTATATCTAGAATCTTGTAAAAAAAAATTATCATTTGATTGTGTTTAAGGTGGTCAGACATACACCTACTTCTTATTTTTTTCCTGAAATTTTTGTACTACTACATTGAAATTTAAATTTTCAACATATAGAATAATTGTTTTTCAAAAAAGGCCTAGTATCTTAGAAACTAAATTCAATTTTCTACAGATTCTCTTCTTACATATTTTTGATATAATATTTATAACTTGTTCAAAATTTTATGTCAACTTGCCTAAACTTGATTTTCTAAATTTTTGTTCCCACTTAAGGGCCTAGTTTGGCATACCATGATCCCGCATATACCTTGATAATGATTATTTGATTTAGATTTAGATTTTGATGCCCCAATGATGACATGGGATTGATAATGGTGTTTGCCCCCTCAAAAGATGAATCAACAAAAACTAGGATGATTTGTAATAATGTTGACTTTATTTTTTTTATTTTTTTTGAAAATTATGGAATTTAATTAAAATAGTGTTATTTCAGAAAATCAGTGATTCATCTCCTAATAGGTTGATTGATGATTCTTTTTATTTTATTTTATTTTTGTTATTTTTTTAATTTATTTTTTGATTTTTGGTTTTTGATAAAATTTTTATGTTTTTGATGTTTTTTTTTTTTTAATTTGATTTGATTTTTGATATGATTTTTATGAAGGCTTTACTTATTACATTGATGTGCCTATTATGTAATGTTCCTATATGGATGAATGATGATTTTGACATGTTGTGATTGATTTTGTTTATGTAATGCAATAATAATATATGGATATTAATTTGACAATGATTATGGATTACTAGTGAAATGTGTTGCATAATGTTAATGATAATATCAAAATATATGCAAATGTTGATTGCATTGTATCTAATGAGTGCATGGTAAGTATATGCGATTATAAGGGATTTAGATGCATTTAAATGGTATGTTATATGATATTAATTTTTAAGTGAAATGATGAAATGATGTTGAATGATTGAAGCCAATTTATTTTAATGATGTGATTAAGATGTACCCTAAATGCAACTTAATTGATTTCAATGCAATTTAGATAAAGTGATATGAGACTAGAATGAGATATACCCTAAATCCCATGAATGCAAGTGAAAATGCAAAAATTCAAGACTAAATATAATGTTGTCATCTTTTGATCATTAGTGCCTTTTCCATCATTGATCATTGTTATCATTGGTACAACCCTCATTGGTTATATTTTCAACCTTGATGATATGAATACCACTTTCCTTGGATTTTAATGTTGCAAGTAAAAATACAAAGTATTCATCCCTTTAATATGCAAATTTCCTGGATGATTCTTTGATGATCATTTCATTAGATGAATTTACATACTGCTATGAATCAACCTGACAAGCACTCAAACATAAATCAAGAAAATATCATGTCTTCATCTTTGTTCATCTAGTTAAACATCATCGATTTTCTAAAAGACATGATTCCAAAAATTTAATAACACTTTGAAGATTCCTTCTTTTAGATCCATATTTTAAAAGAACTTCATCCATTTTGATCCTTAGTTATGTTTAAGATTTTTAGATTTTGATCTAATTTTTCATTAGATAATTTGATTTGTTGAATGCTTTTGCTTAGATCAAGTGTTTGGATATTTAAAATTTTCTTAGATGTTTTTGGAATTTTAAATTTTCTAGAGATTATCAATTATGAAGAAAGGTCACATTCATTTTCCCCCAGTGTCTATCAAGGTATACAATATGAAGAATGGATTAACAAGTTTATGGACGGTGGATGAAGAAAATGAATGCAACCCTCAAAGAAAACCTCCTTAATATTGTGTATGTGAAAATTGTACCTAGCTGCGGACACAACACTTCAGTAAAGTATTAGAGGTTAGCAAAATCAAAATCTGCAAATAAATAAAACTAAGCTAACTAGGTGATTTACTACCTTCTAGTAGGTGCAAGTATGTATTCTCAGATTAAACCAAGATCAGTGACAATGCAACACCTAAACGAAGGATTTAAAATGATGAAAGCAATGAAATATGAATGCAAATTAATCTATTTTTATTTTTATTTTTGATGCAATTAGTTGAAAAACTTGATATGAAACTAATCAAGAATGAATTGAAATGATATGCAATTAATCTAACAATGCTATGAAGATGAATGCAAAAGTATGCAAAAGTTATGAAAAACTATGAAATGATCTCACAAAATTGCCTGTCGCAAAAGCTTTGTTCTTTAGTTGTAAATTCGCTACAGTAACTGTACAAATTCGAGAGATGATAATTATGAAGAGCTGAGCCTTGATTTTATAGAAATCTAGGGCTTTGAGGATGCAGGAGAAAAGCCATAAATCACTCTTGATAAACTCAGGTTGATTTTTGAGTTATCAGGAAATCAGAGATAATTAACTCATAAAAATCATGCAAAAGCAGTGTTTTACTTGAAATAGAGTTTAGATCAAATTTCAAGTCATCATCAGATGTTGAGTTTCAATTTAAAATTGATTGTTAATTTCTAGTTGCCCACTTTTATGATTGTGCATGATTTAATTATAAATTAATTTTAAAAATAAAGTGATTTATTCTCAACTTAACTAATTTTTTAATTTAAAATAGCTGATTTATGGGTTAATCAATTATTAAATCAAACTTTATTCTAAAACTACATCATTAAAAATTGACAATTGACATTAATTAATTAAATAAGAATTTAATCAATTAGTCATGATATTTTAGATTTATTGTCAAAATTAGATAATATAATTAGGAATAAATAGAATTAAATCTAATTAAATAATTAAGTGGTATTATTAAATCTAATTAATTAAATATTCAAAATATTCAATTAATCAAACTTTAGGATAAATAAGATTTATCACCAAATAATCATTAAATCAAAGATAATTAAGATAAATAAGAATATTGCTAGGAATATTCTCTGATGTAGAATTTAGGATAAAATCAATTTTTGATAAAATGATGTGAAGATGTGCCTTAGGTTAGGACTTTGATGTCAATTTCATTCGATTTGAAGATGTAGGAGGCTAATGAACCTATAGCCCATTTTTGCGGTATTACATTTTGCCCCTCTTTGAATCACTATGCAAAGTGTAGTAGTTCAAAGAATAGTCTATGTATGATAAAGATGTATGAAACTGATTTGAAAGATTAACCAATTCCAAGATAGAAATTGATTGAAAGATTTAAAGATTCAAGATTTAGGTCCTGATTGACCAAAGATAATGTTAACTATAGCAACAATGAACCGGTGATTATGAAGAAGTGTCAAAACACCTAATTCTGAACCTTATGATTGTGAAGAAGTGAGTGACTGATTCCAAACCTGATTGTCCCAATAGAATCATATTGGTATCACATCCTAAACCCATCAGTTATGAAGAACCAAGGAAATAACACTAATGAACTGATGGTTACGAAAAGCTGATACAATTTACAAAATAGATTTAGGATACAAAATTGATATGGATCTCACAAAATCTAATATGCCCCAAGAGATGATAGATTTTCCCAAGCGATGAGGACTTTAGATGAATCAGTAACTAGACGTGGTTGTTTTCCTGATCACTGAGGAAAGATTTGATTTATAGATTTAGATTTATAGACTTTGAATGATGTGTAATACCATGCCCCCTTTGGGATTAAAATTTAAATCTGACAAGATGAGTTAGCGTTGAGTGGTTTAGAAGCATGTGAATTAATTTGAGAAGTGGTTATACATGTTCGAGAACATGTTCTGCATTGTTTAGAGGTCTCGAAGACCATGTTTGACTAGGTTTGACCATGATTTGACCATGGTTGACCAAGTTGAAATTCAAATAGTTTAATGTTAGGTAACCAGTTAAGTTGAATCCTTGTTTTTTGTGATGATTGAAGGTTGATTATGCAGGCAGTTAGACATCCTAGGTCTGAAAATTTTAAATCACAATTTTGACATAGTAAATGATCTCAGATTTCTATTTTGATCTCGAAAATGGGTTCAAAATGTTGAAATTAGCTAGGGGTGTAATTTTCATGGAAAACATAGCACTTTTGAAAATTAGGTCAAAAGCTATATAAGGACCAAAAAGGGTCATTTTCAATTCATTATTCACTTTTGACTTTTGAAACCTTGTGGAGCCCTCTGAGCGAGAAAATGGATGACTCGAAGGTACCTATCTCTTCCCACTAATTTGAGCACAGCCAAAGACATCAGCGGCCTCCGCAATATGAACATCTAGTAAGTGGACCTTTGTGCCTCTTCGTAAATTCCATTTTTAATGTTTGTAGCAATTTTAGGTTGTTTTTCGTATGTTTCAATTTTTCAATTCTCACATGCATGGAAACTTGTAAGACTATCCTCTGTGACTCATACAAATTTTCAATATCCCATAGAGTGTCATACCAGAACCCCCCAAAAGTCATTTGAGAGGGACCCAAGAGTCATATGATGTTTCATCGGGTCCCTCATCTATTGTACAGTGAGACCTAGAAAGTTGTGTATGCATGGTTTTTCATATGGGACCCTACTAAAACTCGTACAAGTTTTGGTACAAGTTTGTATTGTCGTATGGGAAATAGTGAGCTTAAAACTCCTTTTCAGGTCAAAAATTTTGATTTTCTGATTCCTTAGGTTGATTGTTGATCATTTAATGCACCTTCTCAGATAGTGTACTCTTGAATTTCTGTACTGTTAGCCTATTTTTCAACCAAATGACTAATAGGATTCCCTGTTTATGTTCTGTGTAGGTCATATATCCTAACATCCATGTGCGCATCTCACATCCTATGACTCAAAGACTCTACGTTTCGCTACTTGACCCTATGAGGGTACATCTTGCTTCCTATGGGTTTGAGTATCTGATTTGATTGCCCAAGATTAGGGTTAACCATGGGCTATTGACTGCATTGATAGAGAGGTTTCATTCAAAGACCTAGCTTTTCCATCTACCCACTAGAGAGATTACTATCACACCTAAGGACGTATATAGGATATTATGCATTCCATTTCATGGTCCTCATCTAGATTATGTGAGTTCGGGGTAGTCTGGATTACATACATACCTTTAGACACTTGTTTGGAGATGATACACAACTCACTAGTTCTATTTCTTTAGAGTTATTAGTGCAGTGCTATGGGTAGACCTATAGATTAGAGTGTATCATAGAAGGCATGATAGGATGTGTCATCATGTCCAGTTGTCAGCAGAATAGTCTATTGATGGGCTAGGCGCCGATGGTGGCAGGATTGATAGCCACTCCTTCTGAGTTAGCTTGGGGTAAATACATGCTTGCACATATGTTCTCTAAGATGCATGAGATCATGTATTAGGAGGGAAAATCTTTTTCCTTTGGTGTTCTGGTACTTCAGATATGGGTGTGGGAGCATATCCTAGTTTGTAGACCAGTATGTTAGGATCAACACTAGCCACAACAGCCAATCATTTATATATACTCTAGTTATGTTACATAGGTGTGTATGGGTCACATAGAGTACTTTAGGTAGTGTCTTGATGATATGACTTTTGTAGTATGCAGACTGTACTTGTTGATAGAGGCTTGACCCACTACGAGGGAGAAGTTTAGTTATTTCTGCCAAAGCTGAGTACTGATTGGCTGATCTACTACTGTTATTGAGTGCTTCCTAATCACTAGAGTATGGAGGTAGTATGGCATAATTTAGGATGCACCAAAGGATCTTGCAACTTATGCATGGATCCATAGAGAGCTCAGATTAGGATGGGGCCCTAGATTTTCCTATGCTCTTTGTACATAGGAGTACAACGATATTGTTGGTAGAGATTGGGCCTATCGAGCAGATGTGCTAGATGCAGGGGTTACAGATGGATTCATTGGATGGCTTGAAGAGTATACCATATGTAGGTTTTTTGATCCTATAGAGTTGATACCTTCCATGGAGGAGGCCATGGATGTGATAGGTGCATAGTTTCTGATTGGTTGAGGAAAGAGACATACATAGGTATAGATGCCCCAGCCTACACCTCTGAGGCTGAGAGCAATATTCACACCTCCATAGAGACCATCTGGTCAGATGAGACCACCTCATCCCTCTAATTCTTCAATAGGTAGACCTGCAGTTTTACATAAGAGATTGACTAGAGGAGAGAGTGGTACTTTAGGTAGTGTGGGCACAAAAAATGAGGTACTGGGTGTAGAGTAGGATGTGGGTGCCAGTCTAGATCCTTTACAAGGTGATACCAATTTTGATCTAGGTGTTGAAGTTAAACGTCATAAGGCACAGAGAGGAGAGACCACGAAGCAGCCAGCAGTAGATACTGATATGTCTAGGGCAGATGTAGATCCTAGTGTACCATTGACTCCTTAGGAGATCATTAGATGGCTTAGATTATAGGTCTAGGACCTGAAGGTATAGATTTCTTGGTGGGAGGAGCGATGCTCTGAGGCTGATAGATAGAGATCTGAGCTCCGAGAGGAGAATAAGCGATTACAAATAGAGGTGACACATTAGACCTCAAGAGCTTTTTATTATGTTTCTTTGTACTACGCTGTTGTTCCTACTACCCAAAGAGTACCCACATACTCTTAGTATATGATAGCGTCAGAGGGAGCTAGGGCACCTAGAGCCAAGGCAATGCTTGATGCACTACCACCACATCTACTAGATGTAGAGGATCAGGTAGACACCTGATCTATCTAGAGATATTCTAATATTTTTTCTCTTTTGTTCATGTATACAATTCTGACTTATGATAGCTCACATGAGCTCATTCCATTGTACTTTGTGCCAGTAGTGCCCCTTGACTAGTTCAAGTTATATGATATGAGATCAAGATTTTGGTTGTGACTTTTTGGTTGTGACTTCATGTGTACTTGTCATGTTCTGATTTGTGATGATATCATGTGATGTAAATGCTATGGATAGTATAGAATGTATGTATGGATTTATGCAATGCAATAGTTTCTTTCAAATATATGAATGTTATGCAAATGTAATTGATTATGGAAAATGTATGAAAATGTATGGAATGTAGATGCAGTAAATGCAATGATACACATGAAATTTTTTGTAGGTATTGATGAAGACAAGTACGTAGTCTTATGTCAAAAAGGATGTCTAACCCAGGATGGTGACTTCTTATGGTTCTATGAGGAAACCTTCATGTGAGATTTAGCTCTTCATTGTCAAGTTTAAGTTCAGTTTAGAAGAATTGTTGAAGTGTTCAAGCAATTTGTGAGATCATGCAAAGTGCAAAATGACATGCAAAATGAAATGCAAACCTAAGACCTAGGACCTAGTCACTAATTATGTGTCGATTTGTTGTCATCATTGAAATTTTTAGGTAACCGAATAAATCAATACAATACCCACTGGTTTAGACAACCATGGACATATGAATATTGATTTTATTTTTAGAATGTCAGATTTGATATGAACACCAAGGCACAAATGCTAGGATGACCTAAAAGTCATGTCCATTTTGATATAGAAATTTGTATAAGCATCAAAACATAAATGTCATGAAAACTAGAATACAACTTGCATAACAAACACATCAAGTAGTAAAGAGATCATTCTAAATCCAGTGTGAATTACCTATAGTGACCCTTTATCATTCACATCCTTAGGTAAGATCGTGTTTCATAGTAGGAGTGAGAACTTTCTCAAAAAGAAAATAGTTAGATCAAACTTCCTTGAATTTTCTAGGTATCAATGGTTGAGGTATGCATGGCCATCCAATTCAAGATAGAGGCTCTTATAGATGGACACTATTTCAATCCAAATTTTCTAAAGTTGTTAGATTTTCACATACAAGAAAAAAACAAATAAAAGATTATGCCCCCAGTCATCACTCTCTAAATCCCATAAAAGACATCATCGAAGAGCTCAAAAGGACACAATATGTAGAAATCTCAATGTGAATCAGTAAGCATACAAGGAGATAAAAGCATGTAAAAGCATAGATTGTTTTTGTTTGTGGTAATGTTTGATTGTGTTGTTGTAGATGAAAAATCCTTTCTGGAGAGGAGACTGACTAACTAACTCAAATGAAGCTTCAAAGGATTTTGACTCGATATGACACATCTAAGATATACTGGAGACCACAGGATATGTTATTGATTGCCCCCAAGTTGGAAACATTGACAGGATACAGATGCTTGAGCCGAGTGGTGCACAAACCAACTTATTGAAAATAGGAATGCAAAAACAAACTGGGAGGTATCTACAAACTAAAGCAAGTCTAAAAGTTGGGAGAGACCAAGATTGCATTGATAGATGGAGTGTTTTGAAACAAGTGGCACTTGTTTTCTGGGTTTTCACCATCTTGGCAAAGATTCTATTTTTGCTACCAAGGCACCTGTTTCCAGGTTTTCACCAAGGCACTTTTTATTTTTCTCATTTTTTGTATTTTTCATATTTTCAAATTTTTTGTACTTTTGATATTTTTAATTTATTTTTGTTAATCATCAAGGTTCCTATTTGCTAGGTTTTTTCAAGACTTTTTCAAATTTTTATGACTTTTTCAAGACATTTTACCATAGACTGAATGCCTTAGGCATAGAATTTCTTTAGATGGAGAATGTTGATTGGTTCTCAGAGTTGTTTCCTTTAGTCATTGAGAGTTGATAGGAAACAGAGCCAAAAGTAGTAGTGATAACAAAGGGACCTAGCCAATTGGGTTCAAACTTCCCCTTGTGTTCTTTATGTGATTGATTTTTAGGATTCTCTCTCAAGACTAGATCGCCAACCTAAAATTTTCTATGTCTGACTTTCTTGTTGTAACCTCTAGACATTCTTTTCTGATATACTCTAAGATGATCATATGCTGCTTGTCTACGCTCATCTAGTATGTCAAGTTCTTACAACCTAGACACTCTGTAGTCATGATCAGTCACTAGACCATGCATTCTGATTCTTAGTGATGGGATTTCAACCTCAAGAGGCAGTACTGCTTCAGACCCATAAACTAAAGTGAATGGTGTAGCCCCAGTAGGAGTTTTGATACTTGTTTTGTAGGCCTAGAGAGCTGGATTGATCATGAGATGCTAGTCTCTTCTTGTTTTATTAACTATTCGGTGCAAGATTTTCAATAGATTCTTGTTTGAAGCCTTTGCTTGTCCATTCCATTGAGGATAGTAGATAGATGACCAATTTTTTGTAATCTTGAATTTAGCACATATATCATCTAAGTCTCTATTATTGAATTGTCTACTATTATCTATGACTATAGAATGTGGAATACCATACCGACATATGATGTAGTTCAAGATAAACATTAAAATTTGTTTTCGAGTTGCTTGAGTCAAAGGAACTTCTTCTACCCATTTTGTAAAATAATTTGTAGCTATGATTATATGGGTATGTCCATTAGAAGAATGGGGATGTATGGATCTTATAAGATCAAATGCCCATTGGTGAAAAGGCCATTGTGTAGTGAAGGGAATTAGATCTCTCCTTGGTGCATAAATTAATTTTCCATGTACTTGGCACTTTTGATAGTTCTTAGCAAACTTGATAGCCTCTTTTTCCATTTCAGGCCAATAGTACCCAGCCGTAATAAGTTTTCAGGCTAGTGTTAAACTATTGGAATGTGACCCACATATACCTTTGTGGACTTCTTCTCATGGATGTTCAGACTCTTCCCATTCTAAACATCTAAGGAGTGTACCATCTAGACCGTATTTGTATAGATCATGACCAATGATGACATACCAAGATGCATTTCAGATAAAGTATCTCTTTTCATGGTGGTTAAAGGTATCAGTATTTTCTCAAAGGTGATAGATATAAAATATTTCTTTAGGTCATCTACCATTCTTTTATAAGGAATAAGATTTTCATCTTTCATTTGATACACATCATTGACCTAGTGTATTACAAGTTGTGAGTCTCCATGAATGTGTAATTCTGTTACTCTCCACTCAATTGCTATTTTCATGCCATTAAGAAGGGCTTCATATTCAAAAATATTGTTTGTGCAAGGAAACTTGATTCTTAATTCCTTGGGAATGGAGTATCCTTTAGGAGTGATAAAGAAGATACCTACTCTAGATCCATTCTATGTATAGGAGCCATCAAAGAACAATTTCCATTCTCTAGAAGAAAGATTCATGATAGAGGAATTTGGGAATTCCATTTGCATTGGTGTATCATCAAACAAAGGTGCATCTACTAGTTGATCAGTGATAACCTATCCTTTGATAGCTTTTCTTTCAACATATTCAATGTCAAATTCACTTAAGAGCATGACCCATTTAGCTAGTCTACCTGTGAGGGCAGCTTTGCTTAGTAGGTACTTTAATGGATCAATTTTAGCTACCAAATGTGTAGTATGAGCTAACATGTAGTGTCTCAATTTATGTGATACAAAGATCACAGCTAGACAAGCTTTCTCAATCATTGAATAGTTATTCTCATATGCTATAAATGTTCTAATGATATAGTATATAGCTCTTTCCTTCTTTTTCTCATCATGTTGAGTGAGAAATGCCCCCAGTGATGTATCTGTAGTGGAGATATATAAGATCAATGGCTTCCCTTGAATAGGAGACATCAAAATAGGAGGATTTGAAAGATATTTCTTGATATGGTTAAAGTTATTTTCACATTCCTCATTCCATACAAAGGTCACACCTTTATGTAATGTCTTTGTGAAAGGTTGTGATATGTCTTCCAGCTGAGATATGAAGCATCTAATAGATTGTACTCTCCCTTGTAGTGTTCTCATTTGATTGATATTATTGGGAGGTTGCATCTCCATGATAGCTTTAACTTTAGGTGGATCAACTTCAATTACTTTCTTTGAAACAATGTAGCCTAAGAGCTTCCCAGAAGTGACACCAAAAGCACACTTCTTAGGGTTCAATCTGAGACTAAAATTTTCCATTCTGTCTAGTATTTTTCTCAAATCATTTAGATGTTTAGATCTTATCATAGATTTTTCTAAAGTATCATCCACATAATCCTCCATAGTTCGATGAATCATGTCATAAAAGATAGATGTCATAGCTCTTTGATATGTAGCACCAGCATTTTTAAGCCCAAATGGCATGACATTCCAACATAAGGTACCCCATGCACATGTGAAAGAAGTTTTCTCTTGATCTTCTGTAGCAATTTTTATTTGGTTGTATCTAGAAAAACCATCCATCAAAGAATACATCTCAAAGCCTGTAGTCATGTCCACTATCATATCAATATTAGGTAATGGAAAATAATCCTTAGGGCATGCTTTGTTTACATCTCTAAAATCTATGCACACTCTTATAGATTTGTCTAGTTTTGAAATAGGTACAATATTAGAGATCCATTTAGCATAATCAATAACATCGATGAATCCAGCTTTTAGTAGCTTCTCTAATTCAACTTTGACCAAGAGTGCAACATGAGGATGCATCTTTCTTAATTTTTTCTTAATAGGTTTGACACCTGGATCTATAGATAGATGGTGCATTATAAGATCAGGATCCAACCCTAGCATATTTGAATATTTCCATGCAAAGTTGATCTTCTTTTCTATTAGGAATGTAGTAAATTTTTTCTTTTCTTCTTCTGATAAGGATTGTGCTACATGGATCAACTGTGGCTCTTCTATTATTCCCAAGTTGATAGATTGAGTGGGCTCAATTAGAAATGGAGATTTGTCCTATAAATGACTTGGAAGGACATCAAATATCTCATCCTTAGGTGCCTCAAAGAGGTTTTCACCTTTGGATACATCTTTTATTTTTACTTTTGTAGGTTTTGAGACTGCCACAAAGTGGTTTTCACCCTCAGAACTCCTTTTCTTTGTATTCTTATTCTTATTTTTTGACTAAGATACTTGATGTCTGACTCCATCATGCTAATTCTCAGTTCACTGATGGAAGTCCTCATAGGCTCAACTTCATTGAGGTAGAAAGAAAGGGCATAGTCATTTGGAAAGGTATAAATACCTTGGCTCAGATTTGTAGAGGTTTGGTCAAGAAGTTCAGGATGTTGGATAGTCAAAGTGGTGACAAATTGGGAAAGAGTGTTTATGGATATGGATCTATCATCATTGGTCCTAACCTAATGCTTGAGTTCAAAGGTGATATTACAACTTAAGACATTTAATTCATGAATAGGCTCAATGTCATTGTGGGAGTCCACTTCAGCCATTGGTGGATTAGACTCATTAAGTTCATCATTTTGCTCTAGACTTAAGTTGGGTTTAGGTGCATATTAGTGAGCAACATCAACATGTTTTTCTATGATAAGCTCATCTTCCTCTGGAATGGCTCCCATTCATAGTCATTAGATTCTTTATCTATGCCTCTAGGAAATTTAAGAACATGAGTAAAGTCAGGATGAATACCCCAAGAAGGGTTACCCTTAGATTTTGATTTGAATTCATACTCATGGAAATCTATCTCAGAATAACTACCACCTTCCTCTTTGTCTATTTTTTTTCCTATGAGATCAGCTAGTTCTTGTGGTGCAACTATCTCTTTTTCTATAGTAGGTTCTTGTTTTTCTACTACATTGATTGTTTTTACTAAACAATCTTCAGCTTCAAGGAGGTCTTTTATTTCTTTAGGAAAATGCTCATAAGGAATGAGATCTTTACTGGTGTCCAAATCATCACTATCAGACTATTCTATTGTTTCTCTCTTTAGTTGATTTGTTGTGGATGGCTCAATCTATTCTAAGACATGTGGGGAGTTCTTGCTAAGATAGAAAGGTTTCTTCTTATATCCTAGACCTATTGTATTCTTTTTTGCTCATCCACGATGGTCAAGAGGTGACAGAAGACCTTTAGCCTATAGTCCTAGAGGTTATTTTCCTTTATATCCCATTTTTGTGATCAATTTGTCCCCTGGGCCATATGACTTAGAAGGGATCTTCGGTGTTTTAGACTTGCATGTTTAAACAATTTGAGATTTAGGTTCATCTTTGTATAGCCATGCGAGCACAGCTTGATCCTCTTCAAACTCTTGTTTGGACACTTTTTCTGCAACAAAATTTCTTTTATATGCCTCAAGAGGTTCTTTAGACTCCTATTTAGACTACTTTAGAGTTTTCCCATAAGACTTAGGCGAGATAGGGAGAGATGTCAAAGATAATACTAGCTCTATAGTATATTCTCCCATACCATTTTCTTTGATTTTAACCTCTTTAGAAATGTCTTCCATCTTGGATGTTGAAGCAATGTCTAGCTACTTAGTGGAAGATTCTTTGTTATTAGGAACAAGTTTATCAGCACTTTCTTTTAATGCATTGCAAGTTGTATATAGATTGGTTGGAATCGTCACTTCTACTCCTTCATAAGGAAATTTTAAACACTGATGGTACATAGAAGGAATAGCTTTCATTTCATGTATCCAAGGTCTCCATAGAAGGATATTGTAAGCCAAAGGTAGATCAAGAACTTGACATATAGTATCTCTAATGACTGGACCCACTCTGATAGGTAAGAAAATTGTTCCCTTGGAAGATCTTTCTTTCTCATCATATGCTTTGATAGTTATCTTCTTTTTAGGATCAATGGCCATCTTTGAAAATCCCAATTCTGTAATCCAGCTAAAAGAACAAATGTTTAGACCAGTGCCCCCATCTATGAACACATGTTTGACAAGACGGTTTTGGATCAAGACTTCAATATGAAAGGTCTGGTTATGCAGATGACTCAAGGAGTTATCATCTTCCTCTGAAAAGGAAATATACTATGGAGACGTAAGATGACCAACCATAGCCTAGAATCTATCTAAATCAAGGTTATCAAGAACATTGGATCTAAGAAAAGATTTGTCTAGAATGGCTCTATGAGCTAGAGATATCCAAAGCAACTCAAACATGGAGGATTTTTCTTTTGTATGTTGGAGTTGTTGGACAATACTATATGATGTAGGCCTTGTGTCTTTAGGATTTGAAGATTTAGATGTAGCCTTTTGTTTAGAAGTAGATGAAAGATTGAAATCCATCTTAGGGACATTGGATGAATCTGGGATTTGTCCTTCCAGGTGTACCTGAGCTTGTGATCGAGTAACTACATTAGCTGATTGATTTTATCCATCTTTTCTTATAATTATGATGACATTGCAACACTTAGATAGACCTGGTTCAACCATATTGATAACAACATTGTTCCCAGAGTAGGCATAATTGACTTTAGCACCCATATTAGGCTAAGAAGAAGAATCTTCTTTACCATGTTTCAAAAATGGTTCCATGAATATGGTATGATCATTATTGCTCTTATGATTGTCAATCATGATTTCTCCATTATCGATTTTGTCTTGTATGATGTGCTTCAAGCGAACATAGTTATTATTCTTATGACCCTTATTGTGATGGAAGTCACATAAATCATTTTCTCTCCACCATTTTGGTTTAGGTTTAGGATCAAAGACTTCTATCTCAGGAAAGTAGATGATTTTTTTAGCCAATAGAGTTTTTATGGGAAATTCCAAGGATTCTCCAAGAGGAGTGAATTTGTGATTAGGATTTGTAGCCCAAGGTTTATAATCAGATGATTTATTTTTGGGCTCTATCATTTTAGCTTTGGAAGCTTTGATGGCTTGGGTGCCAATAGTGAGATTGAAAGCAGGTGCCTTAGATTGGGCATGAATATTATCAACAACGCCATTAGTGAAAATGCATTTATTCTTATTCCAGTTTTTGTTCTTGTCCTTAGAACTATACCCAGATTCATACTTGTCCTTTTGAAGAGTGATGTCTCCTTTTTTCACAAGTACTTTCTCAATTTTGATTGCATTATCTACCATCTTATCAAAGGATGTATGATTTTGCATTTGTAAAGGGTAGTTGATTTTTAGAACAAGATTATTGATGAAGATTTCCAGTTTCTCAGTTTGTAGAATGGGTCTAGCATATAGAGACAATTTCTTCCACCATCTCTTGAGAAATGTCAGGAATGGTTCTCCTAGATATTGTTTCATATTATAGATGTCGATCATGGTGATGGGATGCTTGATATTGTAGGAGTATTGTTGATAGAACAGTTTGATTAACTCCTCAAAAGTTTTGATAGTTGGAGGCATTCTAGAGAACTAATGAATGGTTGCTCCTCCCAGAGATCAAGGGAAGAGATGCATTAAGTAGGTTGGTTCATGCATAAACTCCATAGATTGAGTACATAATTCTTTGACATGATCTTGAGGATCAGAGTTTCCATCATACTTATCATATTTAGGCATTTCCACTCTTTTAGGGAATGGTGGCATGTACAAGTCTTTATCGAATGGAAAATGGCATAGAGCCTCAATGGAAAATTATTTAGGTTCCCTTTCTTTTTCAAGTTTGTTAAGTTTGACTTGAATAGCATGCATTTGTTTCATCATAGTGGTGATAGGGGTTTATTCCTCATGCATGATGATATTTTCAACATTAAAGTTTGGAGGAAGTTTAGTTCCTTGATGAGCTAACTCTAGAAAGTATGCCTCTCTATCTTCTTTCAAGAAATGCCTCATCATTCTCTTGAAGTCATCATCATTTTGATATCGAGCAATTTCAGAAGGTGTAGGTTCTTGATCCATACCATGTTGAGAGTGAGGTCCTTGAGACCCATGATGTGTCCCTCCATGAGACATGTTAGGATTTTTAGGACTCCCTGGGATAGATTGATGTAGAGATTGTTGATTACCTCTGTGAGTTGATGGAGGGGGTATGTAACCAGTTTTTAATAAAAAATTGCCAAGACCATCATCTTTGTAAAGACTTGAATTGTAGATTTTCTCAAGGGTTGGACCCATGTGAGTAGACAAGGGAAAATTATGAGATGCTTCTCTAGAATTCTTGTGTGATGAAGCTCTCGTTTCCACCATTAACCTTGGGTGAAGCAAAAAAACAAGATGAAGACAACTGAATAATGAGTTGATTCAAGAAGATCAAATGATGCAACCTTGTCAAGACTGGATTGATTGAAGATTAGATCAGACATAAATGAAAGATACTATGCCATAGTAGTATGGGTAGATGCCCAATAGATGGCGAGCATGAGCTCACAACACTTAGCCATTTAGTAAGAAGACTAAATTTGAAGATAATTTTGACAAGGTTTGACACAAGATGAAAAAGACTCAAATCGATAAATCAGAAGGCTAAATCAGACTCAAGAGACCACTTTTAGGAAAATGATTGAATTTTTTCTAGTTTTTGCTATGTTCCTAACATAGTGAATGTTTGGGGGTGACCCCACAATAGTGGGTTACACTTTTTTAGACATGTTGATTTTTGCTGAAATAACACATTTTTAATAAAATATGATGATTTAAGTCTTGAGAGGTTCCATTTGAAGGAATTAATTAAAAATGGTTATATCAAAGCCTCTTAGATAAAAAAAAACATTAATATAACATCTATACTCCTCATTCATATCTACAATGGAGTCTCCTTTGCACCTATTAAAATGCTGACAAAAAATCACTTCGAATTTATCTTTTGGTAGATCAAATGAATCCATTTGAAAAACCTATCTATTTAGTAACATGCTACTAAGAAAACTCTTTCCAATGATTATAATGTTAATATATATTAAGTTTATTATGGCTTTGTATTTTTAGTTTTACTAAACATAGATATTTCACTGTATGCATCCCTCTATGTTTGAAGCTTATGGAAAAATAGTAAATGAGAGATTAAAAATTCTCAAAAATATCTATGCCCTAGGTATTGAAGTTCTCTTTCTGTAAAAAAAATTTTAAAAAAATTGGAGAAATACATGACGAGTTATAAGCTATGTAGTCAAGGTATGTCAAAATTAGGGTTTAGTCAACTTCAAATATTAATTAAATATGCAATAGTCATGATAATTCCATAAAACCAATTTCATTCCCTCTATATGGATGTTACAAAACTAATTTCAAAAGAATCACATTGATATCTATTTTAGAAAAAAAGTTATGCCCTATGAAAATAATGTAACTCTTTGAAAATGATATTTTCAACAACATACCAGTTTTCATGGGAGAAAGAAAAAACCATTCAAAATAAATTCAAAAATAAAAATAAAAAGTATATTTAGAATCTAGATAGAAAATCTTAAAAGACTATAATTTACTTCATTTTCTGATTCCAAATGGTTTAACGAAAATATGCATCCAAATCTAAATGTTTTTTTTAAAATGTAGAGTTCCATGTTTGTTTAGGCAAAAAAGTGTAACCCACTATTGTGGGTTCACCCTTGGACAGAATCTAGAAATAGGCTGTAAAACTAGATTCCTGACAAATTTAACCAATCTCTGACAACTTTTTGAAAATTATTAAACAAGTTTCTGAAGGCTCGTATGACACTAGGTATGCTCTCAAATGACAATTGACAAGACTCATAAGACAATTGCTGCTAGTTATAATGTTGTTTTTAATTTTGGTGACAACACTTGTATGACATAGTACTAGATACTGTATGACAATACAAGGGTTATGAAATGAATTTTTCTCAAAACTCGTAGGACAATCTAAGACTGGAGGATGACTTTTGACTCCAAAGAGGAATTTTGCTTCAGATTTTGCAATTTTTGGATTTTCAATTTCATATTGTTTGCAAAATGGTCTGTTTAGATTTGAAGATTATTTCAGGATCATTTGTTTCCAATAACCAAATAGATAAACAAGCATGCAGAATAAAAAGAAAGTGATTTCAAGAACATCTGAAAATAATGAACAGGGGACAAAGCAACCCTGTGCATGAACAATCAAGTGACTAAATTTGCTAATCCCTAGAAGTGCTAATTATGTATGTTCCAAAAAGTTTTTCAATAATGCACATATTCCTAGAAAATGAAAAATTTGGCATCACTAGGGTTTGTAGCAATGGTTTGACTCTGTAACTTTTATGATCTCAAGAGGGCAAACTCCAATCCAGGTGTACTGGTGTTTTTGACACAGTCCAAGAATTTAATCAATCAGGATCTGCTAGGGAGATTTGACAGCCCAACAAGAGACCACACCTGTGAAGATTTCCTCCACAAGGACATTTATATAGCAGTTGTTGGTACCACAGTGAAAATGGCTATCATCTCTTGAGGTTCCATCCATGTGGTTGACCCAATTAAAGGAACGTCCACTATGATTAACCCTCTCTAAAGATGACTCACAAAAGATACCACATGGAGACTGGTTCTAGATTCAAGGATATGAGTTTCTAATACTATCAAAAAAGGGAGTAGAGCATAGTCCTCTATCCTTTTCACTTTTAACCAAAACAAAGCAGACACATTAATCTGACACGCTAAGACCAAAATTATCTCACAAAGATAAATGATGTCAACCGCTTATAATTTATCAACCTCTCCGGAGAGAGAATGTATCAATAAAAAGTTGAAGACACACAAATATAGTAGAACACAAGACAATCTCAGTACCTTCCCTACCTACAAGGGGATCCTTTGTCAAGAAGAGCTTCACATGCATGAACAAGTGAAAGAAGCCCACTCTGTCGAGATCATCCACAAATAGTGTTCATAGGGCCTATTTACTATGTGTAATAGATATGTAGAAAGCAAATCTATGTTTGTTTTATAGCCCAAAATGAAGTCTATGATATGAAGCAATAAAAAGTCACACAAGCTTGATAGGTGAGAGTTCTTTTTATGTCCAAATCAAAGTGTTATCAGATCATAGTAGAATACCTAAATTCCTTGCAACACGCTTAGTAGATTTTACCTATTTTAGCAATTTAGTTTCGATTTTCCCAATTAGACTCAACAAACATTAGTCAAAATAAAAGATCTCAATTGTTAGGGTTAGCTGTTAGTTCAAATCCGAGAATCAAATATGAAAAATTGCCTAAAATTCTAAAATGACAATTGAATCTTGGTACTAAAACTCATACAACAATGGGTTACCTTCCAGACGATAGTTGGGAAACTCATACGATAATCAAGCTCCCAAATGACAATGTATAGATTCTGATATAAGCCTTAATATAATCACTTGTTGTACGACAGTGGGGTCTTCCTAGTATGACTTTTTGACAAAAGTCATATGGAAAATGTACTAATAGAAAATAAAAGATCATAGTTTTAATTAGAAACTGACAAGAAATTGATAGAAATTGATAGAAGTCAAATGGAGACCCATTTCAGGGTCCCACTTCAGGTGTCATAAATGTGTGTGAAAATTGTACCTAGCTGCGGACACAACACTTCAATAAAACATTAGAGGTTAGCAAAATCAACCAAGTAGGTGCGTGTATGTATTCTCAGATTAGACCAAGATCAGTGAAAATGTAACACCTAAATGAAGGATTTAAAATGATGAAAGAAATGAAATATGAATGCAAATTAATCTTCTTTTTTTTATGCAATTAGATGAAAAAATTGATATGAAAATAATCTAGAATGAATTGAAATGACATGCAATTAATCTAACAATGCTATGAAGATGAATGCAAAAGTATGCAAAAGTTATGAAAAACTATGAAATGATCACACAAAATTGCCTATCACAAAAGCTTTGTTCTTCAGTTGTAAATTTGCTAGAGTAATTGTGCAAATTCGAGAGATGATAATTATGAAGAGCTGAGCCTTGATTTTATAGAAATCTAGGGCTTTGAGGATGTAGGAGTAAAGCCATAAATCACTCTTGGTAAACTCAGGTTGATTTTTGAGTTATCAGGAAATCATAGATAATTAACTCATAAAAATCATGCAAAAGTAGTGTTTTACTTGAAATAGAGTTTAGATCAACTTTCAACTCATCATCAGATGTTGAGTTTCAATTTAAAATTGATTGTTAATTTCTAGTTGCCCACTTTTATGATTGTGCATGATTTAATTATAAATTAATTTTAAAAATAAAGTGATTTATTCTCAACTTAATTAATTTTTGAATTTAAAATAATTGATTTATGGGTTAATCAATTATTAAATCAAACTTTATTCTAAAACTATATCATTAAAAATTGACAATTGACATTAATTAATTAACTAAGAATTTAATCAATTAGTCATGAGATTTTAGATTTATTGTCAAAATTAAATAATATAATTAGGAATAAATAGAATTAAATCTAATTAAATATTTAAGTGGTAGTATTAAATCTAATTAATTAAATATTCAAAATATTCAATTAATCAAACTTTAGGATAAATAAGATTTATCGCCAAATAATCATTAAATCAAAGATAATTAAGATAAATAAGAATATTGCTAGGAATATTCTCCAATGCAGAATTTAGGATAAAATCAATTTTTGATAAAATGATGTGCAGATGTGCCTTAGGTTAGGACTTTGATGTCAATTTCATTCGATTTGAAGATGTAGGAGGTTAATTAACCTATAGCCCATTTTTGGGGTATTACAAATATTACCCAAGATAGGGAAACTAATATTGTGGAGTAGGCCAATGATGTGGTGTTTAATAACATATGGGATAATCACCCGGTGTCATGAAATATAAGCACACGAAGGATTGGGCTCTATAACCTTTGCAACAAGAAATAAATTTGTACCAAGATGTAGGTTAGATTGAATATCTTTTAGAGGTATCCCTTCAGGGTATACATACTTATAATAAGAATCATTATGTCCTTTTTTTGATGCAGGAATCTTGTATAGATTTCCTTCTTTATGACATGGAGGAATTTTTGAAAAAGAAGAGGCTATAAGAGAACCACTACTACACATAGGTTCATGAGTACGATCTTTCTTGAGAGTAATATCTTCATTAGATGGGTTATTAGGATTTTAAATTTTGATTAGGTTTTCACATCAATATGATCTTGGATTTTATGCTTCAACTCCATGCAATATGAAGTTTCATGTTCATTATGTCTATGATATGCACATTAATTGCTAAAAAATATAAAGCCACATGAAGTGATTTTAGGCAATGAGATGAGATCTTTTTTAAGGAGTTTGTCCAAAGCTAATTTGTAAGATTTTCCCAATGGAGTACATGATCTATCCAATGGACAATTAGGTGTTCTTGTGTTTCTCAAATAAATGTGATATTCAAGATATTGATGATCTAATTTTCCATTATCTTGTGATGAGGAGTGTTGAGATAGTACTAATTCCTCTTGATTTCCTTGATCAAAGATGGGATTCTCTGGATATTTTGAAATGGGTTCTTCATCAAAGATTGGGTTAGCCTTAGAATATTCTTGATCAAAGATAGGGTTTTCATGATGTTCTCCTTGATCAAAGATACAAATGATGTAATATTTGGAGTATTGTTTTTTTTTTGAAGAATATGAAGATGTGGATGAATCATGATTATAGAAGGAAGTTAAGATTGATATTAATGAGAATTTGTCAAATGATGTATCATTTTCTTCCTCTAAGTATTGAATTTGGGATCTCAAAGATTGGATTGTTTTTGTTATAAAAATCTCTTCTTCCTTCCTAAGAGTGTAGGATTTAGCCCTTTTTTTTTGAGCCATTATGAGATTGTCTTGATACACTTGTTTAGAAGACTGGAGAGAATGTCCGATGTGTGAATTTTTCTCAAGATTAGACTTTTGTTTTTTACTCATGGTTTGCATAGGCATGAATTACTTGATTGTTTGATAGGTGCTGAAGTAAAAACCAATGTGTTGAATAAGTCTAAGGTAAATGATGATGTGAAAAAAATAATGTCCAAATAAGGAGATACAAATGACTCATATTCGAGTCAAGGTTAAGGAACCTAGATGATAATGCACTCACAACACAAAGATGGATAAATAATAAGGATAGTTGAAGATGATCATGATGGAATTGATCAAAGGACTAGATCAACAAGATAGAAATCATGATAGCATAAATCTGAATTGGCCAACTATTAGGACCAATTATGAAAATATGACAACCTCAAAGGTATATCTACAAAATATAGGATAAATCTCACTGGATATTTGAGGGAAGCCTAACAAAACTTTAGATTGTTTTAAATTTATACGATCATGTCTTGATAGGCATGAAATGTACCTTAGTTGTTTTCAATTTTTCTAAAGTCTACCAATTTTAATTGTAAAGATCATATTTGGATAAGCTTGAAAATAGGTACTCAAAAGTGTTTTCAATTTTTTTTCAAAATGAGTGGAGATGCTCAATGTTTGATGGCTCTAATTCAAAGGAGCTAAATAGTGTGCAAGAAGCACTTAACAATTTACAAGAAGCACTAAAGAGTTACAAAGAGGTGCTAATAAGTGAGAAAGAGACATTGAATAGTTAGCACGAAGTTTTGATCAATTTTCAAGAAGCATGAGGTGTTGATTAGTGAGAAAAAGGCACTAATTTGTGATAAAAAAGAGCTAATATAAGGATTTTGATGTTTTAAAGCTGAGTTTTTCTCTTGTTTGGATGAATTTTGTATGTTTCCTTTTAGAAATTATAGCATAGACTTGTTCAAATGTCCCTAAACACCTAAAAAAATTTAACACCACACAAATTATGCTAGAATTTCTCAACTTTGGTAACCGGCTTTGAAGTAAAAAAATCTATTTGTAAGAACGTGTTTCAAGCATTTTATACTAAATGATCTTCTTTTTTCTTGTCGATCACAACACACATTGTAAACAATTGTTTTTCTTTTAGTATGCTATAACAAATGGTGTATTTTCTAGAGCATTTCGACAGGTTCTTCATAAAGAGACAATTTCAAGAAAGTTTTGTAAGGTCAATTGGTTTAGTATGGCTAATAAGGTAGGCTTTCTATTTTAACCAGGATGTAGTAAGGATTCCATTCAAAATAGATCAAGTTTTTCCTCTATTATAGAGGCCTCTCACCACTAATATGTTTGAGTTTTTTGCAATCCCAAAGGACTACTAGAGGAGGTATCATTCTTGATTTTATCTTGTCATTCACCCCATTAAGGATGAATGCATTTTATTTTATAGTGGGTGGGATTATCATGGCAAAATCAATTGTATCCCACTTTGGGTTGTTACTCTCATTAACTTGATTAATGTGTGTTCTTGAGAGGTGAGCCCACTAAAAATATAGCATGATCATAGGAAAGAAATGAAATAAAATAAATAAGTAGGTCTAGGATGTCTATACATAGAAAAGGTGAAGAGTTTATCCCTACTACCCTTTTACTTCTAGACACAAGTAAGAATGTTCTTTCCCAAGCCTCTTTACCAAAGGAGCTAAAAGAATGACAAAAGGAGCTAAAAGAACTACCAAAGGTGATAAAATAGGTAACCACCAAAGGAGATGAAAGAACTACCAAAGGAGCTAAAAGAGCTAACTACCAAAGGAGCTAAAAGAAGTACCAAAGGAGATGAAAGAACTACTAAAGGAGCTAAAAGAGTGACCAAACGACCTAAAATAATGACCAAAGGAGCTAAAAGAATGACCAAAGGTGTTAGGAATGAATGTTGAATGTTTGGTAGTCATTTTGTAGCAATTGTTGTTGCATTCATGACTATAATTGTCATTGATGTCAACATAGTGATCTTCTGGAGACTTGTAGAGAAGCAGACATAGTTTGGATTAGCGCGCGTGAGATATTGTAGTTGGAGCTATGCAATTTTGAGGATATATTCTTTGATATATTATATGTCTATGGTTAAGAGCGTAGATAGTAATTCATTATTCATGGAAGTTATGAGCATTTTGGTGGAAGCAGTATTTAGGCAGTGTTCTTGAGTAGCGGTTTGTGCAAATCGGATGATATCTCCTAATCAAGATGGAATCTAGTTTTGCACAGTTAAAGGGAATTTGAAGACACATTGATAGTGATGTGGATGATAGTGCAAACTTTGAGGTCGCATGACTGAAGAATTATTATAGTTGGAAACTGACAGTTTTGTGTAATTTTGATGTAGTGTGTGGAAACTTTTATTTTGTAATTGTATACCAACTCATTTGTAATTATTTGAGTGTGGTATAAAGGAAGAAATGTGTTTCCTTGTTTTAATATAGTTGGATCTGATGATGTATGCATGAAGTGAAGAAAAGAGCTAAATTTGAATGTGAATTTGTGAAGGAAGACATGTGAGGTACAAAGATCTGAAATTGAGATCTGATGTAACAGTGAGTGCACTTTGTCATAGTCAGAGAAGAGGTAACATATTATTCTTTTGAGTAATACAAAGATTATTTAGATAGTGTGTTCAGTGATCTTACCCTCAAGCTATTTGGGTAGTGGGTCCTTCTGTCTTCAATAACTCTTAATAGGGTTAGAATATTTTAACATGGATTCAAAATCTCCTAACAGGGATTCATATGTACTAAATGTATTGTTAGAAATAGGAAATACTGAGAGGGGGGAGTGAATCAGTATTTCAAAAACTTTTTCTTTTGCCCACTTATGGATATAACAAATTACTTTAGTGCATACAAAGATTATCAAGCTGATTAACAAACATAGCAGTAAATAGGAAGAACTCATAAAACATGATATGTTCTCGAGGAAACCCTGGCCAAGGGAAAACCCCGGTGGGGATGGTACCCACAAAGATCACTAATCAAAAATATCCTGTTAGGGATATTGGACCCTGTTAAGAGTCAATTTACAATATATAGTAGATCTGTCCTGGTTAAAGGACTTTTGGCCTTGTTAGAAGCCTTAACCCTATTAGGAGTTAGATTACAAAACCTGATCACCAGCTGAGCTCATTGCCCAAACAGGTAATACAAAAATGTTTCTTACTATAGTATGGTACTACTTACAACTTCTCATCAATAGCCTTTTCTACTATCACAATACACAACTATTGCAAGTTATCCTTTTCTTTCTTTTTACACATCACACACTTTTTCATTACATTTCAAGTATGCCTAATATATGAGTTATTAGAGCTAATAAATTTATATGGTCAGCTTCCAAAATCTTTATCCAAGAGTAAACATCTAGGATGTCATCCCTTCATAATGTTAAGTCATTATTTTGACAAGCAAAAATAATCCCTTAACTCTTTCGCTAATACTGTCTCCAAAACTGTTCTATCTGCAAATACTATCTTCGGTAAACTTCAAATAACTTCATCTGTACTACTCCAAAATTTATGCGCACTGAGATGGGGTATCCTCATACTCTGTAGAAGATTTACTTAACTATGCAAACAAAAATATTGCTCCAGTGGACGTCACCAACAAAATCTTCATCGGGTGCTCTGTTAGGATCACTGTATCCATACTTAAACAATTTCTTCCTTCAACTTGCCATACTTGCATTCCAGATTTTGTGCTCTCAATAGAGATCATATGTTTCCATAATGACAATATCTATGCATCCACATTAGCCAAATTTCCAACAATCTCCCCCTTTGTCATTGGTGACAACATATGGGAAAATTGGCTAAGTGTGCAAACAAAACTTCAAAGTATTTACACAAAATTGTGGCCAAATGTTATACAACACATATACAATATTGTACTCCATAGAATAGCTCCCCCTATGAGTATCCTTCCTCAACATATTTCAATTTTCTGCTATCTCTCCCCCTTTGACAACAATGACAAAGATAGGGTGTACAAAATTTTTAAAAAAACTTGATACCTTGTTATCAGCTATTGCAAAGCTGGTAGGCTTGCAACACAGCCACCAAACTCTGACTTCCATGATTCAAAATCTTTCTCCCATATCTTCCTAATGGATTCAGCAACATTAAGTAGAGTACTCAATCCGTATGCTACTATCTGACAAGCTTGCAGGGAATTAAAGCTAAACTTCTGAAAAGATATCTTTGCTGAAAGACACTACTCAATTTGGTCTTCAACAATTGAGGTCTTGATTGAGATATGCTCTCTCAAGATGTTAATCCTGATCATCTTTCTATTCTTCTCCTCTGCTAACATTCTGATTTCATCATTTAACTTCCTTATATTTTTCTCTACAGAACTTATCTTTACATTTGGGCTTGTCAAGGTGTTTGTTTTAGCTCTAATTGCATCTATCTTCTCTCTGATCTTCTTATCTTCTTCAGCTGTTAGGATTTCTGATTTTGTGCATTGTATATACAAACTCTTTCCAGTCTCAAAATGTTTCCTCAAATTCTTTATGCATACATCCAAATTACCAATATCATTTTGAATATTTACACTTAAATTTTGTTGCATTTCAGCTTCAAAGGATTCCTAAACTTTTATTCTAGCAATATCCTTTAAGTTAGAAAATTCAGATTCAAAAGAGTTTATTACTATTTTAGCTTTCTCAAGTGGATCTGATTCAAATACCTTAGTGCTAATCACACTCTCAAGTTTCTCTGTCAAAACTCTAACTTTGCCTTCAAGGTCCTTCACCTTCTTATTCTTTCCAATAATTTTATTAAGAGATGTGATGAACTCAAGCTGATCATCATCTTCAACCTCTTTTCCAAGGTCTTCAAAAATTGAACCAATTTGTCTCTTCTTACTGTCAGGTGCACTAGGGGTAGTGACCTCTATCAAAATTTGTTTACCTTTAACTGTCTGCTCTGCTGGAACTGATTCTGATACAGCTGGTGCATCCACTGCCTCTGTATCCTTTTCTGATTCTGTAATCTTCTCTTGCTCTTCTAAAGCCAAATTGTCAACAATGTTTCCTAGATCATGAAATAGTGCATCATCTAACTCTAGTGTCACTTTGGTTCCTTCAATGTCCATTGATTCTTTGCCAATATTGATATGTGAAGAAGATGGGACTTCTTCAATACCAACTTCCTCTGCATGCGGTTCCTCTGATTGCTTTTGTTGAGGATCTGATTCAAATTGCTTTCCTACAATTATGTCTGCAAGAACTTGCATTACTAATTGCTCAGTCTCTTTCTGTACTTCCTCCTTTTTTGCCTCCCATTATAAGGATTGTTCTTCTCTTAGTTCTCAAATAACTGAATTTTCAAAATTTCACATAGGTCTACTTGTTTATTCTCAATACACATAAGATAAGCTACATGAACCATTCCTACAGCCATTTCATCTTCCCTTGAACTACCATAGAATTTAGTTGTTAGGATCTTGCAAAGGTACCTAACATCATCTTGCTTAATCTTACTTATCACAATTCCTCTACCATTATAACTAGATCCAGTGTTGTCTAAACAATCTTTCTCATGTTCTTTTCATTTAGTGGAATCTCTCCAACTTTTGATAATCCAGTAACATCATGAATTAGGTCGGCAGTTATATCAATAACTCTATCCTCCATCTAGAATTTCCCATTGTGGATTCTACTTAAAATGATCTTGGTACATTCCTCATCATTAAATTCATACTTCATGGAATAATTGATAATTTCATTATTCTCTAGGTGCCCATAAGCTGGTTTAACTGACATGTCTTGATTATACAATTTCCTATAATCATCACTAAAATTTGCATCTCCCAAACTTTCAAACTTGCAACCTAAATATTCTTTAACATTCTCAATGTGTAATACTCCGTCTGGTATAGATGATAGTGCTAGTCTGTCATCAATTTCAGCTAGTTCTACTAGTTCTTTCTTAATCTTAGGTCTATTCTTATCCTTAACATTATGAACCATAGAAATATCCATCTTATCAACTAATTAAAGATCAAAAAATACCTCAACTTTGCAAATCTAGGGTTTCGGTATGATCGTCGCTGCAAACTGCTTCCAAACTTCTTCAAATCATCCTCGACTCACTTTTTCTTCTCTCAAATCTCTTTTCAATTGCTTTTTAATCATGATAACTTTGATTTTGACCTTATAACACTTCACATTAACTCGATCTGACATCGCATTCATTCATTTTGCCGCTAAAACCTCAAAAAGTTGATTCTGCAAACCTGCAACCATAAAAAATTTTGCGACCTCGCAAAACATGATATTTTCTTTTGTGCACTTAACCATAGCATTAGTACAACATAAAAAACCTATATCTAACTACACAAAACTTAACTCATTCAAATTCCTAATCTACACTAATCCTAAGTCCTAAACTACAGAAACTTACATAATTTAAGTACTTAAAGAAGGGTCAGGTAAAGATTCATCCTTACCATTAGTTACATTACCTTCCTGACTACTTTTAGTGCTGAATATACCTCCTTGATCTGTGCCTTTATCAAATTTTACTTCATCTTTATTGCTACAACAACCTTTCTCTTTGTTTCCTACATTTTCATTCCTTCTTGCATTGTTCCTAGGGTTAGGGTTATGATGATAACCTCCATTGTTCATTCTGCAAACTCTTGCTGAGTGTCCAAACTTGTTGCGTATCTAAAAAATGATTCCATTGTTTCCAAATCTCTGTCCTTGCTAGTTAATCTATGACCTACAATTTCTAGCAATATGTCCTACTTTGTTGCATCTAAAACATACTACCACTTTTCTTTCATTCATTTCTTCAATAGATCTCTTATCTGCATTGTTAGTATTCCCAATCATTCTATCATAATTATTCAAAATTACTTTAGGTCTTCTACATTCATTAGCTATGTGTCCAAAACTATGACAATTATAGCAATGTCCATTAAGAGGTTTAAATTGCTTACCTGTGCAATCTCTCTTCATGTGCCCAATAGTATTACAAGCAAAACATCTACCTTTGAATTCTCTTTGCATACCTTTAGATGATTCTTCCTATTTTGTTTCTTCTTGCTTTGATTCTTCTTTCTCTATAGGTGGTTCTTCTTTAGGTGGATCTTCCAATGTGTTCTCATCTAGCTTCATTTCCTCCACACTTTTAGATGTCTTTAGATATGGCTTCTTACTTTCATGGTTTGTTCTAAACATACTAAATCCAAATCTAGTTCTATCAAAGAATGGTTCTTCAAAAGAAATTTGTTTTTCAATCTTATCACTATTTGAATATAGCCTTTCAAGTTGTTGTTTAGATTGAGTTAATTCACCTTTCACAATTTTATTATACTTCTCAAGTTCCACATACTGCACTTTTACTTTTTCAGATTTAGATGTTTCCTTTTCATGTCTTGATCTCAGATCTTCATTCTCAATTTTCAATTTTGCATTATTAGATCTCATATTTCCATCTTTCATACTAAGCTTCAGATTTACTATCTTCAGCTCATGCTTAAGGATCTCATTTTCTTTTTCTAATTCATCACAATCTTCAACAAGCATATCAGATTTCTTTTTAGATTTCAGATCTTCAATCTTACCTTTTAATTTGTCAATAGCATTCTTTGCATCTTCATACTTTCTTCTTAAGGAGTTTCTTTCATCAATAAGCATATCAATCTGTTCAAGAGCTGCTTCAAGATTCTTCTAAAGTTGATCCTTATCCATAGAGATCTTACTCAAGCTGCTAAGCTTTCCTTGAATGTTCCTTCTCTGAGTAACTGTGCTCTGATACCAATTGTTAGAAATAGGAAATATTGAGAGGAGGGGGTGAATCAGTATTTCACAAACTTTTTCTTTTGCCCACTTATGGATATAATAGATTACTTTAGTGCATACAAAGATTATCAAGTTGATTAACAAACATAGTAGTAAATAGAAAGAACTCATAACACATGATATGTTCTTGAGGAAACCCTAGCCAAGGGAAAACCCCAGTGGGGATGGTACCCACAAAGATCACTAATCAAAAGTATCTTGTTAGGGATATTGGACCTTGTTAAGAGTCAATTTACAATATATAGTAGATCTGTCCCGGTTAAAGGACTTTAGGCCTTGTTAGAAGCCTTAACCCTATTAGGAGTTAGATTACAAAACCTGATCACCAGCTGAGCTCACTGCCCAAATAGGTAATACAAAAATGTTTCTTACTATAGTATGGTACTACTTACAACTTTGCATCAATAGCCTTTTCTGCTATCACAATACACAACTATCGCAAGTTATCCTTTTCTTTCTTTTTACACATCACACACACTTTTTCATTACATTTCAACTATGCCTAATATATCAGTTATTAGAGCTAATAACTTTATATGGTCGGCTTTCAAAATCTTTATCCAAGAGTAAACATCTAGGATGTCATCCCTTCATAATGTTAAGTCATTATTTTGACAAGAAAAAATAATCCCTTAACTCTTTCGCTAATACTATCTCCAAAACTGTTCTGTCTGCAAAAACTATCTTTGGTAAACTTCAAATAACTTCATCCGTACTGCTCCAAACTTTATGCACACTAAGATGGGGTATCCTCATACTCTATAGGAGCTTTAGTTAATTGTGCAAACAAAAATTATTCTCTAGTGGATGTCACCAACTAAATCTTCATCGGGTGCTCTGTCAGGATCACTGTATCCATACTTAGACAATTTCTTCCTTCAACTTGCCATACTTGCATTCTAGATTCTGCACTCTCAATAGAGATCATATGTTTCCATAATGACAACATCTATGCAGCCACATTAGCCAAATTTTCAACATGTATTTCATAAGACTCCTAACAAAGTCCATCCTTTCATAAGGAATATTCATATTAGTGCATCTTTTTTGGGAATCATTCCCACTGGGGTTTACTCTTTGATCAAGAGGCTCCCTAGTCAACATATCTTGTGTCATTGTGTTGTTATATATGAATATCTTTCTATGGTTAGTAATTATATTTCTTACATGGTTTAATGATGTTGAAGTTGGTAAAAGTTATAATTATCAGATAACTAATTGACCCCCCCCTCTCAGTTATCTTGGTGGAATTTACTTTCTAACAATTGGTATCAGAGCGGTAGATCCTTATTTAAGAAGTTTAACATCTTAAGTAGATCCATGGTGAATTTTTGGAAATAAAATCCTAAGTTTGATGGATTAAATTTTGACAGTTGGAAAGAAAAGATGAAAACACACCTACTTTGTTTAGGACCAGGTTATTTGTTGATTACAAAGAAAGATAAGACTATCATTGAAGAGGAAAATCTTGAAACATGTACTGCTAATGAGAGAAATCTATTCATGTGTAACATACTTGCAAGACAAGAACTTTTGACAGCCCTTCCAGAGAATGAGTACAGTCAAGTAAAATGTTTTAAAAAATCTCATGAAATTTGCAAAGCTTTACACTCTACTTTTGAAGGTGATGAACATGCAAAAAGAGTTAGATTACATAATTGGATATGTGCATTTGAAGATATAATAATGTTGGAAGATGAATCTGTTAGAAGCTATATTGGTAGAATTTCAAAAATTATTACAGTTATAAAATCTTGTGGAGGAACAAAGACAGAGAATGAAGTGAAATGGAAAATTTTGAGAACATTGACTCTCGTATTTAAGCAGACAACATAGATGATTGAACAAGTTATACCTTGTACTAAAAACTTTACAAGAGAGACTCTTCTTGGAAGATTGGAAGCAATAGAAATGAACCTAAGGTTATCATGAGACTTACCTGGAATGGAGACAACATACAGTGCTCTTAGTGTTTGTCCTACTTTGTGAAGAAGCATCAGTGTGAGCGGAGATTATGCTGGTAGCAACATATCTAGAAATGAAGAAGACAAGAAGATTGAAGAAGGTATTGCCTTACTTGTGAAAAGAGAACCAGATGGTAAGAAAATATTTAAATGTTGGACTTGTCAATAATATGGTCATTTTGCATCTAAATGTCCTAAGAGAGTTAAAAAGTACAGAAACAATTTCAAACCTAGAAGATCTAAGGAATGCTATTATGCTAATGATGAAGATCTTGAAGCTAGTATAGAGAGAACTCTAAATGAAAGTGATATTGAGAATAATGATGACATAGGATTTGTAGCAATTAAAGAAGAGAATCCTCAAACTGAAGTTAAGGAAGAAAAATCCTTAGCTTCTCAAGTTGAAAAGAAAGATGATTGGATTATAGATAGTGGTTGTTCACATCATATTACTAGAGTCATGAAAAATTTCATAAAGTTTGATGAATATGATGGAGGAGTTGTTAGATTTGGAAACAATCCACCTTGTTTGATTAAAGTTATAGGATCTATTGCTCTTTTTGGAAAGACTAATACTGATGATGTTTATTTTATGGATGGATTGAAACATAATCTTTTGAGTCTTGGATAGTTATTTGATAATGGATATCAAGTTTGGTTTACTGAGAAAACTTGTGTGATGAAGGATATAGATGGAAATTTGATTGGAACTAGATCTAGAACTAGAGGTAATGTATTTTAGTTGAATCCTACTAATATGACATGTTTGATTACTATGATTGATGATAGTTGGTTATGGCATAGAAGGTTTTGTCATATAAAATTTGACAATATTGTGAAAGTAAGTACTACACTTGCAGTAAGAGGTTTACCTAAAATTATGAGGCCTACTAACATGATTTGCAAAGAATGTGTGATGGCTAAATAGAAGAGAAGTTCTTTTCCCAGTAAGAAGTTTACATCTATAGAAAAGATGGAGATTTTTCATACAGATTTGAGCGGTCCTACTAGTACTAGAGGATTTTATGGAGAAAGGTATTTTATGATTCTTGTTGATGATTTTACAAGAATGATGTGGATTGCATTTCTTCAAGAAAAGTCTGAAGTATTTGATAAGTTTAAGATTGTTAAGAATAAAGTTGAGAATTAATCTAGAATGACGAATAAATGTTTGAGATCTAATAGAGGTGGAGAATTTACTTCTAGAGAGTTTAACACCTTTTGTGAAGAAAATGGCATTAAGAGATAGTTCTCAGCCCCTAGAACACCTGAAAAAAATGGTATTGTAGAAAGAAGAAATAGATTAGTGACTGAAGCAGGAAGAGCTATGTTATTTGAGAATGATTTGGCGAAGATATTCTGGAGAGAAGCAGTGAACACAACAGTGTTGCTAAGGATTAAATTGGGAAAAAAATGAAATCTAACTTTTCAAATTTTACTATGTTTTAGTAAATTTCATTTTTGAGGGTCTTCAGCACATTTCTAAAATTTAACTCTAGCTCTTTTGAATACCTTTCCAACGCATCAAACGGTTTGCAAATCGGAGCTAGAACTAGAAAGTTATGCCTTCTCCAAGTAGACCTAATTTTTATATATAGTTTTTTGATAATTTTTCATAGTTTGAATAGTTTATTTGTTATAAATATTATGATGGCTCTTAATTTCATTTCCAAGGGATTTTGATGACCCTTGGGATCCATCAGACTTGTATAAACTCAAATATTCAAATAGAATGGATCAATTTTTGGTTTGCAATCTGGTTCTTAATTTTTGTATTGAATTCTATAATACTGCAGGTATCACACCAGGTATTGTAATCTGGTTTCATAAATCAGATCAAGTGTATACAATGAATAGAGTACAAATTAGAGCAAACATAGACAAGACACCCTATGAATTATGGTTTGGACATGCACCCTCAGTTAAGTATTTTAGAATCTTTGGAAGAAAATGTTATATAAAAAGAGATGATGATATTGGAAAGTTTGATCCTAGAAGTGATGAAGGTATATTTCTTGGATATTCTTTAAAAAGAAAACCCTATAGATGTTACAATAAAAGAACTAAGACAATTGTTGAGAGCGCAAATGTTAAAGTTGATGAAAAGTTCAAAATTCAGGAAATAATGCTTGATTATGAGTCAGATGAAGAAGTTCATCGTAAACCTAACACTGGATCTACTGAATTATTTTATGAAACTGACAGTGATTTGTTGAATGAAAGCCACAGTGAAGTCATTGAAGAACCTACACCTGAAGTCAGATCTAATATAGTGACACCTAACAAGATTTTATCAAGAAATCATCCTATTGGACAAATTATTGGAAGCATCAAAAGAGGAGTTCTAACTTGGAATAAGGTACAAAAATAGTTATGTTTGATTTCTCAAATTGAACCTAAAACTACTAGTGAAGCTTGTGAAGATGAAATTTGGACTAATGCTATGAAAGAAGAACTAGATCAGATTGAAAAGAACAAGACATGAGAATTGATCCCTAGACCTAAAGACAAGAATGTTATTGGAACTAAATGGGTATCTAGAAACAAGATGAATGAACAAGGAGAAGTAGTAAGAAACAAAGAAAGATTGGAATGTAAGGGATACTCACAGCAAGAAGAAATTGACCATGAAGAAACCTTTGCATCTATTGCAAGAATTGAAGTAGTGAGAATGTTTTTGGCTTATGTAGCTTACAACAAATTCAAAGTATATCAGATGGATGGGTCATCCCACAATAGTGGGTTACACTTTTTGGCTTGAATTGACATTGACCTTCCAATTTTCAGAAAAACTTTGACATTCCGATGCATATTGCCGTTCAACCGTTCGAAATCGGAAAATGATGTAAACTAGAGTCCTTTCGAATTTTCTGTGTAGAATCTAAATATTTTTTTATTTTTATTTTTAAAATTAATTTAAATCAAAATTTCTTTCTCCCACAAAAACTAGTATGTTGCTGAAAATGGCATTTTCAAAGAGTTACCATGACTGCGTAATGCATAACTTTTTTTCTATAAAATATATCAATGCGATTCTTTCGAATATAGTTTGGTAATATCCATATTGAGGGCATCCAATTGGTTTCAAGACATTATCACATTTTTTTGCATATTTTATGTATGCTCAAAGTCGACCAAGCTAGTTTTTTGACCTACTTTCACTGCGTAACGCACAACTTCTTTTGTATATATCGGATTTCAAATTTTTTTTTTTTGGTAGAAAGAAGACTCTAAGATGAAGGGCACTGATATTTTTCAAAAATTTTATTATATTTTCTACTTTTTTCTATTGAATGTCAAAGTCATATGTTTGAATTGGCCAAAAAACCAACATTCATTTCACATCAAACAACATACACCTAATGAATTCAAAATTGGTCAAGAGTATAGTCGTTAGAAAGCTGACTCAGAGCACTTTTCCATGGACTCAAGGTCATTTTCTGAATGTTTCATTTGACCCTAGTGCTTCAACCCCGAAACTCAGAAATGTGCTATTTTCTGTTGGCTTTTGACAAAAAGTCCTAGAAAGGAAGTTTCGAATGAAACTAGTTTCATTCGAAACTTCTTACTTTCATTCGAAACTACTTTCATTCGAAACTAAAAAATGCTAACCCCGGGTTGACATCTGCGTCAACATCTGGGTCAAGAGAGTTTTGAATGAAAGTTAAATTTAAGTCTCATTCGAAACTCATGCCGGCCAATTTGGTGTTTTTTCATGATAGCGACGATCACATATAAATATAAGAGCCATTTTCTCAATATTTTAATTCAGAGCTGCAAAATAATTCATATTTTACATATAAAAAAGACATTTGAAGGTGTATTTTCCTACATTTTGTGATATTTTAGTGGAATAATCATGCAAAAGTGATGGGGAATCAGAAAAGAAGGTAAAATAAGAGTGCTCAACATTACTCACCAAAAACTAAAGAGAGATTATGAAGAGAAGCTCGTGAAAGG
Organism: Chamaecyparis obtusa; assembly: GCA_027943335.1. NCBI lineage: Eukaryota > Viridiplantae > Streptophyta > Pinopsida > Cupressales > Cupressaceae > Chamaecyparis > Chamaecyparis obtusa. The sequence continues at coordinate 43,465 of BSBK01010800.1, read as the reverse complement.
TATCATCGTGTGAGACAAGGTGTGACCCTATCTTTCTCTCTCTCTCTCTCTCTCTGACTATATAGCATAATTGATGATTAGGATATATGTTAATGAAGTTCATGTAAGCACATGATATTGCAATTTCTAATTAGACCTAGAATATATTCAATAAAGAGCATGTCTTATTAATAGCTACATATATTAGGACTTGAATAATATGTACATGTATACACTTGTATTAGTCAACTTAATCAGGCCTATTAGAGGTCTATTAGATCTATTAGGGCCTAATTAAGTTAGATTGGCATATTAGTATCGACATAGATGCAACTAGACCTATAACCCAAGTAACTTAGATGCAATTAGATCAATTGGACCTAGTACCTAATTAGACCTATTACTTGACAAAAGGGCATATTAGACATGTATTAAGACCTATTCAAACCTATTAGGACATGTATCAAGACCTAAAGACCTATTATGACCTATTAGACCTATTATGACCTATTAGAAACCTATTATGTACCTATTCTAGGACATATTAGATGTACTTATAGTATTATACATCTATTAAGACCTATTAGACCTATTACTTGACCTATTAGAGGTCTATTAGACCTATTAGACATGTGTGTATTAATACCTATCAAACCTATTAGAACATCCATGAATACCTGTTTATCTACCTATTAAGCCCTATTAGACCTATATTAGGACCTACTAGGAACCTATTATACATGTTCTAGGACATATTAGATGTACTTGCAGTATCATATACATGTATTGAGACCTATTAGACCCATTAGACCTATTAGGACCTATTAGAGGTCTGTTAGACCTATTATACATGTGTATTAAGACCTATTAGACATGTATTAAGATCTATCACACCTATTAGGGCATGTATCAAGACCTAAAGACCTATTATGACCTATTAGACCTATTACCTAACCTATTAGGAAAGTTAGTTTCATTATTCTAGGAAATATTAGATGTACTTGTATAGTATTATACATGTATTAAGGTCTATTAGACCTATTAGGACCTATTAGAGGCCTATTAGACCTATTAGGACCTATTAGAGGCCTATTATCTACCTATTAGATATGTATCAAGACCTATTAGATAGGTATTAGGACAAAAAGACCTATTAGACATGTACTAAGACCTATGAGACCTATTAGGACATGTGTGAAGACCTATTAAGACTTATTAGACCTATTAGGATGCATTAGTAACCTATTATACCCATTATAGGATGTATATTAGATGTACTTATAGTATTGTACATGTATTAAGACCTATTAGACCTATTAGGACATATTAGATGTCTATTAGACCTTTTAGACATGTATTAAGACCTATTAGACATATATTAGGATAAAAAGACCTATTAGACATGTATTAAGACCTATTAGACATATATTAGGACAAAGAGACCTATTAGACATGTATTAAGACCTATGAGACCTATTAGGACATGTATGAGACCTATTAGGACATGTATGAAGACCTATTAAGACATGTATGAGACCTATTAGGACATGTACGAGACCTATTAGGACATGTATGAAGACCTAATAGACATGTATTAAGACCTAGTCAAGCCTATTAGGACATGTATCAAGACCTAGTCAGACAAGTATTAAGACCTACTAGATGTCTATTAGACCTTTTAGACATGTATTAAGACCTATTAGATAGATATTAGGACAAAAAGACCTATTAGGACATGTACTTTTATAGTATTATACATGTATTAAGGACTATTAGACCTATTAGGACCTATTAGAGGTCTATTAGACCTATTAGGACCTATTAGGAACTAAACTTACACATGTCTACTTTAATATCTTTAATAGATCTACACATGTCTACTTTAATATCTAGTAAGTATTAAACTTACTAACTGTATCTCCATTTGCAGGAGAAGGGTCATCACAAGCTCAACAAGACCAACGTGTAGAAGTTGGAGAAGGGGCATCTCAAGCTCAACAAGACCAACCTGTAGATGCTGGGGAGGGGACATCTCAAGCTCATCAAGACCATCCTATAGATGCTATAGAAGGGTCATCACAAGCTCAACAAGAACATCCTTTACAATCTCAAAGAAGTACACATAGATCTCTATCTCTCTCTATCTCTCTCTATCTCTCTCTTTATTTAAGTTACATACCATTGCCTTGATTTAGTCTAGATTTGAATGATTATAATACACTATGAGCTTATACATAAATAATCACTTGTTCTCCTTAAGATGAGCTGTCCTAAGATATTTTTAAATATTTTGTTTGCAATTGAATTACAAGAAACACATGACAATGTCAGCCTAGCCCAATAGTTGAAAAGAAAAATTAATCATAAAAGCATTGATCATTTACTTGAAATGGATGTGAACAAATTGAGAGAGTATGCCAAACAACCCACAAATACTACGAAGAGGACATTGAATAAAAAGTCTAAGGATATAATTGCACAGTTTGAAAATCTTGATACACTTGAGAAAACTCAACTATTATCAATCACACTTCTTAAAGATGAGTTAAAGGAGCCATTGAAACTATTGGGTGTAGATGCAAGTTCAAAAAAGAGAAAATTGGATGACCTAGGAAAAAATGTTGTTGAAAGTGTCAAGGAAGGTTTGCAATCCATTGGGAAAACATCTAGAGTTATAGATAGGTCCATTTCTAGAAGAGTGATATTGACATCAATTTTAAATAAAAACATGTATCATAAAAGATAGATTTCCTCACTTTCATCTCATCTCGGGTATAGTAGGAAGACAATGTCACATTACTTGAAAAGGAGAAACATTTTGGATGATACTACATTGGAAGGTAATTGGGCACTAATGTGTCAAGCTCCTCGCTTTGACAAGATTAACAAAACAGTTAGGAACTTAGTTATAACATTTTGGACTGATCATACTCGTCCTTCATCAAATAGGAGAGATGTCATGAAAAAGAGGACAGGGCCTAAGGAATATTTGCAGCACACAAACATTGGATGGACACCACACAACATGAATTGTATCTCTCATTTTGCAATTCAAATCCTAATGTCAAGATTGGACAAATGATGTTTGAAAGATTGAAACCATATTTTGTAAAGATAAATAAAACTTTTGAGACTTGTTGTTGTCGATATCATGTTGAATTTGATCTCTTCTTTCAAGGGTTTAGAAAGATGATAGAAGACAGTGGTAGCTCTCAGAATCATTTTCCTAAACGACCAAGCCAATTCATAACATCGATCTTATGTGAAAAGACAATTGATAGTGAGATACATGAAATAAAATGCATAAGAGGCACATGTGAAACATGTGGGGATTTAGCTAAATTTCCTTTTAGGGATGAAGATACTAACATTCAACTAAAATTTGTATGAATTACATGTACATATGTCAAATATAAACATTAAATAGTACACATGTACATATTTGTCAAACATAAACATGTAATATATGAGATGGATCAAGAAGTAAGTAATGTAAACATGAAAAATATATACATGCATGCATCCAACTATGTCAAATGTATAGTCAATCTAGAGATCTATCAATTTAGTATACTACACATGTACATACATACATCAAGGATAAACATGTACATATATGTCAAACATGAACATCAAATATATGAAATCAATCAAGAAGTAAGCAATGTATACATGAAAAAATATACATGGATGCATGTCCAACTATGTCAAATGTAACATCAGAGATCCCTACATGTGTAACATGTCTAAAAGAGCCTAAGAATCATCATGACGACTCCTAACAGTACGATCGGGCCCTGAGTAGCTATCATGTTGCGAGGGATGTGCAGAACCCTGTATAGACAAAGTGAGATCATACAAATTAATATTCACATCTTTCAAATGTTGATAAAATAATACTCATCTATTTTAAAAACGTAAAGATGTACGTACACAAATTGAATAAATTAAAAACTCACCTGCCCACTACTGATGTCATCATCGAGTGAGTCCTGACGTCATACATGATCGCTCCCTATAGGAGTAATAAGAGGCATCTCCCCCTAGATAAAAAAAATGACAAAAATTATATATACATTTATATATAAATTTTGAATCTCCAACAATCAAAGTTTAACTAAATGACATTAAAATAAATTATACCTATGTAGACGATGGAACTGGAACATGCTCTGACACCCTCTCCTCAATCCTATCAACTAGGGTATCAATATGTTGTTGCGCCTGATCGAAGCTAAACTGAACATTTGCCACATGAGTAGATGACAGTCGTCTCTCTAAAGATGAATGCAATGGAGAAACCAGATGTGATGGCATAGAAGCCGACTGATCATCACGTGTCAGCAAATCTAGGTAACCGGTCGCACTCATGCCAAACTCAATGTCCTCAAGACCAACATCAGATAACTGCTACCCTGCACTCACTGAAGGGTCTGTACAGTGTGCCTCTCTCTTAGTAGCAATAGACTGGTCCGTAGGAGGATCACCATGGGCACCACTACTATCATGATGTGTGTGATGAGGATCCTGTCACCGAGTGTATCTAATAGTACCCACATGATCTCTGACATCTGCTATAGGGATACCATGCTCAGCAGCTATAAATGCATATGCATCAATAAGATCCTCGGCCAAACTAGTCATGGTGACGCGTGCCATCTCTCCTGTAAGTCCCTCAAGGCTAGAAAGTGAAGGGATCCCTACTGCAGAGTACAAGTCATCTGAGATCCTACTAGAAGATGCTCCACACGATGATCTGGAGTGCCGTTGCTGCATCAAATACTGGCCAACCTGATCTACAGATATGGATGTCGCAGCCGATGCAATGTGCCCCACACTATCAATCACACCCCATAGCTGGGTGCTATGAACAACATTGTCTGCTACGAAACCCAATGATGGAGCAATAGCCTGTGACCTCTCACCTAGAATAACCTTGTGTGTTGGTCTCGAATGATCAGGTCAGCGAAAAGCATCTCTATCTGCAAGTCTCCCATGGCCCTGCCCCTGATGTGGTGCCAAATCTGTGTAATTAACATGTTTCCCTAATCGCACCTCTGCATAGATCTGTTGTGCGAAGTATAAGGGGATTTGGTCGTTATTTGGGTAACGACCATGGGCAGCTAGAAACCTAGGGTATATCAGTGCAGATATAGCTGGATCCTGACACTTCGTAACCTGATATCCCTTCACATATTGTTTCTCTGCACACGATGGCCAAACTTGGGTTTTAAGAATCTCTTTGGGCACTAGTTTGGCCGCCTCCTTGAGAGAAAGACCAGAGCTAACCTCTCATCTCTTTCTCTCAAGAATAGACTATACAACATCTGGGGAATATGCACTAGTCCTCTGTATGTCATTCCGGATAGCAATTAGGCTATCCAGGATGGACTGACAGGTGTTCCAATAAATAGTGGAGCTGGAGGGACTATCGATAGACTCTTGTAATTTTTGAATTTCCTTATTTGTGCATTCAAATAGGTTCTCAGATTGTTCCCAATCCTGAGGTGGGATAGATGCATCTGCCATGTGTAATGTCTAGTAATCTAGATGTATAAATGAACTATCAAGATATGTGCACCTGAAAGAAATTATATTTACAGTGTCAAATAACTACATGTACACATGCACTAAATCATATTTTTTGAACTTCATTAAATAAAATTAAAGTACACTTCTACATTATTCAATAAAAATAAAGTGTAAATAACTAGACATTAAATTTGAACACAAATTATAACTGCTTAACTACATTATTCAATCAAAATAAAGTTTTTAAAACTACATTTAAACTCATTAGAGACTTATTATTTAACATGTAGGTCTATGTACCTATGTATAAACATGTACCTATTTATACCCATTTAACATGTACCTATGTATACATGTACATGTGTATGCATATATGTACATACTTGTACACATGCATTGAATGCATGCACCTATGTATACATGTAAATTTACATGTATATACATGCATATATACATGTACATAAATGTATATACATGTAAATACCTGCATGTACACATGTACATACATATATGTACATGTGCATGTGTGTGTGTACACATGCATATATGCATGTGTAGACATGTGTGTACATGCACATGCACACGTATGTACACGTGCACATACATATGTATGCATTATGACCACACGTGCCCATGTATATATGCACGTGCGTGTGTGTATACACATGTATATACATGTGTGTACACATATCCATACATATGTATGTACACGTGTACATACGTGTGCATGTGCATGTACACACATGCATATATGCATGTGTACACACGTACGTGCACATGTATATATGTATGTACATGTGTACATGCATGGGTACATGCATGTACACACATGCATACATAGGTACATGCATGTATATGTGTATATGCACATGTACATACATGCATATATGTACATGCATGTACATGTATATACATGCATATATGTACATGTGCATATACACATATACATGCATGTATATACATGTAAATACATGCATATACACATATGCATGCATATATAAATGTACATACATGTATCTACATGCATATATATGCATGTATATACATGTAAATACATGCATGTATATGTATACATGTACATACATGTAAATACATGCATATACACATATACATGTGTATATACATATACGTGTGTATATACATATAAATACATGCATATACACATATATGTGTATATACATATAAATACATGCATATATATATACATGTACATACATTCATATACACATATACATGCATATATACATGTAAATACATGTATATACAATATACATGTATTTACATGTAAATACATGTACATACATGCATATACACATGTATACATGCATGTATATGCATGTAAATACATGTATATATGTATGTAAATACATGTATATACATGCATATACATATGTATATGCATGTGAATACATGTACATACATGCATATACACATAGATGCATTTATATACATGTAAATACATGCATACATACACATATACATGCATCTTTACATGTAAATACATGCATACATACACATATACATGCATCTTTACATGTAAATACATGCATATACACATATAAATGCATATATATAGATAAATAGATATATATACACATATAAATGCATGTATATACACATAAATACATGTATTTACACATAAATACATGCATATACACATAAATACATGCATATACACATGTATATACACATATATACATGCGTATACACATATACACATGTATATACACATATACACATGTATATACACATATATACATGTATATATGTTAAAAAATACTAAATACATTAAAAAAATACATAAATATACAAATGTAATACGTATATATACATAAAAAATCAAAAAATACCCACCTGGAAAATGACGGTCGATGAATTGGATGCCCCACAGCCGAACCCCATAGCCGAAATGTCACTTTCCAAATGATGGAAAGTGGGGTTAAAAACCCCACCAAAACCTAATGCAACAAGGTTTCGAATGAAACCTAGGTTTCATTTGAAACCTTGTTGCATGGAATATTTTATTCCTAGAAAATAGGTTTCGAATGAAACCTAGTTTCATTCGAAACTATGGCATTTCTGGGTTTCATTCGAAACTTTTTAGTTTCATTCGAAAGTAGCACTTCAGTTTCATTCGAAAGTATGAAGGCATTTTTTTCCTCCGCCACGTTTCGGGAAGAATTTCTTCCTCTGAAAAAGTGTAACCCACTATTGTGGTTTGACCCGGATGTGAAGTCAGCATTTGTGAATGGAGAGTTGGAAGAAGAAGTCTACATTGAGTAGCCTAGAGGTTTTCCTTTCACTCAAGAAGGAGACATGGTATGTAAACTAAAGAAAGCTTTATATGGACTAAAACAAGCACCTAGAACTTGGTATGCAAGATTGGACAAGTTTTTGTTATAGTTGGGATTTACAAAAGGAATAGCTGATAGCAATTTGTACACAAAAGAAATTGAAAATAGTTTGTTGGTTATAATTATTTTTGTTGATGACATTATTTTTGGAGGAGAAGATGAAGCTAGTGACAAATTTGCTGATGAAATGAAGACTGAATTTGAAATGAGTATGATTGGTGAAATGAAATACTTTTTGGGATTGCAGATAACACAGAACAATGATGGTATCTTTGTAAGTCAGACAAAGTACCTGAATGACTTGTTGAAAAGATTTGGAATGGATAATTATAAACTGGTTGGAACACCTATGGTGACTCGACATAAGTTATCTAGCACAGATGAGACTCCTATAGTGGAACAGAAGAAATATAGATCTATGATTAGAGGATTGCAGTATTTGACTCATACAAGACCTCATATAGCACATTCAGTTGGAATTGTAGCAAGATTTCAAGATGAACCTAGAGAATCACATTATGCACCAGTAAAGAGGATACTAAGATATTTAAGAGGCACAATGGACTATGGATTGTGGTATGAAAAATATGATGACTTTACCCTATGTGCATATACAGATGCTGATTGGGGAGGTAGTGTTGATGATAAGAAAAGCACCAGCGGTGGAGCATTTTTCCTTAGAGGAAGATTGGTTTCTTGGCTAAGCAAGAATCAAAATTGTATCTCATAGAGCACAGTGGAAGTAGAATATGTAGCAACAGCAAAAAATTGTAACTAGATAATTTGGATGAAGCAAATGCTGAAGGATATTGGAATAAAGTTTGTTGAACTTGTTGTCATACATTGTGACAACACCAGCAGAGTTAGTATGTCTAAGAATCATGTATTACATTCTAAGATAAAGCATATAGAGATTAAGTATCATGTTGTAAGAGAGAAAGTTATTGAGAAAGAAGTCAGACTTGAGTACATAAGTACAAAGGAGAAGATAGAAGATATATTTACAAAGCCTTTTCCTAAGGATACATTTGAGTATCTAAGAGGTATGCTTGGGGTTATGCCCCAGCCTACTTTTGAGAAATGATGCAGTTGGTTGCATCCGTCCAATGGTTTATGAGCCTTATCTTTCTTTTGGACTAGATGTTGGTACTTCCTCTATTGGGGAGTATGTGTATCTGAGCTGAGTCATGAGGACTCTAGTGAATGTATTTTCTAAATAGTGTCTTTTGACATTGGAGTTGTTGTTGACATAATGATGAAATTTCTAAAATTGATGTCAATGGGGGAGAAGTATACATGAAAAACCATCTGAAACATCTTTTGGAGAGAACTAAATAGGAAAATGAAGCAAGATTTGATTGATGATGAAGACTTGAAAGCATTTTCAGAGCAGCAGTGTTGCAGTATTAGATTTTGGGAACATTGGATGTTTTTTCATCTATGTTACCATCAATGCAAATGGGGGAGATTGTTAGGAATGAATGCTAAATGTTTGGCAGCCATTCTATAGTAGTTGTTGTTGCATTCATGGCTATGATTGTCATTGATGTCAACACAGTGATTTACCGAAGACTTGTAGAGAAGCAGATAGAGTTTGGATTAGCACACGTGGGATATTGTAATTGGATCTATGTGATGTTGAGGATATATTCTTTGATATATTATATGTCTATGGTTAACAGTACAGACAGTAATTCATTTATTCATGGAAGTTATGAGCATTTTCGTGGAAGCAGTATTCGGCCAGTGTTCCTGAGTAGCGGTTTGTGGAAATCAGATGATATCTCTTAATCAGGATGGAATCTAGTTTTGTGTAGTTAAAGGGAAGTTTAAGACATATTGATAGTGATGTGGATGATAGTGCAAATGTCAAGGTCACATGAGTGAAGAATTATTGTAGTTGGAAGCTGATAATTTTGCGTAATTTTGATGTAGTGTGTGGAAACTTTTATTTTGGAATTGTATGCTGACTCATTTGTAATTATTTGAGTGTGGTACAAAGGAAGGAATGTGTTTCCTTGTTGTAATATAGTTGGATGTGATGATGTATGCATGAAGTGAAGAAAAGAGCTAAATGTGAAAGCGAATTTGTGAAGGAAGACATGCGAGGTACAAAGATCTGAAATTGAGATCTAATGTAACAGTGAGTGTGGTTTGGTACAGTCAGAGAAGAGGTAACATATTATTCTATTAATTAATACAAAGATTATTTGGATAGTGTGTTTAGTTATCTTACCCTGAAGCTGTTAGGATAGTGGGTCCTTTTGTCTTCCATAACTCTTAACAAGGTTATAATCTTTTAACAGGGATTCAAAATCTCCTAATAGGGATTCATATGTACTAAATGTATTTCATAAGACTCCTAACATAGTCCATCCTTTCACAAGGAATATTCATATTAGTGCATCTTTTTTGGGCATCATTCCCACCGGGGTTTACTCTTTGATCAAGAGGTTCCGTAGTCAACATATCTTGTGTCATTGTGTTATTGTGTATGAATATTTTTCTATGGTTGGTAATTATGTTGCTTACATGGTTTAATTTTGTTGAAGTTGATAAAAGTTATAATTATCAGATAACTGATTCACCCCCCCTCTCTGTTATCTTGGTGGACTTTACTTTCTAACAAAAGGAGCTTAAAGAATGACTAAAGGAGATAAAGGAATGACCCAATGAGCTAAAGAGCTCCCAAAGTTGCTAAAAGAGATAACTAGAAAAGGAGATTAAATAACTTCCAAAGGTGCTAAAATAACTACAAAAGGAGATGAAATATTTACCCATAGGAGCTAAATTTCTGAGAAGAAGAGCTAAAGGATTGATAAAATGAGATATCAGAATGATCTGAGGAGATAAAGTTATAGGACCTAAAGTTTAGATAAGAGGAGCTGACATAATGACCTGAGGAGCTATCATAATGACCACAAGAGATTTTAAAATGACAAGAGGCACTATAGTTCAAGTAAAAGGTTCTAAATAACATGAAAAAGGTGCTAAACATATGAAAAGGCTAAAAAGAAAAGAAATCTTGAACTTAGGGACTTTTAGAATGCTAAGAGGTGCTAAAAAATGGATCAAGAGTGCTATGAAAATATTCAAAAGA
>BSBK01010800.1:0-27500 GCA_027943335.1 Chamaecyparis obtusa | reverse complement strand
CAAGAGATTCAATTGGAGAGAAATAAAAGAGGAAAGGATAAAATCACAAGATGGGATCAGATGGTGGATAAATTGAAGTGACAATTCATTTCTATTGATTATGAACTTGACCTACTAAATAAAATGCAAAGTTTGTAGAAAATAGGAAGATCTATTTAGGAGTATACGGAGGACCTCTATCGAATCCTCATTAGAACAGGCCACGTAGAAGTTAATAAGGATAAATTTTCCCATTACCTTAATGGGTTGAGGCCGAGCAATCAAGAGGAGTTGAATTTGGTCCGAATGAATAATATTGAAGAGGCATACTAGTTTTCCCAAAAAGTAGAGGAAAAGTTGAACAAGAATTTTGAGAGCAAACAAAATACAAGACATGGTGGAAGATCTAGTGGAGGGTAATATGGAGGCTGAAATGAAGATCTAAAAAAGAAGGATGAGGCCAGTAGAAGTTAAAATTAGAAAGAAAACAATTTCAATCATTTTCATGATTAGAATAATAGAGATCAAAGAGGAAGAGGAAGAGGACAAGGATCCAGAAGAGGAGGCTTTTGTAGAACATGTTTTCACTATGGAGAAGAAGGTCATAATATGAATTTGATCAACACAAAGGAAGGACATATAGAAGAACTAAAGATCAAGAATGTGAAGATGCCAGATCATCACATTCTAAAGATGCTGAAAGAGGAGAAATGCTAATTAATAGAAGAGTCTTGTTGAGTGGTGAGAATAAACTTGAGCAAAGGAGGAACATGTTTCACACCAGGTGCAAGTGTGAGGTTAAGTATTGTGATGTTATTATTGATAGTGGAAGCACTGATAATTTGGTGTCAGAAGAGATGGTCACAAAGTTGAAGCTCAAGAGATAGAAACACCCACATCCATACCAGATTTTCTGAGTGCAGGATGACCACAAGGTCATGGTCAGTCAACAGTGCCTAGTAAAGTTCAAGATTGGTTACTTATGGATGCATGTCATATCTTGTTGGGTAGACCATGGTAGTTTGATAGGTTTTATGTACATTATGATCATGAGATTACCTATTCCTTGACAAACGATGGAGTGTGACATAAGCTAAAGCCATTGAAGGACACATAAGAAAAGGTATGTGGTAATGCAAGAATATATTTTGTTGATGGAGGAAAATTCCTAGAGGGTATGAGGCATGAGCATGTGTGTTTTTATTTAATTCCAAAAGATGGTAAAGAGGAAGTAGATGATGTACTTGTAGAAGTTGTAGATTTGTTGAATGAGCTTCAGGATATTGTATTTGATAATGTACCTAATGGATTACCATCGATAAGGAAGATGAGTAATCAGATGGATTTGATTCCAGGAGCCAGTTTTCCAAATAAGGTAGCACACAAAATGACACCAGTAGAAAGTAAAGAGTTGAATAGACAAGTACATGAATTGTTATAGAAGAGGTTGATTCAGGAGAGCTTGTGTCCATGTACTATACTAGTAGTATTATCACCAAAAAAGAATGGAGAATGGAGGATGTGTATAGATTCCAGAGCAATAAACAAGATCATAATCAAGTACAAGTTTCCATTGCTATGAATGGATGATATTATGGACTGTTTGAGTGGAGCTATGTATTTCTCAATAATAGATCTAAAGAGTGGATATCACCTGATTCAGATCAAAGAAGGAGATGAATGGAAGACTACTTTCAAGACAAAGGAAGGACTGTATGAGTGGCTATTCATGCTTTATGGGCTAAGAAATGCACTGATAACTTTTATGTGGCTCATGAACAAAGTTCTCAAAGAATTTCTAGGTAAGTTTGTCATTTTTTACGTAGATGATATTTTGATCTTTAGTAAGACATCGGGGGAGCATATGATGCATTTTTTGTATGGTGTTTGAGAATTTAAGAGAAGAGAAATTGTTGATTAATTTGAACAAGTGCAGTTTTGTGAAGGAGTTAGTGTATCTTAGATTTTTAGTTTCAGCAGAAGGTCTAAAAATGGACCCCAAGAAAGTGTAGGCTATCCTTGAATGGCATGCTCCAAGGAGCACTAATGAGGTAAGATCTTTTCATGGTTTGGCTAGCTTTTAGAGAAAATTTATCAAGAATTTCAGCAGTATTTGTGCACCCTTGACCGAAACAATGAGAAGGGATAGAAAAGAGTTTAAGTGGACTACTGAGGTAGATAAGGGTTTTAAACTGTTGAAATAGAAAGTTATAGATTAACTTGTTTTACCACTTCTAGATTTTAATAAGGTTTTTCAAGTAGACTGTGATGCTAGTGGTACTGCAATAGGAACTATTATGAGCCAAGAAGGTAAGCATGTTTCTTATTTCAGTGATAAGTTAAATGATGCCAAGAGAAAATATTATGTTTATGATTAAGAATTTTATGCTATAGTTCATGTATTGAAGAAGTGGAGACACTATCTTCTTCCTAAGGATTTCTTTTTGTATACTAATCATCAAGATTTGCAATATTTGAATAGTCAAGAAAAGTAGAATCAAAGACATTTGAAATGGGTTGAGTTTTTGTAGAGTTATACATTTATTTTCAAACAAAGGAGTGGAAAATCTAATAGGGTTGCAGATGCTCTAAGAAGAAGATAATTTTTATTGACAGAGATGCAGATTGAGGTGGTTGGGTTCAAGGAGCTCAAGAGTTTATATTGAGAGGATCCTGATTTTGGTGAAGCTTGGAAAGCTTGTAAAGAACCTGTTACTCTAGACAAAATGAAGTGGTTGGCTTTCATCATTCAGTATGATATGCTATTTAGAGAGAGTCACTTGTGCATTCCATGAAGTTCTACGAGGGAGACTCTCTTCAAGCAGAAGCATAGTGGAGGATTGGGTAGACATTTTGGTCATGATAAAACCCTTGCTTTGGTTAGTGAGAATTATTACTAGCCCTAGTTCTATCAAGATTGCAAAAAGTTTGTATAGATTTGCAGAGTATGTCAAATGAAAAAGGGAGTATAGAAGAATACAGGGTTGTATCAGCCATTACTTGTACCAGAGAAGCCTTGGGAGGATATCAGTATGGACTTTGTTCTTAGTTTACCAAGGACTCAATGAGGACATGATTCAATTTTTGTGGTAGTTGATAGATTTTCAAAGATGACACATTTCATTCCCTACAAGAAAACTAATGATGTAGTTCATGTGGAAGAATTGTTTTTCAAAGAAGTGGTGAGAGTACATGGTTTGCCAAAGAGTATAGTTTCATATCAGGACACTAAGTTTATTGGATATTTATGGCACTCATTATGGAAGAAATTAACGACTAATTTGAAGTTCAGTTCATCACATCATCCACAGACTGATGGACAAACAGAGGTAGTGAATAGGAGTTTGGAAAATTTTCTGAGATGGTTGGTTGGAGATAATCCAACAAGATGGGATTTGATTATACCATAGGTGGAATTTGCATAAAATAATTTTGTCAATAGGAGCACTAGTAAATCACCATTTCAGATTGTATATGAAAGTAGTCCCAAAAATGCATCTAAGTTGAGAAAGATAAATAAATGAGAGATAAGTAGTGCTGAAGCTAAGGATTTTGCAACACATTTGAACAACATCCTTGAGGAAGTCAGAAAGCACATTACCAAAATGAATGCATAGTATAAGGCTAAGGAAGATGAGAAAAGGAGGCATAAGGAATTTCAGGTTGGAGATTAAATCATCGTTCATTTGTGGAAGGAGAGATTTCCAGTTGGTACATATAAAAAGTTGAAAATGAAGAAGTTTGGGCCATGTAAGATACTTAAGAAGAATGATTTAGGAAATGCCTATGAGGTCAAGTTTCCTATGGAGCTAAATATTTCACCAGTATTTAAACTTTCAGATTTGATAGAGTATCATGAAGGAGGTGTTGAAGATGAGATCACGGAAGCACAGTGGAGTATTCCTGTTGGAGATTTTATAGCAAACTGACTGTATGTTGTCATTGATGACAACATATGGTAAGTAGCATGCATGGAAGCCTAATGGATAGAGCCTTCATTATATGTTCCATGAATATGTTATTAGCATGATATCATAGACACAGAGGTTGATTCTAAGTGAAGATAGTAATATGTAGTTGTGTATATCAGTGAGTGTTCCTCACAGGTCCCAGGAATAGTTCTGTATGTGATTGGCCATATGGTTGTAGTAGATCCTTACACCTTTATACTTATGTTGTAGACATATGTTTGATGTTATGTTTTTGAACACAGAGTTAGACATGAATTATAGGCTGAGTTACGTAGTCTCTAGTTGATAGTCACAGTTTCCTGAGTTTATTTGGAAGAGCTGATAGTGTTTACATGATTGCAGTACTTGTGCTTATCATCGTGGTATGCGTTATTCAATGTAGGCTAAGAGGAGAGTTAACAATGTTTGGTTAAGAGCACACGACTTAATTCAACATGGGAAGAAAGTTGGAGTTAATATGGTAGAGCTGACTGTGTGTAGCGTGGCCTCTACTAACATGGAGTTGTATAGTCCTAATTTATGTTGTGTGCTTATTAGAGCCAAATGAGGTGTTATTGAAGATTTGTATTATTTCTCTAATATGATTTCCAGATGGTTCTTATAGACTGACTTGATTATATCATTTAGAGGAAAGCTATGTTGTAAGGTCCACCCCATTTCCACCTTTTCCTCGACACTCGATGATGGAGGATTAAGGGGTTTTGTAGTATCTGGATGAATGGTAAATCCCTAACGAAATTGTACCTGCATATCAGTACCTATCAACTAAGTGCCGCAATGACAGAGGTGATATCTTTGGGTTATTAATTATGTAAGTGAATCTTGGATGCAGTATGTTACCCTACAGATCATAGATCCAGCTAGACTATTAAGGTTCCTTTGAGTACTTTTGTCGAAATGATTAGTTTCAAGTAGTCGAGATGTAAATGCCAAATTAGTTATGTGTTAAGTCTTAAGTTTATCTTGGATTAAATTAATAGTTGAGGTGATGATTCTAGTAACTCCTACAAGGAGGATGAGTAATGCATCGATGATGTATTATATGATTATACCATAGTGATGTTTTAGTGATATTTCTTTTAGAACTCTAAACAAGGATTTGTTAGATCCTAGACTAATAGGATTATTCTGCATTTTGTTTTCCTAGATTAGGAAATTTAATAATACTTGTGATAAGAATTTTATAGGACCCGGCGGAAATGGTTACCCCTTACTGATGTTGAACCATCGACCTATCTTAAATATCATGCTAAGGAAAATTGAGAATCTTTTGGATTAGGAGTACTATGGAGTTATACAATTGAATTATTGAATTGAATTGAAATAATGAATGTATTCCATATGTTTGCAAGACTGCATTTGGATTATGATCTATATAAGGGCACTGTACTTTATGTGACTTTGATTACGTACTAGAAATAATAACTTGTGTATATAAAATTATATGCATTTGAATTATGCACTATATGAAAGTGATTAGACGTATGCATTGAATTATGAATTATGAGAAAGTGATTGTAAGAATGCAATTGAATTTTGTTGCAAATCAATATCATGCTAGACATCTTCACTGCATTGAGGTTATGAGTAATTGATGATTACCTTATGAAGGTGTTAGATTATTGATGATCATGTTTTCAATTAAATTACGAGATTAGTATGCATTAGAAATGCAATTGAATTATGCAATTGAAAGTGTATGGATTTGATTATTATACTCTATATGATCATATGCAGTTGGATTGGGATTATTGTAGGGATGTTGTATTTGTATATTTAATTATATTGGTTTCTTTCTTGAATTACTGATGCTGCATTTAGGTTTTGCAGGTGGAAGGACCATGGAAACATTCGGGGAAACCACATTGAATGCTTGTGCTATTAGTAAAGCCAAGGCCCCGTCTATTGAAGAGACCGAGGCCTCGTTGTGAAGTGTTTTATTTTGTAACCGTAATGTGAATGTATGTGTAGGATTGTAAAGTGTTGTAATATGTTGGACATACCTTAATTGTGATGTTAATTATGTGAGTGTCACTTGACACTAGAGTTAATTGTTAACTAAGGTATGTCGTGTGATTGGAGTGTGAGAGAAAGTCCTAGAAGCTTCCTCGTGGGGGTATTCTAAGTGCATTCTCTTGTCTTAGGACCCCTAAGTGAACTCATACCTTTCATTTTCGTGCATAAACTGAACCATGGTGTTTGGAGGGTTAAATAGGGCCCTAGGGGGTAGTTTCATGCATTTTTAGGTAGCCCATTCCTTGTACCCATAGGTTAGGGGTAATTTTAGCATGTGAGAAGCCATATTTTAACTTTATGTCCCCTCCAATAGTGCCCATTTAATCTTGAACGAAATTGCAACTTGCATCATGGACCTAGAAGTACTTCCTAGGACCATCTTAATGAGGGTTGTGGAGAGTTGGTTTGGGGCTCCCTTTTAGTAAGACTTTTAGAGGGGTTTGGGGTTGTTCACCCACTCTCTACCTTTAGAGACCACTAAACTTGGAGAAGGAAAAAGCGGAGGATAGAAGAAGGAAAAGGCTCAAAACTTCATCATTTTGCATTGGATCATAGGTTGAAGGATCTTGCTCTTCATCTCTTTCATTTTGTTGTAGATGAATCTTGTAGTTGTAAATTTTGTTAAGTGTTTTAGCTCCCCATGGTTGGTCATGGTGAGAGCATGAAATGGTATTGTGTTTTCTTTTGTGATATGATTTTGGGTTGTTTACTCTTGGCTCAATCACCCTTGGGAGGGAAGAGTAACCAAGAGGGGGTGTGGGAATGGAGGCAACTCCATGTGCAGAGTCTCCTCCATGTGTGGGGAAGGATAAGCTTGGGTGTGTTGTCCCCAAGTAGCCTTTGCATTTGAAGCCCAAGAGGCATTTTTTGGGGTATAAGGAGGGATTTGGCCTTGTCTGCCATTGATATGTGATACGTTGTTATGGAGGTCCATGTGAGGCCCTTAACATCATTTATTGTGGTCCATGTGTGGCCCTTAACATCATTTATTGTGGTCCATGTGTGGCCTTATTATGACATTGGCTTCTCCATGAGTTTGCCCACTCTCACCCCATTAAAGGATCGGATTCGATCCTATGTTTTATCCTTGAGGGATTTCGGGATCTCTTTGTTTGATTTCATGTGAGTGCTTGTGCTTGAGTATGTATCCTATTCTTTGTGGTTTCCCCAAGCTCGGGGGTGGCCTCATGAGAGGCCTAGGATGGGAGGTGAGCTCCCATGGTCGTTCCCTTGCCTTGTATATATTTGCAAATTTGTGGAAGCTCAAAGAGGAGCTATCATGGAGGTTTTCATCTTTTGGGTGGTTGTGAGAAGACAACCCGTTTATTCCTTTGTGAAATCTCTCTTTGTATTTAGACTTTTATTGTTGTAAAAGAGATTGTAATGCTTTTTACTTGGAGCTATTGTGAAGATGAAAAAGATGAGAGACTGTTATTTATTTGATCTCCCATTGTGTTGCATTAGCAATTTGCAATGCTTTATTGTAACTATGAAAGTGCAATCTTATTTGATGTTTATGTAAATGTTTGGAGTGAAATTTCATATTGTTTATTACAATTCCTTGCATATATTATAAAGAATCTCTCTCTCTCTCTCTCTCTCTTTGCAAATGAGTTATCAATATTGATAGAATAGATATTGTATCAATTTCAATAAGACTTCATATTTTGGTTGAAGTAAGAATATTGTAGTTTCATATATGATGATTTAAATGTCATGATCATTGAAAATAATCTCCATTTGATTCATATCACTCTTTTAGTTCTATAAATTGTAATGGAACAACTATGAACAAATGATCATGTTAGTTTCTACGTGGAAATCTCATTCGGTTGTCAATCAAACTATATTAATCCTTGTTGATACACTATCAATAATAAGTCCATAGACTTCCTAATGCATTAAGGAAACTAATAAAATTATGATATTATATTACCCATCATTAGCAAGTTTACAAAAATATAGTGCACTATTAAAATAGCACTCTTCTGAATTTTGTATGGGATAAAAATCCCATTCAAAATCCATGCCATAGTCATATTATATTATTAAATCTTGCCACCTCAATATGTAATAAACAAATAAAATATCATTGTATTATTTCCCCTTACCTTATTTATTACCTTTCCCCTTTACATGGCGCATGTTTTGGATGTCATGTCTTGTTAATTTATTAAAGCCTTTTTATTGGTGAAGGAAAAGTACTTTTGCTGATTCCCCATCATGGGCGCACAACATGGGGAACCCCCACTTGGCATTTAATATGTTTAAGACTACATTACTTTAAATGCATTTATCCCTTCCCTTGAAAACTGGCGCATGTATTTTCTTGCAGGATGGTCTTAGTTTCTTAGAAAGGAGTATGTGGGACCCAAGACATATTAAGGTTTGTCATAACTTAATGCACCCCCTTTTATCCTCCTTTATATGCGCTAACTTTGGAGACTTTTACATCTCCCATAAAATGGCGCAGGCTTTGGTTGTGTCCTTTCCCTTGGACACGTGGATGGAGGGAGTAGGAAGGGAGACTTAGGTAGGGAGCTAGAAAGATAGGAAGTTAGAGTAGGATAGAGTAGGTTAGTAGGTTAGTTTAATTTAGTAGGATGTTTAGTTTAGTGGGTGAGTTAGTATTTTAGTTAAGTTAGATTAGGATGTTAGATTAATATGTCAATTGAAAATTAAGTCTTGTTAATGATTGTAGTTAGTATTTTTTTTAGAAATGTTTTTAATTAATGTAATGTTAATATCTATAAATGGTTATTATTTGACAATGTTTTAATAAGTTATTTTTGTTATGGTTTAAGGTACCATGTGCTAATGGTATAGCATGTTTATAATATTAATTGATATATTATAGTATATTAACTAATTAATAAATATATTAATTAATTAATATATTATAATTATTAATTAATTTCTTATATGTTATTTAATTATAATTTTTGAATATATATCATTAATTAATGTTTTTCTTTAAATTTATTGAATAGTTAACAAGTTCATTAATCAATTGTTATGTTGTAATTATTAATTGAATTGGTATATATTCATTTTGCAACGAATATTGGTGTAAACGATTATTAAATTTAATATTCAATATTTTCATTAACTGACAATATAATTATAATAATCAAAATTGGACTTGATTTATATATATGGGAAATTGGTTAATCTATATGTATAATAATGTTATTAAATAAATCTTCTTTTACTCTTGGATAATCTATAAGATTAATAGATTGACGATCGACGAAATTGATCGTTAAGATGATTTACGAATTCTTCTTATGTTGAAATTTCAACTACCATCCTATGGAAAAACAAAATTGTTGAGGTTGATCACCTGAATCTTTTGTGACCTCGTCGTTGACTCCTCTTACCCGCATCTTAAACGTGGAACTTTTAACCTTTTAAAAAAAAATTTGTTGGTTGTGTTTTGACCCAAACTTTTGGGCATTACATATGTATAGATAGTCATTTGTGATTGCTAAGTATGGCTTTTAGTTGAATGAGAAGAGTAGAGTAGAGAGTGCAAACTATTCAGCCATCAGCAGAAGGTCTATGTGACATAGTAGAGAGTATATTCTATTCATTGGAAATGATCAAGTAAAAAGGTCTATGCGTAGTTCACAAAGATCCAGATATAGTGTGTATCTATTAAACAGCAGGTTGCAACCTTCACCCCTTTGAGAAGCATGCTCTCGAACATGCATCCTCACCCCTAACAAGGTTAATTGTAAAAGACTCTTAACAAGGTCCAACCCTTAACTAGGTCACTCTACTTATTGCATTGTAAAGATCAACTCCTAATAGGGTTGCAAGATCTTCTAATGGGGATCATAATACACTATTGTAGTTCTTAGTGGGTGTTAATTCCCACCGGGGTTTTTACCTATTTGGGTTTCCCCATTACCAAAATTGTCGTGTTGTGTTAAGTGTTATTTCATTGTGTTTATGCTTAATGTTATTGTATACTTAATTGGAAAAAGAATTGAAACTTGTAGATAACTATTTCACCCCCCCCCCACTCTCAGTTATCTCTTGGGACTATTCCTAATAATTGGTATTAGAGCCAAGTGCCTCGGAGAAACTGTTACCCAAAATTTTCTATCCATTCAATTTTGGTTATAGGCCCTCAAGTTTGGAAAAATGTAACCGTTAGAGGCCAAAAACCCTAGAAACCCTATGTCATGTTCTATTTCACCGTTACTTTTTTGGCCACTTAAGTCTCTACATTTCCCATGTGCACTTTTCCATGTTGAGGCTAGTCGTGAGATCTCTTAAGCTCAGTAGAATATTCCTTTCTACCTCCTGATCCCATGACTTCCTTCGATCTCTTAATCTCCCGATCAGATGGAATATTCCATTTTCATTTATCGACTTGGCAATATCCCTTCAGTCAGGCAATCTCTCAATGAAACCCAAGGTTAGCAATTCTTCTAGAGATCTGGCGACTTAAGTATTTTTCCTAATTGCAATTATGACTCATTTCAGCGCTGAGTTAAAAGTTTCTCCTTAGTCGGGAAGTCTCATGAGTTAACCATGATCAACCAAAAGTTCATGAGACTTCAATTTTTCTTTAGTCGCCTAGTCGCCAGATTTAATCTTGATCAAAGGTGGTCAGCTCAAGGGAAAGTGAAACAACAAATGGAAAGGTCCCACATGTCTCTAGTGGGCCTAGTTTTATAAGCTTAGTCTCTTAGTTGTGAGACCCATGGAGAATATTCTTTCCTATCAAGTGGCAATGAGATATCCCTTGAGTCGGGTGATCTTAGAATAGAAAAGGAATATTCCAAATGATTAAGAGACTTGGATATTAAAGGCATAGTCACGTGATCACTTGATTGAAGGGAGAGGTTAAAGCTAGGTTAGATTTCCTTCAGTCGAGAAGTCTCATGAGTTAACCTAGGGTTAGAAAAAGTTCACGCAACTTTGAGATTGTTTCAATCAGACATTCGCTAGATATACCATGGTCAAAGGAGAATTGAGTTAAGTTGAATAATCGCTAGGTCTCCAGTTCTTTGAGATGGTTAAGATTTTACTCAGTGATTAAGCGACTGCATTGGTCGCAGAATCTCTTGTTTCTGGCGGCCAAGTCCTTAACCTTTAGTGACCTAGCAAGCCGTTTAGTTTCCTTCAGCCATGTAATCTCCAGATGATCAATGGTCAGGTCTTGGGAGAGGTTAAAATCTTTCAGCGATTAAGGCTTTAGTCGAGTGATCTCATAATGCAGAATGAATAATCCATGAGATCTTGCGATAATGAGATTTGCCTTAGTCGGGTAATCGCTTAGCATATAATGAATATTCCGAAGGCTTGTGAGACTTCGAGAATGAGGGCTCAGTCACTAGATCTCTGAATTCAAATACATATTAAATATCAGTTAAAAAGCCCTTAGTCATGAGGTCTCCAGATGTAACCCAGGGTAAAGAAGTTTTTTCAGCGACTTGGAGATTGCTTTGGTCATGTATTCTCAGGGTTTAACCCCAATT
This sequence comes from Chamaecyparis obtusa, assembly GCA_027943335.1. NCBI lineage: Eukaryota > Viridiplantae > Streptophyta > Pinopsida > Cupressales > Cupressaceae > Chamaecyparis > Chamaecyparis obtusa. The sequence goes on along the minus strand of BSBK01010800.1, from coordinate 16,042 downwards.
AAGAAAAGGATTATGAGCTTGAGTGAAGTATGTTGTCACGTAATCTCTAGATATGCCTGAGTTAAATAAAAGGTCGAAACATGTCAGAACCTGATGGTTATGTTTCATATTCAGTGATCTGATGACTATGTGCTCTCATAATCTCTCCATCCTGGCGGTTATGTCCCAAACATTCAAAGATTCAGCGACGTAGTTATCTCTTGGTCTCAAAATGTAGTGGCTAGGTTATAAAAGATCATGAGATTTAGTAAGGACCGTAAGATGAAAGAAGATGAATGGTTGGCACGTGATCTCTAGATATAACTCAAGGGTTAGACTTTTATCTGGTGACCTCACGATTCTCTTTAGTTGGGTGATCTCCAGACTTGACCAAGGATAAGGAAATCTTTCAGCGATCTAGACAATACACAGTTGCCCAATCTCTAGATTCCCCATGGTCAATGATAGGTTGAGTTATTTCAAGAATAGTTGGTAGTTGTTAGAGCTGACAAGGCAGTTGAAAGAAAATGAAAGAGTGATAAGTGGCAGGATGGGCCCAGGTCTATAAGCTTAGTCGGGTGATCACTCAGTAAAAAGAGAATATTCTTTCCTATTCTACGACTGTGAGGTTCTCTTCAGTCAGGAAACCTCTTAATAAGAAGGAATATTCTAAAGACTTCGGGAGACTAAGCGACTACCAAAGAAATCAATGCTTTTTGTGTGATCGCTGGAATAAGCCAGAGCTAGTGAAAAGGTTAGGAGACTCAGCGACTGATAGAAAGCCTGAGTCGCATATTTGCCAAATGAGTTAGGGTTAAGAACAGAAGTGTTGTCCGGGTAAAATGGAAGGATCTACGACTACATTTTAAAGATAGATCAAGTTTGAATATCAGCCATTGATAAAGATAAAGGCTTGGTGCCATGTGTGACTGTTTATATTTTAAAATTCAAAATATCTGAAGTACCAGATTTGAGTAGTTATGGCGAGCTCGAGTTCTAGAGGCCTGTCTGCAGGTAGATATGGCGATGAAATGGACACAAGGATATATATCTGATCGATCAGGATATTTTCAAAGATGCATTTATGATTAGAGATGACAGAATTAGGGTTGGTTATTATTTTATGAAAAATCTATGTAACCCTAATTAGATATTTTGCTCTTGGCCGTGTGCAATTAAGGATATGTATATATTAGTTTTTTGGATCTTTTTAGAAAAAAGAGTTTACATTTTGTAAAAATGAGTCTTTTCTCTTTCCTAGGAGTTATCTGAGGCATTCTTTCTTCCCTCTGGCTTTTGCAGTTTGTAACCTTTCATTGAGGTTTAGATATTGCAAGGTATTTTGTGACATTCTTTTTGTCCCCATGCTTTCTTGTTTAAATTTTCTCTTAATGGATTAAGTAAATGTATGTTTTTAGTAATATCTTATGGCTACTGATCCCTCTTTGTTTTTGCAGTTCATGTGTATTCCCATGAATGATCTTGTGGGTATACTTCAACCCCCTGACAATCCATCTCATTCCTATACCTAGTTGCAGAGGTGAATGTTTGTTTGCAGGTTATAGATTGTGTCTAAATTCTTAGGAGTGCTATTGTTTATGAAATCCTCTCTTTCCCTAAATAGCCTCTTTCTATTGTAAACCCTTCTATGAAATATTGATGCAAGCCTATTTAGTGAGTTGTGATCTCCTAGGCCTAAGTTTGTGCACCGATTTCATCCTCTATACTATAATTCATACCATCTTTTCGGTGTATCACCTAGTAGGATAGTTTTCTTTCAGTTGTTTCCCTTTCAAGCATTCTTTCTATCCCTTTTCCCTCAGAGTTTACTTTCTTGTCAAGAAGCAAATTAAGGTGATTATCCAAGAGGAACCAGCCTAGAACCTGGAGGTCTCATCTTAGTTAGCACAGGTCCCACACCTAGAGATGATTCCCATGTTATACTAAGTTATCAAGACCAAGAGAGCTTGAGACAAGGGTGAAAACTTAGTGTATAACATAAACATTTTAACAGCTTGAGGTTGATCAAATGGCATTATTTAGAAAAGAAAGTCCTAAGTTTAATGGAGAGAACTATCTAGACTGGAAGAACAAAATGATGACACATTTGCAGTGCATTGTCTTTGAGATTTTTGAAGTGGCTACCAAAGAAGTTGAGATTCATTCACTAGTAGATCTTGCAAAAGAAGATGAAACCTTGAAGCACAAGGAGATGTTCACCTCTAATGTTATTGCCAAAGAAGCCCTTATCAACGCCCTATCTGACAACAAGTTTTCAGAGATCAAGAAGATGGACAAAGCCTATAAGACATGGAAGTACCTAGAAGGCATGTTTGAAGGAGATATTCAAGCCAAGAATGTGCCCATAAAGACATGGAAGAAAATATACAATGCATTAGAGATGCTACTTGATGAGAATGTCAGGGCTTACAATCAAAGGATTAATGAAGCAATTGCAAGAATTAGAAACAATGGTGGAGAAATCTTGGAAGAAGACATAATGGATAAATTGATGACTACCTTGACACCAGAATATGACAACAAGATATGCACCCTAGATGAAATTATGTAGTCCACAAAAGACTTTAAAAGAGAGACTTTAATCAGCAAACTTTCAGCCTTTGAGATATCAAGATTGAAGATGGAGCCTAAAAGTGAAACAACATTCAAATCTTCAGTACATGGTAGGAAATCCTTGAACACCTCTGGTCATTTTGATGATGATGATGAAGATAAAACACTAGATGATTTCATTGCTATGATTGGTAAAGGAGAAAAAAAAGTAAAAGGAAAATATGAAGGTCAATTACCATTCAAATTTTTTTCATGTAATAATATTGGTCACTTTGCATCCAAGTGTCCTACAAGAGTTAAGAAGTTCAAAAATAACTACAAGCCCAAGTATACAATTGAATGTTTGATAAAGGAGCATCCTAGGTGTAAGAGCAATCTTGCATCACCCAAAAATATTTTTGTTTGCTTTTCAATAAGGGATGTCTTGTGCAGAGCTACTATTTATGGAAACTTACTATTTTTAGTAAGTTGGTCATATGATTTCAAAATGTTTTGATTTCATAGTTGGAGGTTCATCCTAGTCATTTTAGCCTACCAGTTGAGTTTGATTGCCACATCATCAGTATTAGTGAAGTTATTGAGGTTTTTGGGTATGAAATCTTTGAGGTCAATTTTGAAGGCCTTAGAGGCTTTGGATTGCGATCGACCCCCAATTGACTAACACTAGTGCATTTTAGGCACTATAGATCTCATCATGGCATTTCTGAAAAGTGGTTATAATAGAAAAACAAAGCTACGGTTAGAAAGTTATGGCCTGCAGAAGTTGGGTTACCTAAAATCATATTTTGTATTTCTTTTGAGCCGACCCTATTGTAAAAATTGTGAAAATAAATTAATTCTATGTATAGTCAGCCTTAAGGGCTAAATTTCTGGAACCTTCTCGAGTGGTGGAAATTGCCTATATAAAGAAGGCCCGTAGTGTTGTCTAGGTAGTTCTAGGTGGTAGATCTAGGTAATAATTTGAGGCTTTGTCCTATAGAATATTGTAAGGGAATGCCCATGTGACTTTGCATATTGTAATTCTAAAAGTTTGTAATTCCACATTTGTGGAGATAATAAGAAGCCAATTTTTTATTCTTGCATATTGTTGTTGTTTCTCTATTTCTGTTAGGTGTTTGTGGTATTAAGGGGAGCACCCTTCATCAAGTTGTATTAGAGCCAGGTTCTTGAGTGTGTAAATAGATCATCGACTATGAGGTAGTTTGCACTAGGACCGTGGTTAGGGTTTCAATGCACATTGTAAAAATGCCTCCATGAAGGGAACGTGGCAGAAGAGCTAGTATTGTAACACTTGAGGTTAGAGTGCTCCAGAGACAAGTGCAAGCATTGCAAGAAGAGATTTGTAGAGGAATGGATCCTAATGTGAGAGATGAAAGTGAGGATGAAGCCGAAGAAGGATATGATGATCAAGAAGAAGGCAAAATTTTGAATCAAGAAGAAGAAAGGCTTTTCCGGGCCATTTCCAAGATCGAGAAAAGACCTAAGATCGAGGTTCTTGCATTGTCAAAAAGTCTTAACCTAGAAGAATTAATTGACTGGATCAATGAATGTGAAGAATATTTTGAGTATGAAGATATTGAGGATCCTAATAGGCTCAAATTCGCAAAGGCCAGATTGAAAGGTCATGTGAAGATCTGGTGTTAAGGGATTCAATTGGAGCCAAATAGAAGAGGGAAAGATAAAATCATAAGATGGGATCAAATGGTGGATAAATTGAAGTGACAATTCATCCCTTTTGATTATGAGCTTGACCTACTGAAGAAAATATAATGTTTGAAGCAAGTGGGATGATCTGTTCAAGAGTATACAGAGGAGTTCTATTGAATCCTCATCAGAATAGGCCATGCGGAAGCTGATAAGGAGAAAGTTGCTCGTTATCTTAATGGGTTGAGGCCAAGCATTTAGAAGGAGCTGAATCTGGTCTGAATGAGTAGTATTGAAGAGGCATACCAGTTTTCTCTAAAAGTAGAGGAAAAGCTAGACAAGAAGTTTGAGAGCAGATAAAATGGAAGAGGTCACGGTGGACGATCTGGTGGATGGTCATATGGAGGCCGAAATGAAGATCTAAAAAAGAAGGATGAGGCCAGTAGTAGTCAAAATCAGAGAGGAAATAATTCCAATCATTTCCAAGATCAGAACAATAGAGATCAGAGAGGAAGAGGAAGAGGACAAGTTTAAAGAAGAGGAGGCTTCCGTGGAACATGTTTTCACTATGACAAGAAGGTCATAGGGCATTTAAATGTCCCCAACACCAAGGAAGGATAGATAGGAGAAATGAAGGCTAGGCCAGAGTGGCACATGTAGATGAAGATGCTAGATCTTCAAACCTTGAAGATGCTAAAAGAGGAGAAATGTTGATTAACAGAAGAGTCTCGCTCAGTGGTGAGAATGAACCTAAACAAAGGAGGAGCCTATTTCGCACTAGATGCAAGTGTGAGGGTAAATGCTGTGATGTGATTATTGATAGTGGAAGCACTAAAAATTTGGTGTCAGAAGAGATGGTGACAAAGTTGAAGCTGAAGAGATAGAAACACCCACATCCATATTAGATTGCCTAGGTGCAAGATGACCACAAGGTCATAGTCAGTGAACAATGCCTAGTAAAGTTCAAGATTGGTGGGTACCATGATGAGGTACTATGTGATATCATACCTATGGATGCATGTCACAAGTTGTTTGGTAGGCCGTGGCAGTTTGATAGATGTGTTGTACATGATGGTCATGTGAATACCTATTCCTTGACAAAGGATGGAGTGCGACATAAGCTAAAGCTATTGAAGGAGACAAAAGAAAAGGTATGTGGTAATGTGAGAATAAATTTTGTTGATGGAAGAAAATTCCTAGATGGTATGAGGCATGAGCATGTGTGTTTTTCTTTATTTCCAAAAATTGGTAAAGAGGAAGTAGAGGATGTACCTGTAGAGGTTGCAAATTTGTTGAATGAGTTTCAAGATATTGTATCTAATAATGTACCTGATAGATTACCACTAGTAAGGAAGATTAGTCATCAAATGGATTTGATTCCAAGAGCCAGTTTTCCAAACAAGGCAGCACACAGAATGACACCAATAGAAAGTGAAGAGTTGAACAGACAAGTACATGAGTTGTTACAAAAGGGATTGATTCAGGAGAGCCTGAGTACATGTGATGTACTAGTAGTGTTAGCACCAAAGAAGAATAGCGAATGGAGGATGTGTACAGATTCCAAAGCAATAAACAAGATCACAATCAAGTATAGATTTCCATTGCCACGAATGGATGATATTATGGATTGTTTGAGTGGACCTGTGTATTTCTCAAAGATAGATCTGAAGAGTGGATATCATGAGATTCAGATCAGAGAAGGGGATGAATGGAAGACTACCTTCAAGAAAAAGGAAGGACTATATGAGTGGTTAGTCATGCCTTTTGGGCTAACCAATGCACCGAGCACTTTCATGTGACTCATAAATGAGGTTCTGAAAGAATTTTTGGGTAAGTTTGTCATTGTGTACCTAGATGATATTTTGATCTTTAGTAAGACATTGGAAGAGCATATGATGCATATTCGTATGGTGTTTGAGAAGTTAAGAGATGAGAAATTGTTGATTAATTTGAAGAAGTGTAGTTTTGTGAAGAAAGAGTTAGTGTATTTTGCATTTGTTGTTTCAGTAGAAGGTCTAAAAATGGACCCAAAGAAGGTACATACTATCCTTGAATGGCCTACTCCAAGGAGTGCTACTGAGATAAGGTCTTTTCATGGTTTGGCTAGATTTTACAAAAATTTTATCAGAAATTTTAGCAGTATTTGTGGACCCTTGATTGAAACAATGAGAGGGGATACAAAAGAGTTCAAGTGGACTAATGGGGCAGATAAGAGTTTTAAACTATTAAAACAAAAGGTTACAAAACAACCTATTTTAGCACTTCCTGATTTTAATAAGGTGTTTCAAGTAGATTGTGATACTAGTGGTATTGTAATAGGAGCTATTATGAGCCAAGAAGGTAAACCTATTGCTTATTTTAGTGAGAAGTTAAATGACGTCAAGAGAAAATATTCTATTTATGATCAAAAATTTTATGCTATAGTTTAGGCATTGAAGAAGTGGAGACACTATCTACTTTGTAAGGATTTTGTTTTGTATACTGATCATCAAGCTTTGCAATATTTGAATAGTCAAGGAAAGTTGAATCAAAGGCATTTGAAATGGGTTGAGTTTTTGTAAAGTTATACATTTGTTTTGAAACATGGAAGTGAAAAATCTAACAAGGTTGTAGATGCGCTTAGTAGAACGTAGCAACTATTGTTGACAGAGATGTAGATTGAGGTGGTTGGGTTCAAGGAAATGAAAAATTTGTATCCAAAGGATCCTGATTTTGGTGAAGCTTGGAAAGCTTGTAAAGAACCTGTTACTCTAGATAGAATGAAGTGGCTGGATTTTATCATTCAGGATGATATCCTATTCAGAGGGAGTCAGTTGTGCATTCCAAGAAGTTCTATGAGGTAGAATCTCATCAATGAGAAGGATAGCGGAGGATTGGCTAGACATTTTGGTCATGATAAAACCTTTGCTTTGGTTAGTGAGAATTATTATTGGTCGTAGTTGTAGCAAGATGTTAAGAAATTTGTATAGAGTTGCAGAGTATATCAGATGGTGAAAGGAGTGAAGTAGAATATAGGGTTGTATCAGCCATTACCTATACCATAGAAGCCTTGGGAAGATATCAGTATGAACTTTGTTCTTGGTTTACCAAGGACACGGTGGGGACATGATTCAATTTTTGTGGTAGTTGATAGATTTTCAAAGATGAGACATTTCGTTCCCTGTAAGAAGACCAATGATGTTGTTCATGTAGTGAAATTATTTTTCAGAGAAGTGGCGAGACTACATGGTTTTCCAAAGAGTATAGTTTCAGATAGGGACACTAAGTTCATTGGATATTTCTGGTGTACATTGTGGAAGAAGTTGAAGATAGATTTAAAGTTCAGTTCATCACATCATCCACAGACTAATGGACAGACAGAGGTGGTGAATAAGAGTTTGAGAAATTTGTTGAGATGTTTGGTTGGAGATAAGCCAATGGGATGGGATTTGATTTTACCACATGTAAAATTTGCATACAATAATTCTATCAACAGGAGCACTGGTAAATCACCATTCTAGATTGTATGTGGGAGTAGTCCAAGAAATGCATCTAAGTTGAGAAAGATAGATAAAGGAGAAATAAGTAGTGCTGAAGCTAAGGATTTTGCATAACATTTGAAGAACATCCATGAGGAGGTGAGGAAGAACATTACCAAGATGAATGTGCAGTATAAGGTTAAGACAGATGAGAAAAGGAGGCATAAAGAATTTTAGGTTGGAGATGAAGTCATGGTTCATTTGTGGAAGGAAATATTTCCAGTTGGTACATATAACAAGTTGAAAATGAAGAAGTTTGGGCCATGTAAGATACTAAAGAAGCATGACTCAGGAAATGCATATGAGGTTGATTTGCCTACTGAGCTAAATATTTCACTAGTATTTAATGTTTCAGATCTGATAGAGTATCATGAAGGAGGTGTTGAAGATGAGGTTATAGCAGCATAGTGGAGTATTCCAGCAACCAGTTTAGATATCAAGGAGATTGAAGACATACTGGATAGTCATGTTGGCAGAAGCATAAGGAGCATGACATATGAAGAGTATTTGGTCAAATGGGATGACCTATTGAAGATTCATGATGGCTATCGAAGGAGGAGGTTAACTATCTTGGTTTTCCTCTGTACACCTGAGTCATGACAGGGTCACTTCTCAAATTACCTTGGGTGTCTGATGTAGGAGCATCCTGGGTGTAAGAGAAATCTTGCATCACCCAAAAATATTTATGTTTGCTTTACAATAAGGGATATCTTGTGTAGAGCTTCTATTTATGGAAACTCACTATTTTTAGTAAGTTGGTCATATGATCTCAGAATGTTTTGATTTCACAGTTGGAGGTTCATCCTAGTCATTTCAGACTACCAGTTGAGTTTCATTGCCACATCATCAGTATTGGTGAAGTTATTGAGGTTTTTTGGTATGAAATATTTCAAGTAAATTTTGAAGGCCTTAGAGGCTCTGGATCATGATCGAGCACCGACTGACTGGTACTAGCGCATGTTTGACGCTGTAGATCTCGTCATGGCGTTTCTGAGAAGTGGCTACAATAGAAAAATGGAACTACGGTTAGAAAGTTATGGCCTCTGGAAGTTGGGTTACCTAAAATCATATTTTATATTTCTGTTGAGTCGACCCTATTGTAAAAATTGTGAAAATAAATTAATTCTATGTATAGTTGGCTTTAAGGGCTAAATTTTTGGAACCTTCTTGGGCGGTGGAAATTGCCTATATAAAGAAGGCCCGTAGTGTTGTCTAGGTAGTTCTGGGTGGTAGATCTGGGTAATAATTCAAGGCTTTGTCCTATAGAATATTGTAAGGGAATGCCCATGTGACTTTGCATATTGTAATTCTGAAAGTTTGTAATTCCACATTTGTGGAGATAATAAGAAGCCAATTTTCTGTTCTTACATATTATTGTTGTTTCTATATTTTTGTTAGGTGTTTGTGGTATTAAGGGGAGCACCCTTCATCAATGTTACTATGCTGGAGATGGAGTATCGGATGAAGAATTAGTGGAGGAGGAAATTGGATTCATTTCTCTTGAAGATGATAAGAATTCACAATAGTTAGCGCTGATTTCACAAGCTGACATCGGGACATATTGGATTATTGAGAGTGGATGTTCACACCACATGACAGGAAACAAAGATAGATTTGTGCATCTAGATAGGTACAAAGAAGGCATGGTTAGATTTGTTGACAACACTCCTAAACCTATCATGGGTAGAGGAGCCATCATGTTGGATGGAAAGAACAACACTAATGATGTTCTATATGTTGATGGTTTGCAACATAACCTACTAATTATTGGATAGTTTCTTGACAAAGGTTACCAGTTGGATTTCAAAGTAAACAAATGCATTATTAATAACAAAGAAGGAGAAATGATTGCATCAGGTTCAAAAACTAAAGGTAATGTCTTTCAGCTTTATCCTGAAGCAAGTTGTTTTGTTGCTAAAGTAGATGACGGTTGGTTGTGACACAAAAGAATGTCATATCAATTTTGATAACATAGTAAAGATAAGTAATGTAAAGGCAGTAAGAGATCTTCCTAGCATTGCAAAACCAGTTGATGCAATTTGTAGGGAATGTGCGATGGGAAAGCATGTAAGGAATTCATTGAAAAGAAAGAATAATTTGGTAGAGAACAAGTTGGATCTGATACATAGAGACCTATGTGGATCAACTCAAACAAGATCATACTATGGTGAAAGGTATTTCATTTTGTTTGTTGATGATTATTCTAGAATGATGTGGATTGCATTCTTAAAGGATAAATCAGAAGCATTTGACAAATTTAAAATATTCAAAGCTAATGTTGAAAATGAGTCTAGGTTGAAGATTAAATGTCTGAGATCAAATAGAGGAGGAGGATTCACCTCTGATAGATTTTATGAGTACTGTGAAGAACATGGGATAAAGAGATAGCTAAGTGCCCCTAGAACCCCTCATCAAAATAGATTTGCACAAAGAAGGAATAGGATCATTCTTGACACAATGTGTACCATCATGATTGAAGGAAAGGTCCCACACACCTATTGGAGAGATGCATTCAATACAACAGTCTACACTATCAATAGAATTCAAGTGAGACCGGGCGCAGACAAGACACCTTATGAGATATGGTTTGGGAATGTACCTGTAGTGAAATACTTCAGAATCTTTGGAAGCAAGTGCTACATTACGAGAGATGAAGTAATTGGCAAGTTTGAAGCAAGAAGTGATGAAGGTATTTTTCTTGGTTACTCTACTAAAAGAAAAGCTTATAGATGTTTTAATCTAAGATTGAAGAAGATCATTGAGAGTTCTCATGTTAAGATTGATGAGAAGTTTATAATTCAAGAGAGATACCATGATTATGCACCTATGATTGAAGAAGAACCTAGACCTACTAGTAGTGAAGCAATTGTTGAAAAAATGTTTGACATCATTGATGTGTTATTCAGTGACCCTAAAACAAGTGAAGAAGAATCTCAGAAAGACATCATTGGAGATCATAGCAGTAAAGTCATGACAAGATCAAAAGAAAAAATTTCCATAGCAAATAAAGAAGTATGTTTAGTATCACAAATTGAACTTTTAAGTGTTGAAGATGCATGTAATTATTTAGATTGACATGAAGCAATGAAAGAAGAGCTAGATCATATAATTAAGAATGACACATGGGAAATGGTTCCTAGGCCTAGTGAGAAGAATGTGATTGTAACCAAGTGGATATTCAAAAATAAGATGAATGAAGATGGAACAATAGTAAGAAACAAAGCTAGATTAGTATGTAAAAGGTATGCACAAAGAAAAAGAATTGATTATTCAAATACATTTTGCCCTGTAAGCATATTGAAATCCATAAAGTTGTTTCTAGCTTATGCTACATTCAAGAAATTCAAGGTCTACGAGATGGATGTTAAGTTAGCATTCCTAAATGGAGAGTTGAAGGAAGAAGTATACATTGAATAGCCAGAAGGATTCACCTTATTAGATATACCTGATATGGTATGCAGATTGAAGAAAACCCTCTATGGACTTAAGCAAGCCCCTAGAGCATGGTATGAAAGACTTAATGGTTACTTGACTAAGATTGGATTCAAGAAAGGAGTAGAAGATTGTAACTTATTCATAAGAGAGACATCTGATGGACTATTATTAGTTGCTATATTTGTTGATGACATTATATTTGGTGGTAATGATAAGCTTAGTGAAAAATTTGCTGAAGAGATGCAGAGAAAATTTGAAATGAGCATGATTGGTCCTATCAAGTACTTTTTGGGACTGAATGTGCATTAGACAGACAAAGGTATATTCATAAATTAGACTAAGTATGTGAAAGAGATCTTGAAGACACTCAAGATGGATGATTGCAAGCCAATAAGTACCCCTATGATAATAAGATGCAAGCTTTCAAAAGAAGATGATTCACCACCAATAGACCTAACCTTGTATAAGTCTATGATTGGTAAACTTATATATCTTATTCAAACTAGACTAGACATTTCTAATGCAGTTGGTATTGTTGGAAGATTTGTAGCAAAACCTAAGAAAAGTCATCTCATGGCACTAAAAATAATATTCAGATACTTGAATGGAACCTTAGACTACATGGTTTATGGTATCCTAATTCAGAGAATGTAAAGCTTCATGTATATATAGATGCAAATTGGGCAGGATGCGTGGATGATACAAAGAGTACCTCTGGAGGAGCTTTATTCCTTGGAGATAGATTTGTTACTTGGACAAATAAAAAGTAGAATTGTATCTCTCAGTCAACAATAGGAGCATAATATGTTGCAATAGCATTGAATTTTTCTACAATTGTGTGGATCAAGAAGATGATAAAATATTTTGGCATTCAAATTGACTACCCTATGTTTATTCATTGTGATAGCACTAGCACTATCAATATGTCAAATAACCCTGTGATGCATGCAAAAACAAAACATATTGAGATAAAATATGACTTCTGAAGAGAGAAAGTTGTAGAGAAAGAAGTAATGGTGGATTATGTGAGTATAAAAGATCAGCTAGAAGACATATTCACAAAGCCTTTACCTAAGGATACTTTTGAGTATCTTAGGGAGAAGCTGGGAGTAATTCCCTTCCCTAAATCTGATTAGAGAAAGGAGTACATCACTCATTAGTGACTGATGAAAGGTTGACTACTCTACCTCAGGAGTAGTACCAGTGCTTAATGTTTTTGGCACCCTTTTCCATTGATGTCAAAGGGGAAGTAGTATATAGTCATGAAAAACATTAAAAAAAAGAGAGGAATATATAGTAATAAAATAACAAGTAGAAAGGGCGAGTAAAAATACAGTCATGAGAAGTAGTACAGTTGACGAAATGGAGAATATTGAAAAATATTGCAACATTTGGAGGATACTACCTTGGGGGAAATTTTGTTGAGCAAATGGAGAATGTTATAAAAGAATTGATCATTTGGATTGGTGGTCTTTTTTCATTCGATATGTTTCCATCAATGCCAAAGGGGGATATTGTTGGAGATTTGCCAGCAAGCTGACTATATGTTTGTCATTGATGACAACATATGGTAAGTAGCATGCATGGAAGCCTAATGGAGAGTGCCTTCAGTATATGTTGCATGAATATGTTATCAACATAATATCAAAGATGCAGAGGTTAATTCTAAGTGAAGATAGTAATACAGTTGTGTATATCAGTGAGTGTTCCTGAAAGGTCCCAGGAATAGCTCTATATGTGATTGACCATATGGTTATAGTAGAGCCTTGCACCTTTATACTTATGTTTTAGACATATGTTTGATGTTATGTTCATGAACATAGAGTCAGACATGCAGTACAGGCTGAGTTATGAAGTCTCCAGTTGATAGTTAGAGTTTCCTGAGTTTATCTGGAAGATCTGATAGTCTTTATATGATTGTGGTATTTGTGTCTATCATCGTGGTATGTGCACTTGGATGTAGGCTAAGAGGAGAGCTAACAATGTTTGGTTAAAATCATATGACTTAATTCATCATGAGAATAAAGTTGGAGTTAATATGGTAGAGTCGACTCTGTGTAGTGTGGCATCTATTAACATGGAGTTGTATTGTCCTAATTTATGTTGTGTGCTTAGTAGAGCTAACTGAGGTATTATTGAAGAGTTGTATTATTTCTCTAATATGATTTCAAGATGTTTTTAACAAGCCAGCTTGATTATATCATTTAGAGGAAAGATATTTATAGACACTCATTTGTGATTGCTAAGTATGGATTTTAGTTGAATGAGAAGAGAAGATAAGAGAGTGCAAAGTGTTGATCCATTAGCAAAAGGTCTATGTGACATAGTAGAGAGTATATGTTATTCATTGAAATTGATCAAGACAACAGGTCTATGTACAATTCACCAAGATCTAGATATAGTGTGTATTTGTTAAACAAAAGGTTGCAACCTTCACCCCTTTGAGAAGTGTGCTCTCGGACAATGCATCCTCACCCCTAACATGGTTAATTGTAAAAGACTCCTAATAGGGTCTGACCCTTGACCAGGTCACTGTACTTATTTCATTGTAAAGATCAACTCCTAACAGGGTTGCAAGATCTTCTAATGGGGATCATAATACACTAGTGCAGTTCTTAGTAGGTGTTAATTCCCACCGGGGTTTTTACCTTTTTGGGTTTCCCTATAACCAAAATTGTGGTGTTGTGTTAAGTGTTCATTCATTGTGTTTATAATTAATTTTATTGTATACTTAATTGGAAAAAGAATTGAAACTTCTGGGTATTTGCAGGATCATGGTATGCCAAACTAGTCCCTTAAGTGACAATGAAAATTTAGAAAATCAGGTTTATACAAGTTGACATAAAAATTTGAACAAGTTATAAATGTTATATCAAAAATATGTAAGAAGAGAATTTGTAGAAAATTGAATTTAGTTTCTAAGATACTACTAGGCCTTTTTTGAAAAATAATTATTCTATATGTTAAAATTTTCAAATTTCAATTTAGTAGTAGGAAAATTTTAGGAAACAATAAGAAGTAGGTGTATGTCTGACCACCTTAAACACAAGCAAATCATACATTTTTTTTACAAGATTCTAGATATAAGTAGTAGACTCGTGTTCAGATGTGACACTTTTTTTAAAATAAAAATTTCTGAGTAAATAATTGATTATGATTTTTCTTCTACAACTTTTTGAGAATAGAAAAACTCTCATGTCTAACCACATTAATTTAGTCTAAACTTTATCAAATTGAAAACTTTTTTTATTTTTCTTGTAGTAGGAAAAACATAGAATGTGACACATATTTTCGATTTTAAAAATGTTATACAGTTTGAAAGTTATAGCTATTTTTCAATAAGTCTATCAATCAGGACTAGAAAGATAACAAGTAGGTGTATGTCTAACCACATTAAACAAAATCAAATGATAATATTTTTTTATAAGATTCTAGATAAAAGTAGTTGACTCATGTCTGGATGTGATGTATATTTTTTGGTATTTTTTTCTAAGTAAATAATTAATTATGATTTTTATACTACAAATTATCTTGAATATAAAAAATCTGATGTCTGACCACCTTAACTTAGTTTAAACTTCATCAAATTGAAAGAATTGTTTATTATTATTATATTAGGTGTGGCATTTAATGTGATGTATATATCAAATTTCAAAAATGTTATATTGTTTGAAAGTTATAGTTGTTTTTCAAAGAGTCTATAAATTAGGACTTCTTTTTCACATCGTCACTTTTTGGCATATGATGATCCTACACATACCCTTGTAGATAACTAATTCACCACTCCCCCCGCTCAGTTATCTCTTGGGACTATTCCTAACAATTCTCGCAACTACTTCAGCTACCAAAGAGATTAAAGACATACTAGATAGTCGTGTTGGCAGAAGTACAAGGAACATGCTATATGAAGAATATCTAGTCAAATGGAAAGGATGACCTATTGAAGATTCATCATGGCTGACAGTGGAGGAGGTTAACTGTCATAGTTTTCCTCTTTACACCTAAGTCGTGACAGGGTCACTTCTCAAATTACCCCAAGTGTATGATGCAGGAGCATCCTAGGTCTAAGAGCAATCTTGCATCACTGAAAAATATTTTTGGTTTCTTTTCAATAAGGGATATCTTGTGCAGAGCTTCTATGTATGTAAACATACTATTTTAGTATTTTGGTCATACGATCTCAGAATGTTCTGATATTATAGGTGGAGGTTCATCTTAGTCATATCAACCTACCAGTTAAGTTTCATTGTCATACCATTTGTATCATAGAAGTTATTGAGTTTTTTGGGTATGAAATCTTTGGGCTCAACTTTGAAGGCCTTAGAGGCTCTGGATCGCAATCGACCCCCGCTAATTGGAGTTTGCGCAAGTTAGGCATTGTAGATCAGGTCCTGGCATTTAAAAAAAGAGGTTATAATAGAAAAATAGAGCTACAATTAGAAAGTTATGGCCTCTGGAAGTAGGGGTACCTAAAAACATATTTTTGTAATTATTTGGAGCTGACCGTATGTAAAATAAAATAAAAATAAAATAATTCTTAGGGAAGTCCGCCTTAAGGGCTAAATTTCTGGAACCTTCTTGGGGCGGTGGAAATTGGCTATATAAGAAAGGCTCGTAGTGTTGTCTATGGCAGTTCTGGGTAGATCTAGGTAATGATTCCAAGCTTTGTCCTACATGATATTGTAAATAAAAATGCCCATGTGACTTTGTATATTATAATTATGACTTTTGAAATTCCACATTTATGCAGATGATAAGAAGCCCATTTTCTATTCTTATAAATTGTTGTTTCTCTGTTTCTGTGATGTGTTTGTGGTATTAAGGGGAGCACCCTTCATCATATACATATAAATACACACACAGATATATATATACATACATACATATATATA